>JBBBDQ010030588.1:207500-297500 GCA_037127315.1 Ascarosepion bandense
AAAATACGGAACACAGGTTAGAGGTAAAGAAAGATATATTAAACAGAAAGGTTACAAGGAATAGTGTAAGAGTAAGCGGAGCTTACTATCCAGTGGTGTCCGATATTGGTAGTCGTACGCGGCTGCGCACTACTGGTGCTACAATATATAGCTGTCCCTCCCAGTAAGAGCAACATGTGACACATGGTCAGTTTATGACTGGGATTTCCGGGCTATATGGCCCGGCCAAAAAATGTCTGTCTATTTTTTCCCAGCCGTGCTTCTACCCTTCGGCGGAACAACGACTGGGTTATTGCTCTCTGCTCGGAAGCAGAGAGCGGCCTCTACCCGAAAGCAGAGAGCTGACAGTGTCAGTAGTGGCACGAGTGGCACTATTCCACTAATACTACCATTCACATAAAAATATAGTACTGGAAGAGTCCATGATGTAGGTAAGTATCGGTCTCACAACAGTAATTCTGGTAAATATCTCTGTTAAAATGTGATATCAGTGTTATTTTTGCATAAATTAGATGACAATCCAATCATCACACCACATATATATATATATATATATATATATATATATATATATATATATATATATTGATGCATGTTTCATTAAATAATATAGACAAATTTTGTCGATTTATTTTATGTAAATTTTTCATATCGTCTGATAAGCTTAATAGCATTATCGTTGAAAGAGGAAAAAAATCACAATAGTGATACATGTTTTTTATTTAATCCTTTCTGAGTTTTTGGCTGACATCAGCCATTATCAAAAATGACAAGAGTGTTGGTTGTAACGAGCAGTTCGCGGACTAATACTAATTCATCCACAAAACAGATTTTCTACAGTGAACTAAAGAATATAAAACAAACACTTATTAACAATATCTTCCCAAACTATATAGTTGACGAACAAATAAGGTGCTTTCTTAGAAGTCTCAATATCAAGCAGGTGAAGCACTGCTGCCTCAACTAATCTCAAACATATTAATCTCCGATATCGCAATCAAATGATTACTAACTATAAACAAGATGAAAATATGCTAAAAAATTAATAAATACTAATATATCTACAACAGATCCTAGCAACAAATTAATTTATTCATATTCTACTCTAAATCCAGTATATTTAACTCACTCATTCGCAACGACTTTTTTTCCCCAGTTAGCGATTTGAAAAAAAAAAACAAAAAAAAAACAAAAAAACAACGCAGTTTACAAATTCAAGTGACCTTTGGGAGATTGTATCTCCAACGGATTAAACAATATTTATGTTGGTCACACTAAAAACTCGCTCTCCCAACGCTTGACACTACATTTAAATGACAATTCTAACATCTTTAGACATCTAAAACAACATACCAGGCCACATACACACTTCCGCGAAGTCCTATAAGAGATAACAGAAGCGATTGGTTATCCCAATGGCTTTCCATACTTAATACTTCTCGCCTCCACTCTTGTGTAGTCATGTGAGACACCACAAGTTGTAGTACGATTTTCGCTTCCAGCATGCACGCACGTGTTCACCAATTCTCCACACAAACAAAACAGACAACTACTACTATCGTCCGTCCGCAAACTGCTAGTTACAACCAACACTATTGTCATCTTTGATAATGGCTGATGTAAGCTGAAAACTCAGAAAGGATTAAATAAAAACATGTATCAATATTGTGGTTTTCTTTTCCCTTTCAACGATAATGCTATTAAGCTTATCAGACGATATGAAAAAAATTTACATAAAATAAATCGACAAAACTTGTCTATATTATTTAATAAAACATGCATCAATGAAAAAATGCTGCCTATATATATATATATATATATATATATATATATGGTAAAGGTTTTATTTTAAGTTTATAATAAAAAACATAGCCGTTGTTTTTCGGTACAATCTCATTAGACAGGCAATGAAATATTTTTTCTGTTAGGAATAATTATATACAGAAGCTTAAAACAGCACAATTCTTACCATATTCAGACAATTACGAGGGTATCTTCGGAGAGTTTGTCTCAATGAAGCAAAGAAAATCAGGTTTTGATTAATAGGAGAAATTTAATTGTAATGGCAAAGGTAGATAGAGATTCCAAATGACTTGAGACCTTTTCTATGCCAGTGATGAAATAAATTGAATGGTATATATATCGCATTTAGCAAGTCTGAAAAGTTATCGCGTGTCATCGTGAAACGCTTACAGGATTTTCTTATGTAATTTTTCACTTAAAGTATTAAGTATTTTTTTTACAAAAAAACAATGTAGTGTACCAATTTACATGCCCATTCAGAGATTGCATCTCTGATACTAATCAAAAACCTAGTAGATATATTGGTTTTACTACAACCACGTTCTCCCGTAGACTTACATGTCATCTTTCTAATCAGAGTACTATTAAACAACATTTCTCTGAAAAACATGAACATGTAGGTAATATCAGACAGATTTTGGTCAACAATACGGTGATCCTTACTCATACACACAGTAAGAGGAACCTGCAGATATTGGAGGCCATGTACATCAAATAGAAACAACCAACACTCAATAAAATCAACTTTAAAACAGGAAATAACATATTACATTGCATTTGGCTACATGGTTTTGTTGTCATTTCGCGCTATCCCGCGGTGTGACGTCATAAAACCGCATCGCAAACTTAAGAACTGCGTTTATTATTTTTGGTAACTATTGCCGTTGCCAAGCGGAGTTTTATGTCAACACAAAATAAAATCGTCGGTGAGGGTGGATTTTATAATATTTCAATTTAAACAACCTCTCTGAAGATGGCTCATGTGAGCCGAAAGCTTAGAAGAAAACCAATAAATAATTATCCAAATGTTGGAGAATTTTTGTCTTTATTTTCAACTGAAATTAAAGCAAAAATACGACGTTTAGAACGGCTCATGATTAAACATAATAGACATTCATTGTCTCTTATATTTAACAGTATATGTTTAGAAAATTACTTGCTGCCTCGATATACTATATATATATATATATATATATATATATATATATATATACATAGACTACAAAATATTTAATAGAAATACAGTAAAATTAAGTAATAGCTGTACTTCTAATTTAGAAAACCACATAAAGAGATAAAATACAAAAAAAAAAAAAAATTGAAAAAAAGAACGTGCAGAAAAATACCGTTAATGAAAAATAATGTCCCGATGTAGACACATTAGAAAATATTATTCAGGCTCGTACTAACCCGCATGGATGGATTTCCAATAAGAAAGCGCTTCCTCATTTTGAATTTCCGGTTATCAACTTATAAAAATGTTAACTGTTAAGCAATCCAGTCAATACAAATCGACTGACGAAACCGAAAAGGTGAAATCAATGGTAGCGTAATCGGTTGATCTCCCTAACCTACCTACCTACCTACCTATCTATCTATCTATCTATCTATCTATCTATCTATCTATCTATCTATCTATCTATCGTTTATGTGTACAACGTTTATAAGTTGATAACCGAAAGTTCTAAATAAGTAATAATCGATCAATAATACAAAAATTGAATAAGAATGGAACGCTGAAATTGAATAAGAACAATTACTGCTTGAAGGGAGATAACTCAGTTGAAAATTGAAAGAAGAGAACATCGCATTAAATGGTAATTAGAAAGATGGAAATAATCTTTTTGAAGAGTGAGTAGAAAATTAATCATACTTAGTAATCAACTTGTTATAATCGAGACCCTGTTTATTTCGTGAATTGTATAACATTCGTCAACGACATTCAACGTTTTTATCTTTTTTTTTTCTAATCTTCTCACTTTGTTTTTTTTCTTTCAATTGGAGTAGATAGACTAAACTATCGCCCGGTTCACACTCCACCCACACTTATTGAACAGATGAAGAGGCTCATCCCTTGTTTCCTGTTTAGGATGCGGTTTCCGGTTTTTTCTTTTCTAATCTTCTCACTCTTATGTAGCCCCCTGCACATTAGTGGCGTTACCGCCTTGCTTGGGGTGATATGATTAAAAAAAAAAAGTTAGTTATGCTTTTACCTAGCATTACCAAATGCACTTCTCAGGACTGATAACTGCCACAAGACTCGATTCATAAAATTTAGGTATAACATCAAGGATCGGTAGTCGTGATTTCATTCAACTGTGGTTATATGCAATCAAAAGAAACTTGCAAAACTTATTACTAAAACTACTTCGCAAAATCCATTTTTAAGGAATTAAATATAAGCAAGAAAAGGGAATAGACACAAAATAAGTCATTTTTAAGCATAAAATATGAGAAACATTAGTCAATATAAAAGCATTCGAAACCTGAATCAACGCATATGTCTGATGGGTAAAAGCACAAATAAAAATAAGTTTTGTTCATTTACTGAAATATTTATTGAGAAGTAGATATTATCAAAAGGGCTTACAGAGTATGCCAAAAAAGTCTTGACATATTTAGATAGTTCGCTATTATCTACAGATCGAACGATGAATACTAACCTGTTAACCGCGGATAGAGAGATGCTATACACGCAACGTCTAACGTTAGCAAGCTAGTCTCGCTTGACCAATTTAAGCCTCTAGATTTAATATCTATTCAAAGGAGATACTGAAAATGTAATAAAATAACTAAATTTACACTGAATGAAACGAAGTGAAAAAGGGAAATGAAACTATGTTATTTATGTTGATTAACGAAAAAACGCATACAGTTGTAAAAACATTTAAGATATACAAGAAACAGTTGTATATACAATACGCATATGTAGCGACGATAAAAATATATCGCACACACACACACACATACACGCACACACACACACACACATATATATATGTATGTATATATATATATATATATATATATATATATATATATATATATATAGAAAGCGGAAGATGACGGAGAAACTAATTTATACAATGTCGGTTAAAAAGAAAATATCTGGTGTCGCTTACTACAAAGCACCAACAATAAATTGATATATGTATTGTGTGTGTATATATATATATATATATATATACACACACAATACATATATATATATATATATATATATATATATATATACATATATATATATGTATATATATATATGTATATTTGGCGTCTCTCAAACTAAAGCTTTTGTCAACATTTTAGCGACAACAGATCAGTGCGTAACAACAACAGACAATTTCAATAAAAAAAAATCTAAACAAAATCTACGTTGTGAGCAAAAAAAAAAACAAAAAACAAAAAAAAAAAATCAAAAACAGCGAAAGAAACAACAAAGAACAAACAACCATTGTTCATATAAACCAGAAAAGCCATAAACGAACGTTAATGAATCAAAGTTATTTTCAACATTTTTATATTAAATGTTTTATGTATCTGAGTTGTTCCATTTTTCTAACGGTCAATCGAACTGTTTATCAATCAAACGATCGATTTCAGTTGTATATTTTATTTCAGCTTTTCACTTTCTTTTTGCTTTATTCTCAAATTCTTTGTTATCAAATTGATTTCATTGTGTCTCATCATATTTTCTGCTTTCTTTCACTTTCCATTTTTGATTTCCATATTTTCTCTTATATTTATTTTTAGAATTTTTTCTTTGATTTCTTTGAAGATTTTTATTCCTTCTCTATTTTCATTGATTCCTTTAAATGCTTCACATATTTGCATTGCTATTTTAGCCATATTTATCATTTTATTCCCCAAGTTTAAAAATAATTCTTAGTTTATTTTCAACAGTTTCATCTCCATTCTTACCTACGACATCTTTTAACTCGCCTTATTTCTGTTCCTGGCTTTTCGTTTGTTTTTTGTTTCTCTAAATGAGAATTATTATTTATGATTTGGCGGTCTTATAGACTCCAAACCAAGTTCACTTTCCCATCAGGCTTCTAGCTTTATTAATATAAACATTATTTGAATCAACCTGAATTCCTTGGATTTCTTCAATTCTAATCCCCAGTTTGAATGAAGGCTGATAGAATTATTCCCACAATTAATATAAAATACTGAAAATACTTTTATCTAAATCAGAGAGTTTCTTCTTCTATGTGTCGTGCCCTTTCATGGCTGCCCACAACTTGCTGTATTTTGTAGCTCTTGATTTGTCATTGGAGGCCACAACCTGAACAACATAAGGTACATCTATGATACAGTGCTGATAACAGACACGGAAAGGAAACTACAAGACCTCCTACAGAAGGTAGCTGAAGAGAGTGACAAGAAAGGACTACAAATAAACCGCAAGAAAGCCGAAAGTATGGTCATCAGCAAAAAGAGCAGCCCAAAATGCTAAATACAGGTGGGGGATACTAAAATCAAGCAGGTACAAAAATTCAAGTACCTGGGAAGTGTTCTAACAGAAGACGGAAAGTGCGACACAGGGATCCGAAGGTGAACTGCCATGGCCAAAGAACGCATTCCAGAAGCTGAGCAGAGTATTACGAAAAAGGAAAATTTCACTAGAAACAAAAACGAAAAAAAAAAAAAGAAAAGAAAAAAGAGTACTGGATTGCTATGTGATGTCAGTTCTTCAATATAGCAGTGAATGGTAGACAATCTCATCGTAGATGAAGGAAAAACTTCAAGCAACTGAAATATGGTTATACAGAAAGATACTACGGATATCATGGATCGAGCATGAGGTTTTGGAAAGGATGGAAACGAAAAGGAAATTAATACTGAGCATCCGGAAGAGACAGCTAAAGTTTTTGGGACTATGCAATGATGAAGGAGGGCTTGAAGGATCTGATACTAACAGGGCAGATAGAGGGAAGGAGAAACAGGGGAAAACAGCGTGTAACATGCTTGATGGGCCGGAGCAGGTGGATGGCAGAACGAAGGTTGCGTGGTGTAACAGGAGAAAGCGTGCTAAGAGCCACCAGGGATAGGGTGACGTGGAAGGCCATGATCGCCTACGTCCTGAATGCACAAGGTACATAAAAGAAGAAGAAATTTTGTCTTTTCGTTATCTCCTCTAAACCTTGTTCCAGCATCCATTTACTCAAACTCGTCAGGTAGGTTTTGCATCGTTTTCCACTGAACCGCTTGCTTTCAATCTGTCTCGTGAGTGTCAAACGTTCCAAGACCTCTTTCCTCATTATATGTCCTAGAAAATTCAACTGTCTCTTCCTGATGATTATAAATGTTTTTTTATTTTTATTTTTCTAATATTTCGTCGTTACGCACGTTCGATCTATAGTATTCTCAGCATCCTTCTGTAGAACCACATTCTGTTGCTTCAAGTCTCTTCTTCATCTGTAAGGAGATTATCCACCATTCACTTCCATATAGGAGGAATGATGCTACATAGCAATTTAGTACTCTTTTTTTGTTTCTAACGATTTTTTTATGTTTCTTATTACTTTGTTTAGATTTTGGAAGACATCTTTGGCTATTACAAAGTACCTTCTGTAGGAATTTTTTTATAGTTTACTTTCTGTGTCTGCAATCAACACTGTGTCTTTTTCAGAACTTATGATGTTAAAATTGTGGATCCTGGTAGGACTTCTAAATCTCCCAGAATCGCCCCCTATATAGGTTGAAATGATCTGGCGAGAAGATGCATCTTTGTCTTACATTCCTTTCTCATTTTTTAAAAATATTTACTGAACACATTTTCCATCCGTATGCAGGCGGTTTGCTACTAGTATAGATTCTTCATTATTCTAATATCCTTCCTAAATATGTTAAGGTTACCTCGCCGTTCCAATAGTTCTTTGTTATGTGCTTTATCAAACGCTTTTGCATAATCTATAAAACACAGCTACACCTCCTGCATTTCCATTGATCTTCTTGATGTCATTTTGAGCATAAATATAAAATTCCTTGTTCCAGTTTATTTTACAAACCCACATTTTTTTTATTTCCAAACTGATTCTTCTGTGGACTCTATTTTTCAGAATTCAGATGATAAGTTTTCTTATATAGCTCATTAGGCGGATTGCTCGATGGATTTGACATTCCTTTGCCCTTGGTTTGATTAAACAGGACAACTACTAAAAGTTTACACAGGATCATTTGGTAGATTGTCCAGCATTTACTACCATATAGATATGCTGATATTTACATACAGTACACTTTTCTTTATTATAAAAAATCAGGAAGTTATATGTTTTATGGCTTAATTCGAACTTTGTCTAAATGCAAATTTCTTCATGGACAAGTGGTCTAAGGTATATCAGATTAACTGACTATTTCCCTTAGGAGACGCAGGCTAGAATCCTGCCAAAGGACGCATATTTTTCTAACAAGATTTCTCAAAGGTAGATATAAATATATTGTTTAATTATTAAAAAAAAACCAAAAAAAAACCCCAATAAAAAACAGAGTATTTACTCAAATAAGAGTCTTCGTTAAAAATATTGTTTAAATTAAAAATAAGTTCCGAGTTAATCTATTTCGGAATATATATATATATATATATATATATATATATATATATATATATATATATATTCGATATCCATGAGCGTATGATAATTTCTGCGAATTGAAATCGCTTTATCAGCGATCTTTAATATTATAGGAAAATTTAATTATCTGTTTGAGTGTGTGTGTATGTGTGTGGGGTGGGTAAGAAACCGGAAGTAGGCTTGCAAGCAGAAAAGGAAAAGGGAAAAGCGGAGCGTATAGAAAGGGTAAAGAAGAAGGAAAGGAATGGAAGAAAAAAGAAAAAAGAAAAAAGAAAAAAAGGGGAAAGGAGAAAAGAGGAGGAAAATGTACGTTAAATTTGCAAAAACTAAGTTCAGGCAGGTAGGGGGGGGATTCCCTACTCTCAGCGATCTTTAATATTATGGAACATACAAAAATTCGTATGAGTGTGTGTGTGTGTGTGTGTGTGTGTGGATAATGAAACGGGAAGGTAAGCGTGCGAAAAGAAAATGAAAAGGAAAAACGTAGTGAAAAGAAAGAAAAAGAAAGAAGAGTGAAGAAAGAGGAAAGGGAAAGAAAAAGAAAGAAAGTAAAAGGGATGGTAGATTAGCAGACTGAACGATAAGCAAATCAAGGTGTGTGGAGAGGTAGATACATTGAAAACGACAAAAACGAATGATAGTGAGATTTTAGGGCTTTGACGAATTTTTTCCAAATTTTTTAACCGTTTCAAACTAAAACAGCGTCTGACTATTGTTGAGATAAAAATAATTTATGTTAAAGTTTACTTCAGGAATAAAAAAGGAAAGACATGAAACGCATTATCAATATTAGTAAATGATATATAATATAAATACATAATATACCAAAAGAAAAGAAAAATAACTTTGCAGGAAAAAATAAAATTTAGATAAAGTAAAATAAATTACGAATAAATTCGAGCGGCCAGCAACACTTATGCATTACTTCTGATGTAAATAAATGTCTAACTGGACAAATAATAGAAATTAATAATATAGAAAAAAAATTGTATGAATATATATATTTAAATTTAATTAAACTCTAGTAAGAGAAGGAAACAACCTAAACTAAGGTAACTTTGGATTATTAAAATTATAAAAAATTAAATTAATATAATTAAATTAAACTAAATTAAGATATGGCAACGTTGTTAAACTGTGTTATGTAATATATATATATATATATATATATATATATATATATATATATATATATATATTATGTTCTCATTACGATTGAGCTCTCTGGAGAAGAAAATTTTAAAAACTGTTTCCACTTCTGCTATATGTGTGACTCTTCAGAAATAAATTGAGTTCTTTCGGTGACTGGCGTGTGTATAAACTGCTTATATACAACACGTTAAAATTTCCCTTCTCTGTTTCCATGCGTCGATGGCTTAGAGAGTAGCGAAACAGGCTTGTATGTGGATGACTAATATATATATATATATAAATATAAAGTTAATAAATATATATATATATATACATTTTGAATTTAATTTTTATTTTATGTTTTATCTTAAATTTTAAAGTTCAAAATTTTAATATTAATTTAATTTTGAAATTTAAATTTTTAATTCTAATTCTTATTTTTTTATAATAAACATTTTATTTTACTCCTTCAATTTATTATATTAGCACAAATGAATTTATATCTTTTTGTGTTGCATCTTTAAATGTTCTCAGATTAGCGTTTTTTGAATAATTCCTATGTTTGTGTATGTGATTTCATCACTTTTTAATAAAATGCTAAAGAACTTAGTTTTATAAAATGTATCGAACGAATGTATCTATCTGCAATTCACTTCCGGTCAAATTTTGACATTTCTATTACTTTGCCGCTTGTTTTCGCCTCCACATTTTCTTCCTTTCTGTACATTTTCTACTTTTTTTTCTCATTGTTAATCCCAGGCGTCACGTGACTGATATCTGTATCTGTCTATATTTTACTTCCTGGCTAAATTTAGGGTCCCTTTCACTCTAAGCCTTTTTCATAGACTTTCTCTGTGTTTTCTTCTTTGTTTTTCACTTTGCATTTTATTTCCTCTGTATCCTTCTCTTTTTTTTCTTTTTTTATTTCTCTTTTTCTATTCTCATCTTTTCTACCCTCTTTCTTTTTCCTCCACTTTTTTAATATCCTTTTACCTCGTATGAAAAGCTTTCCACAAATAAAAGCAAGTGAGTTTTTAAAATTTCTTTAAAAAAATAACATGTATTACAATCATTATTAAGTACCTGATGCCACATTGTTCTTTCAATGTCGAAACAAAATGTACAATTTTGTAGTAGATTATAGTTTTTACATGTTCTAAAGTATAATTTATAATAAATATTCATTGCTCTATTTTTATACTGAGCACTGCTTTAAATTAATGTTTTGAACGTTGCAAATATTTCCTGCATTCTTTATATATATATATATATATATATATATAAAGAACCGAAATAAAAAAAAACGGAAATAAATTGAAAACGGGCTATATTAACGGAAATTATTATTTTAATTATTCCATAGTAAAGGTCTGAAAAAGAAAATAAACCAACCATATGAGGAGAAGTGAATAATAGATTAAATTAAAGGGAAATAAAGGCGCCGACTAATATCAAATGATAAAACTATAAAAGGTAAGGGTCAAAAGAGGTTAAAATATATAATAGTTGTAATCAATAAATAATAAGAAGGAAATAAACCAACGGCCAGAACGAAAATTTTAACTTAAATTATATCTCGGGAGGTGGGTTTAATACCTAAAATTTAAAATTTAACAATTTGGATTTACGTCGACATTTGCTTATGAATTCTTTTTGCAAATTTAAAAGCAGATTGTTCTTAGGATAATTTATTATTCTATTTTTTTCAACTAAACATAGATTGCATCTGTTTTAAATGTTACGCGGGTGCGGGCCGAACCTATTTGTCTCCAAATCAGTATGGGGTTGAGACCCTCTTCTTTCATCTCTCAAAATTTCTGGGAAGCGACATCTCCAGATTAAGATTGCTTATGAGAGTAATAACGTTGTTTAAATTCACCCACCGAAATCCCAATGTAAACTTGATCGCTCTTTTTGTTATTCATCGGGGAGATATGACCTTGGTAGATTACTTGGGTTGATCTACATTTGCCTTCCACCGGGCAGTTTTTGATGGCCTACAATTTCAAGATACCAGTTTTAGTATCAGTTCTATCTAAATTCTATAAAAGTTTGTTTCATGTGGAAATTTATAATATTGTCTATATTGTGTGCAAGAATAACTAATTTTAAGAATATTTCTATTAAAGATTTTGTGTAGTGGATTTTTGGTATGGAAATGCTTGCTTATTAACTGTAGAAAATATTTACCTATATTGATTTTAGAAAGGGCTCAGAATTAACAACTGTTTTATCGTATACTAATCTATTCTCATTCTTGAAACCACTTTCCTTGAGTGTTTTATTATATAATTTTTCAAATTTTCATTGAAAATGTTGAGGTTGGAAGATAAACGGTTGTTACTAGTGCTAACAATGTTGGATATTTGATTTATAATAGATTTAGTGTGGCTGGAATTGATATTAATATAACTAGATATGTCATTTTCTTTTGGTAAGGACCTTCATGAGGATTAAGGGTAATGTCTAAATAATCAACAGTGTTTTTAGATTAGAGAAAACTTCAGTTTTTCAAACCTGGAAATTTCAGGGCCCTAATAATTTTCTTATGGATTCTATCAGTTAAGGGCCCATTGCTATTTGGGATGACCATCATCACGATATAGTCCTATTTTTTTACGGTTTACAACTTTCCTCAATTATTACCAACTAGTTCAGCGACCCTGGCTGAATCATATGTCCCCATAGGGACATCGAAACTATCGTAGGGACGATAGTTATTATAGAATAGTCAAATATAGAACAGGTTTTCTAGCTGCTATAATAATCTTAATTTTTCTATCGGTGATTTCTACATAATTTTTAGCAAAGTTTATACAACAATCCAGGAGGTTCTTGAAAATAGAAGAATATAAATCTATGTTATCAAGTTTAAGGAAATAAGTTTTAGCCTTTTTTATATACAATATTTTTCCCATGCGTCAAATATTACTTCAATAAAATGAATGTAAATATTTTTTTAAGATAACAATCTATAATAGTAGCGTAAACAGATTATAATAAACTAAAGTAAACAGTTACGTCAATAAAAGTAGTTGAAAGACGGCGACAGTCACCATTCTGAATAATTGGCAAGAAAAATTTCGGAGCAAAATAGAGATGTGCATAAAGTAAAATGAAGAATCAATGGCCAGATATGAGGATAAGGAACCATTTTGAAGAATTCTCTTTCACTATTTATCTTCATTCCATTGTCATCTTCAACAAGATTCGAAAGGGAAAAATAATTAAGAATAGGAATTCCTCCAAAAAGGAAACTTTCAGCAACCACAACAACAAAAAAGACTTGAAACACAATCGGAAGGTAAATAGAAAGGTTTTGTGCGCACCACAACGGTTCACACAATTTTTACAAAAGCACAGCGGAATATGAGGGGGTGACAAACAGAAAAATACACAGACAGACATCGAAGCAGAGAAATAGGCAGACGGTCGGCTACAAATGTGTGATTGCATCAATGTTTTCTAAAACGACGACAGAAAACAAAACGGCGATTAAAAAGAGAAAACAAAAACGTACCCAAAACAAGAAATCTTTTATCGCACTTCGCAAACTAAAATAAAACAGAGATGGTGTTGAAACTCAACGTACACGTTGTAGCAGCAAGGGGTAAACGTGTCGACAACAGACCCTCGTCCCTCTCTCACAACGCTTTCTCTACCCTTCTCTTTTTCCCACCACCTATTGGGTGCCTGACGGAAAAGCACAGGATTGTATTTTTGGCGGGGTCCGATAGTAAACAGGAGACAAGAAATCTCAAAATTGTTCCATTCTTTTTTGCCATTCTGTGTCGGTGACAAATAACGCACAAAAGAACAGTGTGTTTTGGCCAGATGCAAATCTCCTCGACATGGGCAACGGGTTAAGATGGGACCGGCAAGGGGGAGGACCGGGCAACAAGAAGGGCAACGGGGGGTAACGGAATGGGCGTGGCAACAGCGTTCGTCAGTTGGATCTGAATGCATATCCCTTAGGGCAGGAGAACAGCGAGAAAGAAAGCAGATAGATAAATAAATAGATGAACCAACAAGGAAATCGCCTGAGAAATGGATTGTCAGAAAGATAAGAAAAAAAAATAAATAGAAGCAAGATTAGATTGGCTATTTTTGATTTTATCTTCATAAAGAACAAGAGAGGAAGAGTGAGGTGCATGTTTATACACACAAAAACTTAGTTATTTTTATTATCTTTATTGGAGTAGGCGAAATTATTAAGTTGTGCTGAGAAATTCTCGGCCTGATCAAGTTCTCAAAAACTGAGCAAATGATTAAATATCAGAATTTTGAAGGAACAGCGTATTGGTCATAATTGAGAACAACGAAAGTGGTTGTTGTGCATGCGCAGACGACATAGACATTTCATTAGTATCATTTATGCTACTGGACATCGAAATCAACATTGCAAGGTGACAGTTTCACGCCTTAAGCAACGGTATGATGATCACTTAAGGCGTGAAACTGCCGGTCACTATGCAGTGTTGAGTAATTTATACATTTAACTTAGCTCTATCACGATATCGATCACTACTTACAATATATATCTATAAGCCGTTGCGTTCATTTACGCACAAATACCCTTGGGAAAGTATTAATCCATCTCTTCTCCCTAAGTTATGGATTGAATAGCAAGACATATTGAGAACCAGTCAAGCCAGCCCATCGCAGAAAGAAATGGCAACCTACTGCAGGAAAATATTCTTCCTAGTCAGCCATGGATCGAAAGAGACATGATCGTCCAAGTGTGTATGGTACTTAACTGGCCATTTTACTTTATGCTCAACATTAAGTTTCTATGTTTCAAAATGTTTTTTTAAATTTTTTCTGACTTCGCGTCAGCCGAAAAAAAAATTAAACTGTTAAATCCTGTCATATTAGTTTGCATATTCAGTAACTTAATAGAAAACGTCTGTGAACGACAAACAACATTAATTGGTTTCTTTTTTCGACGTTAATGCAACTTACTCCCGTGAATCAAACTATTTCCTTTCGTCCCCGACATGATGCCTATTCGGTTCTAAATTATTTTCCAGCAATATTATTCCAACCGGTAGATTTATTAAAAAAATTATCAGCGTAATGTTAGTACCAGCACGCTTTATAAGTTGAATAATTCTCATCTTCTAGACGGCACTTGTATTTAATACAAAAGATGGAAACGGAAATATTGAAAGGTTGATTGTAAAATTAACGGTTGATTTCTTTTTACATATTTATAAATGTTGCACAAATATAATTTGAAAGCTTTACAAAAGTATTGTCAGTCAGTTAATTGCCACACATAATACACTCTTGGACGATCATATCCAGTGACTGACTAGGTAGAAAAAATTCCTGCAGTCGATTGCCATTTCTGCAGTAGACCGGTTGACAACCCAGGCTATAGTACATAGTCCGTCCTATTCAACCCATAATTGGAAAAAGATGACGGATCAATACCTTTCCCAATGTTATTTGTGCATAAGTGTATGAAATTGTCATCTGGAATTAGAACTCGGCTCTCCATGTTCTCATTCCGATACGATCCGATATCCACTACACCATAACGTACATCCTCATTACTGAATTTAAAATTAGAAAATTAAAAAAAATACAAACAAAAAACTCACCCATTTTAATGCTCATCCTCTCGTTAAGAACTTTCAAAACCTATATATGTTAACATTATTTCCATATCCACATTATAAACAAAGTAATTTGTAAGGAATTAATAGGCATATTTGGACCTTTTATAGTAATAAGAACTATTATTTTATAAATAAAATTCACTAAATCCTTTCATATCTTTTCGTTTCTGTAAGGCGCAGAGAATTATTGAAATGGAATCAAATAAAACTTTTTGAAATATTTATGATAAGCTTTACTGAGAATTTATCATATTAAATAGAGATTGTTTATAAATATTTTTTGTCTCCCTGAATGTCATGAGATTTGGTTTTCAAATTTTAGCGAGTATTTCACAGAAGTTTGTAAACTTCGATGGATCAACAACTTTGTAGCCAGTCACAATTATTGTTAGTCTGAAAAAGAATAAAAGAAAATGAAATAGAGAAGAATAAATAAAGAAAAAGAAAAGAAGAAAGAAGAAAAATAAAATAAAGAAAAGAAAAGGAAAAATAAAAGAAATAAAGGAAAAAAATAAAAAGAAGAGAAGAAGAAAAATAATAAAAGTAAAAAAAAATAAAAATAAAAATAAAAATGAAGAAGAAAAAATCGTGAAGAGTTCATAGTACAACGACACTGGTAAGTTATTTAATCTTATTTTCATTTTGTTCAAACGTGCTTTTCTCCCTTTACACCACTTTTCAGTTTATCTTGACTCTCTAAAAACTCATTTCTATAACTACCTTCTATTTTCCGTGTAGCTGGACATTTTGATAATCGATTGTCTTTCCTTATTTTTCACTTTACTTCTCTTATCTTTCTTCTTCCAGTTTTTCAATTAAATTCTCTCTTTCTTTTTGGCTTGCATTTCTTGTGATAATATTTCTTATTTTGTCTTTTTATATTTTATCATTAAAGCTTACAGAGGCCCACTGGAGGTGAAAAATGGATTGACCCGGGCAAGTTGTAGGACCGGAAACGGAACTCGAGCAAAAATGGCGGAACAACGGTTTGTATTAAAAACCGGAAATAGACGAATCACGGCTGATTGGAAGGAAATGTGACACGTTGCGAACAATGGGGAAGGAAAGAATGAAATATAAGAGAAAACATTCAGAAAGAAAGAACGAAAGAAACAAAGAAAGAATGAACAAAAAAAAAAACGAAATAAAGAATAGAATAACCACATCAGTATAAAAAGAAAAGGAAAAAAGAAGAAAAAAATGGACGAAAAAGAGAGAAAATAAGAGAAACAAAAATGTGAATAAGTAAAGGAAATAAAATAAATAATTAAGTAAAAACTGAGAAAATATAAACGAAGATAAGAGAGAATAAATAGAATTAAACAATGAAATAAATGTAAGACGGGTGTAAGAAAATAAAAACTAAACTACCTTGATTGTCTATTTTCTTTAATTCCTTATTGTTTTTCAATTAATTCAAGTATAATTTAGCGTTTTTTTATCATCGACCATTTGAATTCGTTTATTCCTATATTTGTGTGACAAACAAACAGAAACGTTAAAATGTATCAACATCAATAATTCTGATTATTTGTACTCGTTCTTATTAGAGTTGTTTGCTTCTTGAAATCCATTAGCAACACACCTTATATTTCAATACTAATGACAATTATAATAATAAGCCAGAAGTTTCCTTGCAAAGACACAAATCTCAATAAACTAAATCCGATATAATAGATAATGAAGAGATTATTTGAAAGAGTGTTGGACACTCTTTTTTAATTCGAGATTCAGCGAGACTCAACTATGAATTCTGTTGGAAATTATGATGACAACGATCGTGATAGTCACTATCAACATAATACTAATGTAATTTTTGTTTACGGATTTGTTACCTTAACAACATAAACGACACATGGTAACGAGATTTTTGTTTGCGCAATACTGAAAGACTTATATGAAGAACAAATAAATATCCAGTCCAATTTTAACTAGTATGGTGTTTGTATTTACGCTCACCCCGATAATTTATATTATTATACGATTAATCGAGGAAGATAAATCAAAGAATATTAGATGCAAAGGAAAAATGGTTTTCTTTATTTATTCGCAAATATTTTTTCTGTTTTTAATGAAATAATTTCTTTTTTTTTTTAATTAGAAAACAGCAAAGCCAATCTTACTGCCACATCATGTTGAAACACCTGTCCTCGTATGATCACCGAAGTTAAACAACATCGAGTCTGGTAAGTGGCTAGATGGGTGCCCACTTGGGAATATCAGGTGCGGTTAGCTTGTATATGCAGGTAGTGTAATGGATAATAACTCGGAATTGTTAAATGGAGAGCCGAGTTCCAACTGGGTTCGTTATATTCTTTTAGACACAAATACTCTTGTGAAGGTATAAATCCAATACTTCTCCCCATAGCTATGGATTAATTAATTAGACTCGTATCGCTAAATAATTATTATTTCAAAAAAGAAACTCTTACAATTTAAAAATATTTCTGGCTTTATATAACCTGTAAAAAGTTGTTAAGCAGTAGAAAACAAATCGATCAAGCAACAAAGACAGCACATCATAGTGAGATTTATGTTAATGCAACACCGTTAAACTGATCTCAATTGGAAAATAAAGCAATTTCTTGTCCAGTTTACAACTTCATAATATTTTTATGACTACATTCGCGATCACATCGAATGACACGATTTGTGAACGGAGATAACTCCATGAATATAAATTTATAGAGTAGTTTTCCATATTTGTTTGCAAACAAACCATACTATAAACTTTGTAACCACGAATTGAGATGACACTGAATTTAACTACCGCGGATGACAGCTGTTAAACGAGTAAAACAATGATAAAAATTAACATAATCAAAACGAGTGACTCAATAAAATTCATTAAATAAAATGAAATATTGTCATAAATTTATAAGGATTAAAATAGTTTGACTAAAGTGAAAAAATGCAAAAACTTTGACCAACTTAATCATTATCGGATAGTTGATAGAATGCTGGCTGTAATCCAAAGATTTCTTTGATGCAGGGTATTAAGATCACCATAAAAATGGTCAAAAGTTATCTCCCCTAAACCATTCAAGGGAGTCCGTTCCGCAGCTAATAGGTGCATGCTGGAAGACAAGGAGAAGGGACTTCCGGTAGAGGCAAGCAAACATGGCATGAAGAACTCGGCCACATTCTATAAACACCTCTTTGTTCAACATCCACAACTGTTCACTGTACTCATGTTTCCACAATAATAAATTCCATAGTTATTTCCAATACTCAGCGAGTATGTCATTTCTCCATTACCGTTTTATTTTATCATGTTAAAAACATAACACAGGGTTAATAAACAAAAGATCTGCCAAAGTTATTGTTCCGGTGAGCATAAAAATTATTAGGACTTGTTTTAGATTAATTTCTGACAATGTCCATCAATATTTATGCTCAGAAAATTACGATAAAACTAATAATACAAGGAACTATTCATGGATTCGGCTATTATATTAAGTTGTTACAAAAATAATGGTCACTTGAAGTATTGGATTTTTAAAACCCATTTTAACATAGTATTTACAGTATATATTAGGTGAATCTTGGTATACATAATAATTAATGTGTGCTTTTTGATAATCTTTAACTTATTTTCAGGCAGAAATATTCTTGAAGCATTGAAGCCCTTAATTATGAAACATGACAAAACAAGATTTCCTTTTACTTTTCTTGCATGAGTTCAAACCGTGTCTCTCAAACTTCTGCCAATATCAACAAAGCATAGAGACATGGGTCCACACATGACCAGAGAGTACTAAGGTGGTTCCAGAAATTCTGTGCTAGTGATGAGCGTCTTGAAGATGAAGAAGGTAGAGAACGGTCATGCAGTCTTGACAATGAACAATTGCAAGCAGTTGTTGAGAAAAACCCATGTCAAAGTGTCAGAGAAATGTATCAGACGCTTTGTGTCAACACTGCAACAATCTCACGCAATTTGCAGAGTATTGGCAAAGTGAAAAAGCTTGATAAATGGATTCCTCATGATCTCAATGAAAATCAAAATCTTAGGCATTTTGAATTGTGCTCGATGTTCTTTTTGCGTAACACCAATAACCCCTTTCTTGACCGAATAGTCACTTGTGATGAAAAGTGGAAGCTTTATGATAACCGTAAACGATCAAATCAATGGCTTGATCGTGATGAGCCCCATCAACTTTTCTCAAGTCAAAGTTGCTTCAGCAAAAGATTATGATGTCTAGTAGTCTGCAATCGCTGCTATCCACTACAGTTTACTGCATTAATGCAAAGCTTTACTGCAATGAACTTGCTGAAATACATGTAAGCCTGGAAAAAATGAGACCTGCATTAGTGAATCGACGTAATCTAATTCTACCCTACGATAATGCTCGGTCACGTGTTGCAAGAATGACTTTGCAAAAACTCACAGACTTGGGATACGACAATTTGTCACATCCTCCATATTCTCCATAGCATCCACCCACTGATTATCAGTTTTTAAAAACTTAAGCATATTTTTTAATCATAAAAGTTTTAGATCCAAACCAGAGGTGGAATCAGTTTGCAAAGATTTCGTTGCATCACAGCCAATAACTTTTTATCAATGAGGAATAAATAATTTCGTTGATCGATGACAGAGGTGAATAGCTGCTTAAGGCTTGTATTTTGATACATTATAATATTTCTACAATTAATTTTTCAAGAATAAAATTATGTTTCTGAAATTGGCCATTATTTTTGTAATAACCTAGCATATAGTGGAGACTGTGAGTTAAAGTTAAACCTCAAAGAGAAAAAGATTGAGGAATGTTAGCTTGTTGGAACGAATTACTCCCACTTCTTGAATAGATGCAATTCTCAACTAGTTTCTTCCGTTGTACGATTATTGCTTCACTTGATCTTTGATATGCACTCATTATACAACAACAGACCCGAATTGAGAATTGGATCAATTTAAGGAGTTGGTTGGAGTTTGGGCAAAGACAGAATTATCATAGAGTATATAGCCACACATTTTCAGCAAAGTACGCTACAGAAATCTTCAAGTGTCTATTAATTTTGACTGAAAGAAAGACATCTTGTATCTGTTGATTAATTATTTTTGTGTCGCCGTTTCTCGTTTGTTTCTACTGAACCGGTGCACTTCACTACCCGATTCAGGTATTGAACTCAACTGTACCAGCGGAGGGCAAGCCACCTTTTGTTGTAATCAACGCCTGCATTCATTTCGTCACCATCAGAGTTTTATTTTGGGAGTTTTTAAAATACGGTTTTCAAAAGATTTTGACATTTGGTTAATACAGTGAGTCCGTAGGTCAACCGAATTTATTTGATGTACGCATTTTATCTGTAATAACACCTTTATCATTACGAAGAGCATAGCTGAAATCTATGTGGATTAATAATTTCACACCATAAGGATAAAAAAGCCATCATACTTTCAATTCACAAAGTCTTTCATGTTTACTTGCTAAATGCTTTTTATTGTACATATTCCTTTTTATTATTTATGCGATTTACATGGTTCAGACTATGGTTCTCTTCTATGCTGCCATATTCACGACATTTTGACCGTTATACACTCCGGCCTTCTTCAGATGACTGGAATTTCAAACCAAACCATTTATTTCATCCACCAGGATAGATTGTTTTAGTTCCACAAGCCATGCCCATTCCGGATATCACTGTATCTCCACACTCAAGGTGTTTATTTTTATTTTATTTCTTTTTACTCACAACTTACTTTGGACCAAGTCATTTGATTCAGCCAAGGATTTTATCCGCTGGGTCAAGTCTCATTGAAGATATCAGTGTATAATGTTTTAGAACTTGTAAATTTAATGTCTCAGTAAGCATTTTAATCAGATCTCATATTAAAATTTGGCGTTGTTATTGTTTTTCCCTAGTACTCTGTAATACTGGTCCCTATATTGTATTCATGTCTAAGCTTGACCAGCTTAGGAGATCTTTGTGGCTTAGCATATGCGTTGATTCCTTAGGTTTTCGTATTTTCCAGCTATGTTCTCTGTCTATTATTCTAACCTCATCCCACAGAGTGCAGTTATCTCCCTTATCCTGCATATGTGGTCAGCCACGCTTGATTTTTCTATTTCTCCTCGTGTTACTGCAGCTATTTTAAGAAGGTGGCCTGTTTCTCCTTTATATTTTTTACCACATCTGCATGTGATGGCGTACACACAGTCCTTAATCATGCTCACCTTTATGAGAGGTCTTACTCGGAAGAGGTGTCTGCTAAGTGTTGAACCACTTTTCAAGGTCATCCTGGTATGATATGGACCACAGGTCTTTTCTATTTTTTCTGATAATCCCTTCACATAGGGTAGCCAGACCAAGGCTATTTTCTGAGCGTTGTTATCCTCTTGTATCCGTCTATTTCACTTTGTAAGAGCTGCTGTAATTTATCCAGCGTAGTTGTTACGTTCTAGGGTACTACTTATACTGACCATTTCTTATTCATATGTCTCTGTGTTGTCAATTATAAGTTTTGTTCGATGTTGTAGGTAGCGAGAAAACCTTTTCTTTACACTGTATGGGTGGTGGGAGTTGAAGTTGAGATATTATCTAGTGAATGTTGGCTTGCGGTATACGGATATCTTGAACCAATGCTCTGTTCGAGATATTAGTATATTCAGGAAGGCTAGTTTGCTCTTGTTTTCTCTCTCTAATGTGAAGTGATGATCTTATTGAATTCACATGCCCCAATAATAGCTAGTATGGCCAGAGTATGAAGGTAGCATTTATGTATCTCAGCCATAGAGTTGGTTTTAGTGATGTGGATTCTAATGTCATTTCCTCAAAGTATTTAATGTATATGTTAGCCATTGCTGTTGATAATGGTGAGCCCATTTCTAAACCTTCATCTTGCCCATATATGTTTGATCCCATACCAAAGGATGTTGTTTGTGTACAGAAAGTCAGCACCTTTATCAGGTTATTTATTGGTATACTGGTACGTTCTCCTGGGGATGAGTCCGAGACCAGTCAGTCCTTGACTACCGATAGTGCCTCCTTCGTTTGTACCTTGGTGAACAAATTCACCGCGTCAAAGCTCTCTAGTTTGATTGGATGGAAAATTTTTGATTGTTTCCACGAAGTGTGCTGAGTTTCGGACATATGATGATGACTTTCCTATTAATGGGTCAATTAATCCACAAGTGGCACACCGAGTCTTAGCAGCTTTGTCTGAGCGGAATACTGTTTTGGTGAATTTGGGAGTGACCGTATAGATGTGGTATCTTGTAACCTTATGTCAACTACATATATGTCTTAAGTGGGAAGTGGTCCTTGTTCTTGATTAGGACCTGCAGTAGTTTTCGTTGTGTTTTCATTGTTAGATCTTTCTTTACTTTGCTGTAGCTACAATTTATAATGAGGTATTTCATTATTTCTGCATTTGTTTTGTCATTCATGTGTAGGTTTTGATTACCAGTCTCTCAATTTGTTTGATTTGGGCAGGTTGGCTGTCTCACTTTCCATCTTAGCTCATCCACTTGAGCCTGAAGAATGTTCAAGGCTATTTCCTCGATTTGAAAAATGATGTCCAAGTATGATAGTTGTTGCGAAGTTGAGACCCTCGTTCAGTGCCGACTCCTCAGAAGTTCTCAGCTGGTGTTGAGTGATGTTGATTACTGTATTGACCCGGAAAAGGGGTGCATCTTGAGTGTCACTTTCAATCTGTTCAATTTCTGTACTTAGTAGGCCTTGACTGCATCGAATTCCTTTTTCAAGAATTTATCCAGATCATGCTAGATCCGCTTTCGGTCTTATCGGTAATTCTGTTGAAGAAGGCCTCGAGCCTCTCGGAGATATCGGATCGCAGTTTTTATTTTATTCAAAAGTTGTTCTAGATTCTTTCTCAAAAAAAGGTGTGTCCCGAGTTTTCTGCGACCAGACTGGCTCTCTTTGAATTGACGGAAAGTCTTGCTGCTTAGCCCAAAGTTTCTGTATCAGTAAAGGGATATTAAATACTTCGCCATTCGTGCCAATGTTTGTGAAACTTTTCTATTTGTCCCCATATTTTTGGTATATTGGGTCCGTACGGATCCTTCAATATCTATATTTCTGAGATGAGGTATTTATTTATACTATTTGCATTGTTCAGACTGTTGTCCTAATCATTGTTGCTATATTCACAGCGTTTTGACCATTGTACGGCATTCTTCAGGTGGTTGGAATTTAGAAGTGAATCCTTTATTTCGTCCACCGGGGCAGAGTATTCTAGTTTAGGGTGCTATTTCTCATCCAGATATCTCAGTATCAGTTATACTTCTTTTAACTCAACTCCCCAAGTTTTTTTTTCTTTTTTGTCCACCTCTGCTATGGAGAGAAAGCGGAGATAACCGCCCCTTGTGGGATGAGGTTGAAATAATAGACATCGAACACCGCTGGAAAAATACATAATCAGAGTATTCAGTAGGCTATAAAAATGTCTTAAGCCGGCCAAGCATAGACATGAATACAATATGGAAACCATTAAGACTAGAGAAAAACAATGATAACGCCAAATTGTAATATGAGCTCTGATGAAAAATCGTTACTGAGACATTAGTTCCCAAAATTCATATACTGATATCCTCAAAGACACATGGCCCAGTGGATAAAGAGTTGTTTGTTTCTTATTGTATTTGCTACAAGTCGTTACTGCTCCACTTCTACTTTATTATAATTACTAGCAGTATAGGCCGGCGTTGCTCGGCTGGAACGAAAGCTTTAAAACTAATCCATGGTCATGAAGCTCAGACTCTTTGGACGTTGGCACGAAAAACGTAGGTTGCTAAGGCTAAGAACTACAATTATACCAGCTTAGAGCAAAATCCGAAGTAAAAACCAAAATAAAAGAGCTGAAACCTGATATTGATCAGACCCGATAGGATATCGGGGTATCGATTTCCAATATCATAGTCAAATAAGTCATCCAAGAATAAACTAACCTAAGTAAGTCCATGAAAACTTATCGTACTCATCGTGAGTAAAATTGGAGAAAATGAGCCATATTGATGGTTGAATATCGGTTTTTGAGCAGATTCGATAGAATATCAGGGATGTCGATTTTCGATATCTGGAAAAATAAGTCGTCTGAGAAGATCTACTGATGTTTGAGATTAAAAACTATAATTTTACCAAGTTAGAGCAAATTCTGCAGCAAGAATCACGATATAAGGGCTGAAATCCTGATCTTGATCAGATCTGATCGGATATCGGGGAGAAATCGGAAAAAATAAGTAGCCCATGACTTGACCGTAAGCCTAAAAATATTTGTGTGAATCGGATAAAAAATGTGGATTTGTATAACGGATATACAGACATACAGATGAGACATACACACACAAACATCTTGCCTTTTGTATATAAAGATATAACTTGAGTATAAACGTACAAATATATGCAGTAAATTAGTTCTTTTTCTGATGAAAACAGACTGAAGTATATACTCCACCTAGATTCGAACGTGGTATCAGCATAATGAAACACATTAAATAAGCTCGAAATTAATATAGACTTTTTTTGCAGCTGCCGTTGTAAAAGATTATTGGGTTTAATAATAAAGAAATGAGCAGTTTTTATTGTATTATTTATTTAAATGTAACATACATTGTAAGAAGATGTAACAAACGAGGCAATATGATTTGAAGAAAAGAGCGATGAAGTGCTTAATGAGTAATTACGGAGAGGGGAAGGGTCAGCAGTGATGTCAAGATTGGGGTGAAAAGGAAGTTGTTTTGTGTCGGAGGCTAAGCAATAATGGCGGGACATGAAGGTGTCAAGCGTAAAGAAGGATTGAACAGGGTGAATGCATGTGGATAAAGGGAATTCATTCTAATAAAATAAAATGGCGGATAGGTGGTCGAGCGTGGGTGCCGCGTATCAAACAGCTGATGCTGCAAGAATTCTTCCCGTGATTCTTTTTGACTTGAATTCCTTATTTATTTTTCTTCTTTCATTCAGCGTTTCACAGCATTTTTCTTTCTTTTTTCTTTGCTTCGTTTTTTCTTCTGAGTCCTTCATTCACATTGGCTTTCTTCTTTTTTCTTTATCGTCTTTAGTGTCTTTCATCCCCTTTCCTTCTTTCCTTCCTTATTTTCTTCTCAGTCATTCATTGACTTTGCTTTTGTCTTTCTCTTGTGTCCTTTATTCACACTGATTTTCCTCTTTCATTCAGATTTTCATTCTTTTTAATTTATTCTCGTTTGCTAACTTCATTGATATTGAATTTCCTGATTTTAATTGTTCATTGATTATACTTTTTCCTTTCTTCTTCAATTATTTGCTTTTTTTACCCCCTATTCACCCCCTCTTGAATTTCTTTTCCTCACCGCTCCACATTTCCCCCTCTTTGTTTCCTTGTTGCCATTTTCATTCCATTTAATTAAGAGTGATGCGGGTGATACTACTGCTCTTTGTTTTGGATACTCAGATGAAAACAAAAGGACGATTTTGTTTGCAATATATTTTTAAGCAAGGAAACTGTTTGATACTTACATTTTTATATATGTAAATGTTGATAGTCCTCCTTGTCTTCGTTTATTCATTGATTATTTGTGTGCCCATAATATTATATAATATACCTCTTCTATAATGGTTGTTATATTTGCGTAGGTATTACATACTCGAGATTTAACTACTATATTTTGATATATCCATGAACCCTCTTCACCTCTTTATAATGTTCTGCGATTTTCTTTTTTCCTCGAATTTTTAATCCTTTCAATTGCCCACTTCTTTCTTTCCTATCGTATTTAACTTTCGATTATATCATTCAATCTTTTCTTTATCATGGATTTTCTTACGTAATTTCTTTTAGTTCATCTCTTTCTAGTCCATTAAAATTATATTTTTACTTTTTATTTTCTTTCTTCACTTCTTTCTCTTTCATTTTTCTTCATATTTCTCTCTCGACCAGCCCTTTTTCTTTCTGGTTTTTCTTTTTCTTTTTGCTAAAATCGTATTTACTGGGATTTTCTTCATTCTTTCTTTTATCACTCATTTTCCGTTTAATTTTTCACTGCTTATTCTTCAAAACCTCTTTATAATGTGACCTCCATTTTATTCAACCCTTTCTGTCATCTTCTCCTCTTGACGCGCTGTGATAACCTAAGCACTCAGCTTTCGATCGTCCATTACGTCTTTCTAAACTGTTCTGAATTAAGAAAGAAATTGGGTTCAATGAGAATTAAGTATCGGGGAAATGTTTCAGCTATTCGCATCTCCTTTGTCTCTTCCTCGTCTATTTAATCGTTTTCTGACCATTACTAGTCAGCTGATCTTTGCCATCACCACCCACAAAGTCTTTTAGTGCCATTTGTGTTATTGTTACAGTAATTTATATATATATATATATATATATATATATATATATATATATATAGAGAGAGAGAGAGAGAGAGAGAGTCATCCGCAGACCAATCTGTCTCGCTGTATCACAGCTCATCAGTACGGTTAGACATCCGATTCCTTTTAGCCAGGATTGAAACCCGACCGATTCGTCATCAGTCAGCGATTCTACCTCTGTAGAAAAAGCAGACTTTTAGTGTGTGATATACCATGTAAACATACGCCAGTAGCTAAGAGTGTTCTAATTCATTACTGAATGAACGATGCGTAGATAAAAGTAAATGCTTGAACAGTGGGTTTTAATCTACATGTTCTTCCACTTTTTTGTAATATATATATATATAACTCTACAATTGCTGTATTTATTATAAATCGAATAATAGTTGTGGTTTCTCCATTAACCTGTATGCAGTATACAGTTTAACAAAGTAAAGTTGAAAGGGAGTTTGTTGTATAATTTCAGAACTGCAAGAAGCGGATAAAAAAGTATCATATTTTCATTAGAGATTTTTTGAGTATTTGCTTTAATTATCATTATTATTATTATTATTATTATAAGAGAAATATTTACAGTACGACCAAAATTTGGCACATTTTATGAAGTCCCCATGATCGAACTTATTGTCAGTGACTGCACCAATTGAGATCTTAATATTATAAAGAATTATGCAATAAATTTTTGAATAATTTTACAAAATATATGTGACCACATTTTGGACAAAGAAACGTGTCAGTTACCTTTAAATTTGTTGGGGACATTAATAGTAAATATAATTTTCCTTGTGGTATATTTAAAATTTGAAAATACTAAGAGTAACTTACCGACTAAATACGTCTCACTTGTTCTAAACGATAAACCAAATATTAAATAATTCATCCTTTATGCCATAAGATTATCACTCAATTTTCTTTACACCACGGAAATGTAGAGTATCCAAATTAAATACTTCTTTGAAAGCACATTTTATTCGTATTATTTTTATTGTTGTTTTGTCTTTGCTTTGTACGAGTTGCCTTCATGTCTGAATTAGACTCTTCAAAGTGACAAGATTTTTTGTATCGCAAGAGGCAAACAACAAATAAAGTGCCATACAACCAAATAGAATTTTAAAAATATGTAACTGTGGTTTATTATTATTATTATTATTATTATTATTATTATTATTATTATTATTATGTCATTTTTTCATCATATTTCGATTTCTGCTTTGGTCTCACTACCAACCAAGTCTGCGGGGAGACCTAAGGCAGGTCGTGGCGTGTTGTTATGACTCCATTTCATGTTTTTCTATCTTCCCTATCATCCCTAGCATTACATAAAGTTTTCCTTAGTGTGTGGGCTGTACTTAATAAGACAATTTTTTGCATATTTCTTAAGCTGGGGTTTCCAGGGATTCTTTCAATGTGTTGTTTTGTTCCATTTTTTATCATTCCAAGTGCACCTACTATCACTGGCACAACTCTTGTTTTCAATTTCCACATTTTTTCTATTTCAATTTATTATTATTATTATTATTATTATTATTACTGTATTGCAGTATTCAATTTCATTAAGCTGGGCGATTCACTTGTCTAGTTCTCCATTTCTGTGACCTTGTGACAGACTCACTCGAGTTTATATAATCATTACTACTTTCAAACCAAAATCAGCAATCGAAAGCCTCTGATTAGGAATGGGGAGGAATCAGATTTAAGTTTCGATAATTCCATCATCCGATTTTCTTACAGGGGCTTATACCATATTCTTACAGAGGCTTATACCCTACTGGGTATAAGTATTGATTAAATGGATGCAGTTACCTGTTGGTGTCCGAGTACAGATGAGTTAACATCACAGTGGATAGCATATTCTGCAAACGTCCCTTGAATAAAAAGGTTAAGTTTTGTGACTGCTGGAAGATTGCGAACGACGGCATACACCTGAAGAAAAATGGGGATACAATTATCAAAACGATGTGACTATAACAATCAAAATGTGGATACTAGCTAAACCAAGTCAGTGTATAATATACTTTATTCATGTAAAGGAATGTTCACGTAGCCCATATGACAAGCTGAAAGAAAACGTAGACATAGCAATTTACTACATTTCTTCTTATTAAAAGTTCTAAGTTTTATATATATATATTTCCAGAATTTATACAATATTTGAATTGTTAAAATCTCTTCCACTTGTGTATTCATCTATAAAGTTGAATTATTAATGTTTATGCAAGGATGACTCAATTGAAAGAGTAAATATCTATTTGCTTATCAGACCAAAGTAAAATATATCTGACTCTTCGTGGTGAAATTTTAAAATGTTTCTGAACAGCGAAAAATCAGAGCATTTTTATTTGTAACATTTTATAAGATACTATGAAAAGAAAAGTGGTAATTTAAAGAAGCATTTTATAAGAAAAAAAGTATATTCATGTAATTCTATGGAATTTTGTTCAAATAATTTGAAATTAATCTCGGTTCAAGCAGAATACAAAAACCATAAAACATTAAAAAACGTCTTAAAAGTTTAAAATGTTTCGATAAAAAATAAATCAGTTTTAGTAAGTATTAAGAATATTTTTTAATAATCATCATTTTTCAATTAGTATTTGTTTTGTTATTAGCAACATTATCATTTTCACTTTAAAGTTATTAATAAATGTTTTTGTCTTTATTAATTTATGTCATTTTAACGTTATACAAACAATGATTAACATGTTTGAAAAGACATGTATAAATAATGTATGTCAGTTACCGTATTTTACGGGCTTACATAATTGTAGAGACTAATTGTGCGAAATATATTTTCTTTATAAAAATGAAAGATTATATACTCCCAAAAAATTAAAGTCTTTCTTCATTCAATCGAATTCTTGACGTATAGACGACAAGATATTTCGATGAAGAATCGACTATTGCGAATGTCAATAACGCTAGCATCTTTATGACGAGATCAGCATTTATCAGTTTTAACATTTACTTGCTAGTGTCGGCATCATCAATGCTATCAACCCCTTAAAGTTCATCTTTAATACCAATCACGCCTGCGTCCCTAACCACAAGCTATTAACCTCCCTGTGGCTTTTGAAAAAATATTTCTACGTCTCAAACAATCATTACAGTTAGTATTGATCAAAAAGATGCTTCCCTCATCATTATCATAGCCGTCATCAAAAGCAGGGACAGAGCAATTAACGTCAACAACACCGACATCATCATCAACAGCACTACCACCAATATTATTATTATTATTATTATTATTATTATCAACTCACAATTGTGTCATCGTCTCAATCATGTCTGTCCAACTCAAAACTTCCCCTCATTATTCACGCCACCTCCTTGCAATCCAGTCTACGTCGCCGCCGCTATTTTTATCACTTAATATTTTTCATTTATGAACCCTTGTTCGGGTCCCTTGGCAGCATATGGTTGGATGGATTCATTTGGACATAAAAGGAGATCTATAATGGCGAGGAACATATGTGCATGGCGCGTGGAGGAAAACATGGTGAGGAATTAATGGATGGGAGATGATAAAAAGGGGACGTGAAATAGATATACGCATGATGAAAAAAAAAGAGGGAAGAAGAAAATAAAAGAAAAGGAAAAAGACAAAATAGAAAAGGAAATAAAAAATAATGGAAAGGAGAAAGAACACGTGAGACTCAACGAAAAATAAGAGAGAGAGAGAGAAAGAGAGAGAGAGAGAGAGAGAGAGAGAGATGTAAGAAAATAGAAAGCAACTTGTAAGGCAATCTTCTTGTTGAAATTGAAAGTTGTTTCTTAAAAAAACAAAAGCCACACAACTTGCTGTCGACATACTGTAACGTTTCACGCCATTCCAACGGATCTGCATGCAAAAATAATCAATAAAAGAAATTTATTGTTGATATTTAATACAAAATTAATCATTAAAAGAAGTTGAGAATACTTATGTCCCCAGTACATTGACATCACTCGAAATAATATGAAATCCACTGAAGAGAAAATAAATCAAATAGCAAAAATTAAACATCCAATTCTGATGAGAACAATGTGACTCTCTTGGAAAGGAAAATAGGACTTTGTTCATTTACCCAATCGTTCTCATTTGCTGCCTACAAAACACTGCATTCGACTTCATATCGTGTCGCCAATACCATTTAATAAAAATCAAATCGAATCTACCAGTAATGACAACGATATTTACAACATTCTCATGACAAAAAAGGTGTCGTAGTTTAGTAGCCCGATAACGTTTTTTTTATTCTAAAATAACAAAACGTAAATCAAATTTCAAACTTGCCTTCCGTTTATTCTCTTTATTTCTCGGTGTGCAATTTAAAGATGAAGATGTTTGTTATTACAACTTAAGATCAAAATGTTCAATTTTTTATTTTTTGTATCAACTTGATAAAATTGCCTCACCATTAATAAAATTAGATTATATTAAAGCAAACATTATTTTACCTAGGTACATCCACGAATTCGCTGAAAAAACAGCATAGTATGAAGAAAAAAAAACTAAATAAAAACAAAGTTTTACGGGCAAAATGTTCATGTTATTATTAAGAGGATAGATCAAAGTATTTTTTAATTATTTTTTAAAAACAATTTTAAATCTTTCTTACACGTTAAAATTTTTTGTATAAAATCTTATTTTTCTTTATTCCGTGAGTGACGCAATTTTTAGGAGGGTTTTTTACGACAAACGTAATATTACGCAGGTCACTTTTTTGCCGGTGAAAAACACATTAATTTGGAAATTCTTGCAAAAATCAAATGATGGTCGGATTTTAATGAACATTTCCCGACTTATTCGCAAAAGTCTGAAATCATTTTTGAAATAATTATTTTTTAGAAAATCTTGGTATTTTACATATGTTTTCCCCTACCATCAATTAATTTCCTGAAAGTTCTAAACATTCGTGAGAGTTCGCCCATATACTTAATATTAATTAAATTCAGGAGTCATTGGGGAATGCTAATCACCTGTTTTTTTTTCTAAATTAACCCTTTTTCAAAAAATCTGCTCTGAATTGTGAAAACAAAAATGCAATAAAACTCTGACATTTTTTATTTAGATAAACTTTTAATTTAATTGGTTTTTATAAAAAATATATAGTAAGGATATCATAGTCTGGAGAGAAAATTTCAATGAATGGTGAAATTTTTCAAAAATTGTTTTCATTTTTATTGTTTTTTTATTATAATAATTTATAAGTTTCAAAATTCTTTTAAAATTTCCCCCTTCATCGTCCACGCTATGTTGTTAAGTTAATACGTGAAGAATTTATTTACTAATTGAAAAATGAAAAGCTTAATACAAATAATCATGCCATTTGCATTTTCAAATAATTAAAATATTTTATTTGTGTACATCCTGATAACCCGTATTTTCTTTTTACGGGTGGCCGTACTTGATAAAAAGGTCCCTTTGTTTCAAAGGTTGTGCGCTTTACAGGAAAAAAAAACCCAACAAAAAACAAAACTATATAAACATTTTCGGCAGGGTACAATTCTTTCATTTCGCTTCCGTGTTTCCTGTGCCCTACGTTTCAACATTAAACGGGCTTTGCAAATCATGCCTTCAAAATTTAAAGCAAGTTTTATATTTTAATTCATAGTTTCCGAATTTTGTAATTGTCAAATTCACAATTTGTGGACGTACCTAAAAAGAATATGAAAAATAGATATTAAAAATAAAAGTCAATAAATGCCATTACATTTCATAAATTATTGAGTTACCTTTGTCATGTTATATAATTTCATTTTCTGTTATTAAATTGTAAAATTATTTTAAAAGAAAGATTTTATTATTTTAATTTTTCATAAAGTATCTTCAAACGTAAGGCTATAAGCTAAACTAACGAAAATTCTACAAAAACTATATAATTGCTGAAAATATTGTGTGAGATTTTTAATTTTACTATATCGTTAAAAAACAAAAAACGAAGCGTACGATTAATCGTATAAAATTATGTCAAATTCATCTTCCATACTTAGCATTTTTGACGGCTTCCATCTGTCACGTCATTTATCACCTCTAATAATACGATGATAATCCCCTGATAACAAGACTACCGTAATTAAGAAACACTTTTATAGTACATTCTAGGCAGTCAACAAGTAATACTTGTTTCAAATCAGATTAAGGTAAGTTTAAATTTGTTAATTAGAATAAAATAACGTGTCAGCGAGATATATTTTATTTTTGCAAGATTTTTTTAAAACTGAGAATTAGCTTCTGTTTACAAAATGTGTCGATCGATCAAAAATGGACGGAAAATTGAAATTATTTAAAATCTGAAAATTTTAGGATTCTAATCAATATAATTTCAGTTTGAAATACACCAGAATATTTTGCTTACTGGAATTAGTAAATTTAATCTCTTGGCTTTCAATTAAAGCTAAAATTGAAGCTTCAAGAAAATTGTTTATTTTTAAAAATTCAATTTAAATTTAGATATCGAAAATGAGTGAATACATCTAATTTCACCTTTTGTTTTTTATGCTATAAATTGGTAACTTACTATACTATAAATCAGACCAAGAAAATTTCAATCTCAACCAAAATTCCGAGGAAAAAATCAGAAGTTTGGGTTAATATTAATGAAAAGAAGTTAAAACCAATTGAAAAAAGTATTTTTTTACTTTTTTAAGGATCACAGATGAAATTCATTACTGATTGAGCACTGTGGATGAATGGTGGACTTTGAAAAAACAGTAGTTACTCTAGCACTTACGCATCGCTCATTCACTAATGAATTAGAGCACTCTATCTACTACGCTAAAAGTCTACCTCCTTCTACCGAGCGCCCATAGCTCAGAGGTAGAATCGCCGACTGACGCCAATTCGGTCGGGTTTCAATTCTGGGTAAAAGCAATAGGATGTCTAACCGTACTGATGACCTGTGATTCAGCGAAACAGATCTGTCAGCGGATGACAATATATATATATATATATATATATATACATATTATTCTACGTCTATGGGCGATACGGAGTTTCATGTGTTATGCAATCATCAGATGCATATTTTAAACATTTTACTTATCAGGAAAATTACAATTCCACAAAATGAATATTGTATTATTACAAAATAATAATTGTGCTTTATTATAATTTTCTGGTTTGAAATCAAGTGATGTTGACCTTGTATTGTATGCTGAACGTTTGAAAAACTCGCACGATGATATGCAGCAACCTAGTGATCTACTCAAGTTGAATATACCAGGTTAATGTTGCTGATGAAGATTCTGTTTGCTGGAGAATCTCATTAAATTGTAGAATGATGAAATATTTCAAGCAAGGTTCAAAGATTGGAAGCATCATATTTGAAATGACACTGCGAAATATATCCACTACTCTCGGAGAAAGCGCAGTTCTATCTATGTTACTGGTTTCGCTTCATCTTAACTGCTTAATCTGGTTTCAGTCGTGTTATTAACTTACTATCAAAAACCCATAACCGAGTTGACATTCAATAAAAAGGTGAACTTCGATTATTATTGACAAAGTTGTAAGCGAATATTGCAAAACTCACAGTGAGTTTGAGTTTTGTTTAACGGCATATCAACGTCTATGGGTTATTTAATGCCAAAAAGGTGGGGTTTTAAGGTATTTGATTTTTAATGTTTGGTTATAGTGAGAAGGTTGATTTAGTCAGATTTTGAGTTTGAGTTTTGTTTAACGGCGTATCAACGTCTATGGGTTATTTAATGCCAAAAAGGTGGAGTTTTAAGGTATTTGATTTTTAATGTTTGGTTATAGTGAGAAGGTTGATTTAGTCAGATTTTGAGTTTGAGTTTTGTTTAACGGCATATCAACGTCTATGGGTTATTTAATGCCAAAAAGGTAGAGTTTAAGTGTTCAGTTATAGTAAGACGGTTGATTTAGTAAAGTTTTAATGAAAATTCTTTTTTTATTTTAGAAAACTGAAGATATCTTCTAGTCTTGTATTCAAAAATGTATTGCTGGCAATACATTTTTTTCCTTCAAAAATTCATTATGACAATAATTTTTTCCTTTTTTTCCTTCGAGAAAACTGTATTGTTGGTAATATTTTTCAAAAGTGTCTTGTTAGTAATATTTTTCAAAAGTGTCTTGTTAGTAATATTTTTCAAAAGTGTCTTGTTAGTAATATTTTTCAAAAGTGTCTTGTTAGTAATATTTTTCAAAAGTGTCTTGTTAGTAATATTTTTCAAAGTGTCTTGTTAGTAATATTTTTCAAAAGTGTCTTGTTAGTAATATTTTTTCAAAAGTGTCTTGTTAGTAATATTTTTCAAAAGTGTCTTGTTAGTAATATTTTTCAAAAGTGTCTTGTTAGTAATATTTTTCAAAAGTGTCTTGTTAGTAATATTTTTCAAAAAAGTGTCTTGTTAGTAATATTTTTCAAAAGTGTCTTGTTAGTAATATTTTTCAAAAGTGTCTTGTTAGTAATATTTTTCAAAAGTGTCTTGTTAGTAATATTTTTCAAAAGTGTCTTGTTAGTAATATTTTTCAAAAGTGTCTTGTTAGTAATATTTTTCAAAAGTGTCTTGTTAGTAATATTTTTTCAAAAGTGTCTTGTTAGTAATATTTTTCAAAAGTGTCTTGTTAGTAATATTTTTCAAAAGTGTCTTGTTAGTAATATTTTTCAAAGTGTCTTGTTAGTAATATTTTTCAAAAGTGTCTTGTTAGTAATATTTTTCAAAAGTGTCTTGTTAGTAATATTTTTCAAAAAGTGTCTTGTTAGTAATATTTTTCAAAAGTGTCTTGTTAGTAATATTTTTTCAAAAGTGTCTTTGTTAGTAATATTTTTCAAAAGTGTCTTGTTAGTAATATTTTTCAAAAGTGTCTTGTTAGTAATATTTTTCAAAAAAGTGTCTTGTTAGTAATATTTTTCAAAAGTGTCTTGTTAGTAATATTTTTCAAAAGTGTCTTGTTAGTAATATTTTTCAAAAGTGTCTTGTTAGTAATATTTTTTCAAAAGTGTCTTGTTAGTAATATTTTTCAAAAGTGTCTTGTTAGTAATATTTTTCAAAAGTGTCTTGTTAGTAATATTTTTCAAAGTGTCTTGTTAGTAATATTTTTCAAAAGTGTCTTGTTAGTAATATTTTTCAAAGTGTCTTGTTAGTAATATTTTTCAAAAGTGTCTTGTTAGTAATATTTTTCAAAAAGTGTCTTGTTAGTAATATTTTTCAAAAGTGTCTTGTTAGTAATATTTTTCAAAAGTGTCTTGTTAGTAATATTTTTCAAAAGTGTCTTGTTAGTAATATTTTTCAAAAGTGTCTTGTTAGTAATATTTTTCAAAAGTGTCTTGTTAGTAATATTTTTTCAAAAGTGTCTTGTTAGTAATATTTTTCAAAAGTGTCTTGTTAGTAATATTTTTCAAAAGTGTCTTGTTAGTAATATTTTTCAAAAAGTGTTCTAAGTTAGTAATATTTTTCAAAAGTGTCTTGTTAGTAATATTTTTCAAAAGTGTCTTGTTAGTAATATTTTTCAAAAGTGTCTTGTTAGTAATATTTTTCAAAAGTGTCTTGTTAGTAATATTTTTCAAAAGTGTCTTGTTAGTAATATTTTTCAAAAGTGTCTTGTTAGTAATATTTTTCAAAAGTGTCTTGTTAGTAATATTTTTCAAAAGTGTCTTGTTAGTAATATTTTTCAAAAGTGTCTTGTTAGTAATATTTTTCAAAAGTGTCTTGTTAGTAATATTTTTCAAAAGTGTCTTGTTAGTAATATTTTTCAAAAGTGTCTTGTTAGTAATATTTTTCAAAAGTGTCTTGTTAGTAATATTTTTCAAAAGTGTCTTGTTAGTAATATTTTTCAAAAGTGTCTTGTTAGTAATATTTTTCAAAAGTGTCTTGTTAGTAATATTTTTCAAAAGTGTCTTGTTAGTAATATTTTTCAAAAGTGTCTTGTTAGTAATATTTTTCAAAAGTGTCTTGTTAGTAATATTTTTCAAAAAGTGTCTTGTTAGTAATATTTTTCAAAAGTGTCTTGTTAGTAATATTTTTCAAAAGTGTCTTGTTAGTAATATTTTTCAAAAGTGTCTTGTTAGTAATATTTTTCAAAAGTGTCTTGTTAGTAATATTTTTCAAAAGTGTCTTGTTAGTAATATTTTTCAAAAGTGTCTTGTTAGTAATATTTTTCAAAAGTGTCTTGTTAGTAATATTTTTCAAAAGTGTCTTGTTAGTAATATTTTTCAAAAGTGTCTTGTTAGTAATATTTTTCAAAAGTGTCTTGTTAGTAATATTTTTCAAAAGTGTCTTGTTAGTAATATTTTTTCAAAAGTACCTTGTTAGTAATATTTTTCAAAGTGTCTGTTAGTAATATTTTTCAAAAGTGTCTTGTTAGTAATATTTTTCAAGTGTCTTGTTAGTAATATTTTTTTCAAAAGTGTCTTGTTAGTAATATTTTCAAAAGTGTCTTGTTAGTAATATTTTTCAAAAGTGTCTTGTTAGTAATATTTTTCAAAAGTGTCTTGTTAGTAATATTTTTCAAAAGTGTCTTGTTAGTAATATTTTTCAAAAGTGTCTTGGTTAGTAATATTTCAAAAGTGTCTTGTTAGTAATATTTTTCAAAAGTGTCTTGTTAGTAATATTTTCAAAAGTGTCTTGTTAGTAATATTTTTCAAAAGTGTCTTGTTAGTAATATTTTTCAAAAGTGTCTTGTTAGTAATATTTTTCAAAAGTGTCTTGTTAGTAATATTTTTCAAAAGTGTCTTGTTAGTAATATTTTTCAAAAGTGTCTTGTTAGTAATATTTTTCAAAAGTGTCTTGTTAGTAATATTTTTCAAAAGTGTCTTGTTAGTAATATTTTTCAAAAGTGTCTTGTTAGTAATATTTTTCAAAAGTGTCTTGTTAGTAATATTTTTCAAAAGTGTCTTGTTAGTAATATTTTTCAAAAGTGTCTTGTTAGTAATATTTTTCAAAAGTGTCTTGTTAGTAATACTTTTCAAAAGTGTCTTGTTAGTAATATTTTCAAAAGTGTCTTGTTAGTAATATTTTTCAAAAGTGTCTTGTTAGTAATATTTTTCAAAAGTGTCTTGTTAGTAATATTTTTCAAAAAGTGTCTTGTTAGTAATATTTTTCAAAGTGTCTTGTTAGTAATATTTTTCAAAAGTGTCTTGTTAGTAATATTTTTCAAAAGTGTCTTGTTAGTAATATTTTTCAAAAGTGTCTTGTTAGTAATATTTTTCAAAAGTGTCTTGTTAGTAATATTTTCAAAGTTTTTTCTTTCAAAAGTGTGTTATAGTAATAATTTATTTTCTTCAAAAATCAATATTTTTCTATAAAAGTTTATTTTTATACTTTCATAGTGTTTTGACCCAAGTTTGGGGGTTAACTATTTAACTAAGCTGGGACTTTAACAGGTGCTACCACTCCGGGTCAGGGTGGACCTGGGAACAACAGCAATTAAGAGGTGGTTTCATGCTCCTCACAACCTCCCAATTAGAGGCCTTGCTGCTGGACGCAGTGTACCGTCATACCCAGGACCGCAAAACTCACAGAGTTGCTCTGATGGAACAAAGTAGCATAAAAGTAGTATATTTTTAAATAAATGTGTTTTTGTATATTTATGACTTATTTTACTAGCAAACATTCATTTTCCATAGAATTTAGCTCTTTGTTAAAGTTTATCTTTCTTCTAAATAAATGAATGTCAAATTCTGTCTGACCGTCCGTCTGAGTACTTGAAACCACATTTACCTCAAGCTACACTTGCTCTATATAGACATAGTATTTTGGAATCAGGATGATTCCGGGATTAAAATCTGCCTTTTATTTGGTGCTTGAACACCCGTTGTTAGGATTTTTGCCCGGTTATAGAGGAAACAGTTAAAAATAATAATTAAAAAAATGAAAAATTAGTGATATTAAAAGTTTTAAATTTATATTGAGTTTAAAGTAATACAAAAACTTTGTGAATTTAATTTTTTGCTTTAATTTCAGTTTAGAATATCAAAACTTTGTGAATTGAGAAAATCAATTTTATTTCTTCGACATTCGAAAGAATCAGAGTTAAAGTGAAGATGTTCTGTGATGTGATGTTTTGAAGTTCTATATAATTTGTGATTTGAAGAACTCAGTTTTCAGTCTGAATTAGAACTACCTTAAAGGTCCTCATGGAAGGTGGCATTTAATATAATATCTAATAAATTAGAATCTCTAAAACAATTTTTATATAATTCTTAATATTTAATTATACAAAGATAATATATTTTAAACATCGAGGAGCTATAGGACCCAATAGAGTAAAATATAAGTCAGTGGAGTCCACAAGTAAAAAAAAAAAAAAATTGAAAACCGCTGGTATAGGACAACAACAACAACAATAACAATAATAATAATAATGCTTTCTCTAAACTTGTGATGATTCTTCTTGGCAGAAATGAAATTATTTTATCGCTTTTTATGCAATAACCAAATTTTCTTACCTATTTTAATATAACAAGAAGAAGCAAAATCTGATCTCGATTTTCTTTGGTGAAACTTGAGAGTTAATCGCTAAAACAATTTACAAATTCGCATTTACAAACTCCAAGGACAATAGTTACAAGGACACACACATACACTGTAGCAATCAGACACACCGAGCTACTTAAATAAAGATTTTCATAACTAATCTATACAAAAATACAAAAGCAAGCGAACAGAAAACTACGTAGATATTCATTCATACACAATAATTTGTATCATCATAAAACTTTGTATATAAAACATATATCTACATTATTAATTCCTATTCACTTGCCTGCAGGCGGAGGAGGCGTATTCCTAATAATAAGTATTTTATCGTGTGACTAATGATAATGCTTGCTGTCTCGGTAAGTCATTTTCTTTTTTCAGTTCGGTTCATGAAATTGAAGTGTCAAGCTAAAGACTGGCAAACAGAAATGAAAAGATAAAAAAGCAAATCCAACTCTAAACCTAGCGTGAACAAGAAAAGCACAAGTTATATGAAGAGAAAAGTACCTCTTCTAACAGAGAGAGAGAGAGAGAGAGAGAAAAAGAGAGAGAGAGAGAGAGAGAGAGAGAGAATCAGTGTAAGAGGCACGGGCCATAATGCTCGACTAGCACTTGAAGATTCTGCACAAGAAAAAAAAAACTTTTGATAGCAAAGTAGTTTTCAGCCCAAATTGTTACTCTCCCCGAAAGGACAATATTTTCAAAGCAGAGATTAATAGAAAGACAATTTCTGAAGAGTTGATCTGGTATCAGTTAAAAGTAGTATTTACTTAAACTATAGAATTTAGTACAGTTTTTCTCTTCAAAGTTCTTCTGAAAAGGCGATATGACTCCAATGATTTGCAACTACAAACATTTGCCTTTTGGTATTTTTTTGGTAACGAGATTCGAAGGAACGAAATGTTTGCTATCTAAATTCATATAGAATAAAAACACAAAACAATGCAATTCACGACGACGACGACGACGACGAAAATATCGCAATAAAGATTAGGACAACAGTCCGTACAATGTAAATAATTACAATACCTCATCTCAGACATAAAGATTTATAGCAAATTCTTTTTTAAGTACTGGATTTCCTACATGTAGAAATTCACTATAATTGCTGTCAATGAAGACAAAAATGAATTACTTCTTATATGTATTTTCTTTCAAAACGTGGGCGATCGATCATGGCTATTCACAATATTCTATCTTTTGTAGTTCTTTTTGCTAACACTCCTAATTCTGTTCTGTCAAACATTTAAGCAAGCTCATTATGCAGGTTACTGCTGCTTTCCTCTATCTCTTTTACATCCATGTATCGAACTCCCCAATCCCCTTTTTTCTTATTATGTATTCAAAAATTGTCTTTGTCCGATTTTATTAGGTTGCTTTTTGTTTCCCTTTTCTTTATCCCTCACATGGAAAAAATTAGAACTTTAACTTGAAAGTTATATATACGTTAAAACGGCTCTCCAGCGGAATGCTTGTAACCGTGTAGGATGAAAACTAAGACCAATCAAAGAATAGAAGAAGCATTGAGTCAACGACCAACTAACTAGATATGTCTTAATAAAATCACCGGTGAAGGCAATAGAAAACCACTCCTCTATAAAGAAAGGACTGCATATAAACTAGAAGAAAACTGAAAGCATAGTTATCAGCAAAAATATATGCTAACTACAGATTGGGGATATTAAAATCAAGCAGGTACACAAATTTAAATACCTGGGAAGTGTTCTAACAGAGGATGGAAAGTGCAACACGCAGATCCGAAGGCGAATCGGCATGGTCAAGGATGCATTCCAGAAACTGAGTAGAGCATTAAGAAATCGGAAAATTTCGTTGGATACAAATAAGAGAGTGCCAGATAGTTATGTGATATCTGTCCTTCAATATGGCAGCGAAAGTTGAACAATCTCATCAAAGATAGAAGAAAGACTTGAAGCAACGGATGTGGTTATACAGAAGGATGCTAAGGATACCATGGACCGAACATATGTGCAACGACGAGGTTTTTGAGAAGATGGAAACGAAAAAGAAACATACTCAGGAAAAGACAGCCGAAGTTTCTGGGACATGTAATGAGGACGAAGGGCTTGGAGAATCTGGTAGTCACAGGACAGATAGAAGAAAAGAGAGACTGGGGTTAGCAATACGTGATATAATTGATGGGCAAATGAATGGCAGAGGAGGGTTTGGCAGGGGCAAAAAAAGAAAGGGTGTTAAGAGCTACAAAAATAGGGAAATGTAGGATGGCCTACGTTCTGAAGAAACCCAGCACATAGAAGAAGAATTAACGTAAAGATTGTTCATAGCTATCAATGACTAGAATAGCGTTCACAATATCTATCTCCAGTTTTAAAAAAAGTTTTATATTTGGAAATGATTTCCTCTACTCAACCGACGTAGACGAGAAATTTGCGTTTAGCTTTTAAATGAATTTCTTTTGTAAAAACTTACTAGGCTTCGATTTCGCAATTCATGGAAAGAGATCATGTCTTTAATGCTTATAAGTAGGTTTTTATATATATATTTTTTATTTTTTCATATTTCCGAAGTAGGTTAGAAGGGTGACAACAGGAAACAAAATAATAGGCTCGATATTTTCCAAGAAAATCTCGATAAAGGGTTGCTATGTCCTTTTTTTCTGGAAAAAAAAGAAAAATTATAGCCTTGCCGTGAAATCGTAGATAAACACAATGTAAGTTTCTGTATATTTACAAACGCGTATTTCTTGCAAGTACATATCAATAAAGTGAAGAAGCATGTTTTAAAATTGTGAAATATATAAACATCCACACAAACAAATACAAACATATATATATATATATATATATATATATATATATATATGTGTGTGTGTGTGTGTGTGTGTGTGTATTCTAACACTCCTCTAATATGTTCATCCGAACATCGTAGCTATGCTAGAGTTAGATATACTACAAATAAATTTACTTTACACATACATATTAATGTGAAAATATCATTTTAAACTGACTTACATATTCATACACGAAAGGATAACCATGAAAATATATTTTATTTGCACACAAGAAAATAAACAACAATAAAGAATAAATAGGAAAATTCACCCCCCCACACCCCCCACACACATATGCATACACACACACACGTGTGTGTGTGTGTGTGTGTGTGTGTGTGTGTGTGTGTGTGTGTGTGTGTGTGAAAATAAATTTCTTTCTATATAGATAGGTATGGCAGCGCTGACGTCAGGTTTTATTTATTGTAGATAATTTTTTTCTATTATTTGTCGTTTATACACCGAAGCAAAATGGCGTCGTTAGAAGAGCGCCATAAATAACAGGTTTGGCGCGGGAAAAGTGAGGTTGGCTTCGTGAATTCGCTGTCGTTAAGAATGTTTTTCTTCATTTCACTGGTTGGCAAACACAAAATTGTCTGCTACAAACGCCGCCAGAATTTCGCATAAATACATAAAACCAAACCCTCCTTCGCTTATGAAGCGAGGAAATGTATGTGTTACTTTCTAACTACGAGTGACAACTGAAAAGGTCTCGGCCCATCACTCATCTCAAAACATGACCAAAAATCCGAATTATTTTTCAATCATTACTTGGTCATACAGAGAATATGTCACTAAACCTTCTATATCATTATTAATTGATTGACTGAGCGAATATCACTGTAAAATGCATTAAAGAAAGAATTTATGTTTATTATATTTGGGCTAATATCCACATTTGTTGTTGTTGTTGTTATCACAGCGTTCAACCGTTGCATCTTCTGGTTATCCTTAAGTGTCTGTCAATCTGAACAGCCTACAGAAAATTTCGAACTGATCTCTGTTTACTTCACGTGAGTAGAGTGATTAGTTTCAGTGCCCATATCTAGAAACAGATCGACATTAGACTGAATGCTAATAACAGAAATAAAGACATTAGTTCGAATGCAAATAACAGAAATGAGGACATTAGTCCGAATACAAATATCAGGGATAAGGACATAAGTTTAAATGCAAATATTAGGAATAAAGACATTAGTCCGAAAGCTAATAACAGTAAAACAGATATTAGTCTAAATGTAGATAACAGAGATAAGGATGTTAATCCGAATGCAAATAACAGGGATAAGAACATTAGTACGAACAAAAATAAAAGAGATAAGGACATTAGTCCAAATGTAAATAAAAGAGATACTGACATTAGGCCGATAGCTAGTAAAAAACATAAAGATATTAATCCGCATAAAAAAGAGAGATATAAGGATATTAGTCCATATGTAAAGTACATAGATAAGAACATTAGTTTGAATGGAAATAAGAGAGATAAGGAAATTAATCCGAATGCAAGTAACAAGCATAAAGAGATTAATATGAATGCTGACAACAGACATAAGGATATTAGTCCGAATGCAAATGACAGAAATGAGAACATTAGTCCGAATGCAAATATCAGGGATGAGAACATTAGCCTGAAATGCAAATACTAGTGATAATCACATTACTCCGAACATAAATAACAGCGATAAAGACATTAGTCCGAACGTAAATAGCAGTGATAATCACGTCAGTCCGAATGCAAATAACAGAGATAAAGACATAAGACATTAGACCAAATTTAAATAAGAGAGATAAGGACATTAGTCCGAATTCTAATAACAGAGATAAGCACATTAGTCCGAATGCAAATAATAAGATAAGGTTATAATCCGAATTAAATTAGCAGAGATATATATCAGATACACATTAAAGAAAAGGACATTAGTCTAATGTAAAAATCAGAGATATGGACATTAGTCCGAATGCAAACAGTAGAGATAAAGACAATAGTTCGAGTGCTATTATCAAATATAAAGACATTAGTCCGAATGCCAATAACAGACACCAAAATACTTGTTAAAATGCAAATAACAGAGATAAAGATATTAGTCCGATTGCAAATAACGGAGACAAGGGCATTCATCGGAATACAAATATCAGAGATAAGGACATTAATCCGAATGCAAATAACAAAAATAAGACATTAGTCCGGGTGTAAATAACAGAGATACAGATATAAGACCTGATGCTAATAACAAAGATAAAGACATTACACCAACTGCTAATGGCAATAGACAGAATGCTAATAACAAAGATAAAGACATTACACCGATTGCTAATGGCAACAGACAGAATGCTAATAACAGAGATAAAAACATTAGTCCAAATACAAATAACAGGACATTAGTCAGAATGTAAATAGCAGAGATAATGACATTAGTCTAAATGCCAATAGCAGAGTCAAGGATAGTAGTTCAAATGCTAATAATGAAGATAAGGACCTTAGCCTGAATGCAAAAAGAAAATCTAAGATATTAGTCCGAATGCTAATAACAGAGATAAGGACATTAATCCGTAATAAATGGTAATAAAAGATATAAGGACATTAGTCCGAATGCAAATAACAGGGATATTGACAGAATCCCGAATGCTAATAACAGAAATAAGAACATTTGTCCGAATGCTAATAACAGAGATAAGGAAATAACAAGGACAAGGACATTAGTCCGAATGCCAATAACACTGATAAGGGCATTAGTTCGAATGCTAATGAAAGATATATGAGCATTTGTTTGAATGCAAATAACAGCAAAAAATACATCAGTCCGAATGCAGATAGCAAAGGTTAGGATATTCCTCCGAAAGCAAATATCAGTGATTATGACATTAGTCTTAATGATTATAATAGAGATAAATACATTAGTCCGGCAGTAAATAACAGAGATAAGGACATTCGTCTGAACGCTAATAACAGAAATAAGGAAATTAGTCCGAATGCAAATAACAAGGATAAGGACCTTAGTCCGAATTCTAATATCTGAGATAAAGATATTAGTCAGATGGCAAATAACCTACATAAAAACATTAGTTTGAATGTAAATAAAAAGATAAAAACATTAGTCTATTTGCTAATAAGAAAAATGAGGACATTACTTCGAATGCAAAAACCCGAAAGAATGACATTAGTTTGAATGCTAATAACAGAAATCCGGTCATTATTCCGAATGCAAATAAGTGACATAAGAACATTAGTCCGAACGAAAATGGAGGAGATACTGACATTAATACTAATAAGAGAGATAAAGGCATCTCTCCGAATGCAACTAACAGGGACAAGGACATCAACCTGAATGCAAATAACTGGGATGTGGACATTAGTCCGAATGATAGTAATAGAGATAAGGACATTAGTCGAGAAGTTAACAACAGATTTAAGGACTTTAGTCTGAATGCTAATAACAGAAACCACGACATTAGTTTGAATTCAAATAACAGAGATAAGTACATGTCCTTATGCTAATAACACGAGTAAAACTCCGCATCCCGGAAAAAAGAACAGACAGAAAACCGACAGTAAGTTGTGAAACAACTAATAGAACCAGTAAAGCCAATGAAAAAATTACAAATAATAAAATATTGATTGTAAAATGAACATTTTTCATTTTGAATCTGACAGCTTGATTAATTAGTTCAGTGTCTATATCTTACCATTTCTCAGTCACCCACAAGTTTACGGCTACATAAATGTCATTAGAACACCGGTTCCCGTACGATCAGGGAACTTCACCAACGTTGAGTCTGCTCAGTGCCTAGATGGGTAACAACTTGGGTATACCAGATCCTGTAAGCCTGGATGTGTCGGTGGTGTAATGGATAATGGCGCGAAATTGCCCATTGGAGAGACAAGTTCCAATTTCATTTCTGTTCGTTTGGATTCAGTTACTTGCAAATGCCATTGTTAAAGGTATGATTTCACCTATTCTCTTAACAACTATAGATAAATTAGTAAGACTATCAATAAAACTAATATTATCTCTCTCTCTCTCTCTATATATATATATATATATATCTATATATATATATATATATTAGTCATGCACATACAAGCCTGTTTCGGTGAATCATAGCTCATCAGTGTGGCTAGACTTTCACTTGCTTGTGGCCGGAATCGAAACTCGCCCGATTTGGTGTTAGTCGAAGTCTCGACTCCATAAGCCATAGGCGCATGGAATGAGATAGCTGAAATTTTAGCGTGTTATATATAAGCGGTGTATACACACCAGTCACTGGAAGAAATCAATTCATTAATGAAGAGTAACGCGTAAATTGCAGAAGTTTTTAAAGTTTTCTTCTCTAGAGAGCTCAATCGTAATGAGAGCATAATATTTTAGTCATCCACATACAAGCCTGTTTCACTGTATCACAGCTCATCAGTGTGGCTATACATCCACTTGCTTCTGGCCGGAGTCGAAACTTGACCGGTTTGGTGTCATATATATGGTTCTGATATGACAATAAACTGCATCCGCCATCAAGACTTTTGATTGGAAAGTTGTGAAGAGCATGGAACCATCTCTTAATCCTAGGCTCACCATGACCTTGGTTGGTTGAACCTGTTAGGGTATCAGCTATGGGAAAATAGTTAATCACTTTGAAAACACTAAAAAACATGAAAGTTTAAGAAGAGACTTTTATAGTAAGTTTCCAATATACATATTTGAAAGATATTACCAACAAGACATTTTTAAGGAAAAATATTACCAACAATACGTTTTTGATAAAAAGATACAAACCAGCAATACATCTGAGGCTCAGCAAGAACCCACTTTACAAAAATATGTCAAAGAAAGCTGATCTACAAACTTATTTCTTGCAAAGAATATATATTCTATTCATAGCAATCTATTGTGAAAATATTGCCGGCTTTAAATAACCTATTGAGGTTGATACGCCGTAAAACAAACCAAACCAAACTATATGTGCATATGAAATTACTTACAAAATATTTAGATTTCGGAATTAAATAGACTGTAGAGTTTATTATGCAATTAAACAAAAAACAAAAACAAAAACAAATAGAACGCTACCAATCATATACAATTAGAAAAAAACAAAAACAAAACTGAGTAGAAAGAGTTGCACAATTATAAAGAAAAAACAAAACCAAAAAAACAAAAAACAAAACAAAAAACATTAATAGCATTTAAAGTAGGTTGGGATGTATGGGTGTGTCCGGATTAGAGTTCCTTGTTGTAGTATAATCGTTAGAAAGGTTAGTCTGGTAGACTATTACTATGGGGTTGTTACTCTGACTCTCCTTGGATACCCCATAAAAGAAGATTCAATATAAAATACCCAACGAGGATTGACATATAAAAACAACCGGCGCAACTTATCGAGATTAAGATACCATTTATCCGATAAGTGTTGATTTAACGAAAATGGCAAATTAAAAGTCAATGTATTGCGAATAAATAAGAAAAGCAACGATCATTCTTTCATTTCTTACTGTAAGCTTTGAACCTTCCTATATGAGTGTCTGTACGATGGCTTACATAAATTATATACAGTTTCGATCATGAATACTTTCTCTGTCGAAACTGAATTTGCATATAAAAAAATATAAAACGTGCGGACGAATATATCCAACAATTAGTAAACACACACGCACCGTAAAAAAAAAACCAGTTTGAAAGACTCTTTAGTTTAGTGCGATCTTTTACTCATTGTTAAGAGCAAACTTTGAAAATATGTGATGTACAAGACTGAATTGATTAGAAAAGACTTGTTGTGTTGCTTTGTTTTGGTATAATTAGAAGATAGCACAAACTTGAATTAATGATATTTATTTTTGGTAAAAAACTTTAGGTTTTTATATCAAGTTACAACCTTTAAATTTTGCGTGGATACAAGAGTAGACTAGCTAAATTCTCTTCACTGCGGAATGCTAGTAGTAAACGAGCCTATCCCTTCTGGACTCTAGTGGTCAACTGACTAGCGTCTTTCTCTTTTTAAATCTCCTACACAAAAACTACTGTCCTTAACTCTTACTTCTTACTCCTACTCTTACTTCTACTCCTACCAAAAGAAACGGTTCCTTATTTCGCCGCCCAATTTTGAATTCTTGGCGTCAGTGTGTCTATCTTTTTCTATTTTTAGAACACTCACCATTTTATAAACCATAACAGACTTACGAGATTTGTTTGCACACACTCGCTCTGTATCGTTGATATAAAAATGTCAATTCAGCCAAATCTTGGTTCAAAGTCACATTTATAGAGAACCCACACTCATTGGCTCAACGCATTGTAGCAATTTCCCATCCCTTCCGTGGGTACCTATGCTCACAGACGTACATTGGTCTTAAAATTTAGTATCGCTATTCACATGTGACTTTCCAACATTTGCTTTTTGTTGTCACCTGAGAGATGAATTTTCATCACAAATACGTCAAAATCTGTTGCGTATCCAAACATTGGAAGAAATAACCAGTTTTCTATACAAACCCTTTTTTGTGTGTGTGTGTGTGTGTGTTGTTTGGGTCATCATGTATAGGAGAGCAAACTTACCATTGACATGATTTTAATTTCTGCTCTCGCTTTTAGTTTTCTGATTACTAACAGGCACTCATCTTTTTCTTTGCCAGAACAATTATGAGTGGGCAGTGAGTTCGATTCTCATTGGGTGCCCCATTCTTCGGTCTTGTGCCACATCTAAGCCACGCTTACAAAAATCACCACTCATGTGTTTCTTAACTGCATGCTTAAATTAAATCTTTTTCTGTCTGTCTGCCTGCCTGCCTGTCTCCGACTTCATTTTGCTCAACATTTTCTCTCCTTGTTTATTCCACCGCCCTCACTTCCTATTTTATACTATCAACTTTTTTCCAATAACCTCGCTTTTCTTATTACGATTAATAGTAAACAATAATTAGAAGTTATTGTCATAAATGAGGACAAATGCAAAGCCTATTTGACTAACTTTGATTACTCACGATCGCACGCACTCACACACACACATACACAGAGAGACACACACACACTAAATAAAAGACAAACATAGCAATACTCCCAGCGAAAAAAAAAAAAAATTCGGCTGCCATGTTTTTGCTTATCCTTTTATCAATGAAGGCCTCTTTTATGATTTTTTTGCTGACACAAAAGATTTAATTTCCGATAGTTAAAATCTTAAAAGGTTAGAGATTTTTGAAAATTTTCTCATGAGTAAATTGGCGTCTACTTTGTCCTATTTCTCTAGAATTATTCTAGCTAAAAACGTCTCTTAAGTGAACATTTTGTCTCCCAGTTGTTCTCTTTCAATTTATCTTTTATTTGCTTAACATTTTGTGCGTTTTTTACCTACAATAAAACTTAATGATCTATCTTACAATTATAAATATTTAATTTTTATCTATTTATGTTAACATTTCATTATTAAATTTTTGGAAGTTTCCTCGGATTCTAGGTTCACGCAGGCAAGAATATCACGTGCAAAATGTTAAATAAACTATTAGAGAGTAGAAATAAATCGATACCGGTATTACCACTTTGATTCTGGTATAGTATGTGGGCTACACGGTTTGAATGTTTGAATGTAGCCTACCCGGTTTGAATGTGTTCAACCTCAGTAAGAGTATATTTATGGATATACATATTCGGCTATTGAAACAAATTATTTTCCCTGACCCTTAACAGACATTTATAATACTTCCTTATAATACATTTTAAGGTAGGCCACATACTATATCAGTGACAGAATTTCGTAGGCTACATTCAAAAAGTAGGCCTTATACAATACTGGCATTAATAAATGTTCATTGTTGTTATATAGATCTATATCAATATGTCATACAATGCATATAATAGTAAAAAATAATAATTAAGGTAGTTCTTTTACAAAATTTGGCTATACTTCGATTTTTCCACATTTACTCTGTAGTAGGTGGGAGGTCAGTCTTTACCATACAATAATAAAAATTAAAATGAAAAAACATAAGAACTTAGTTATCTACCGTTAACTGGAATTGTAAAGCACCCATTAAAGTCTACAGAAAATGCATGCCCACAATATGGGGAGGTAAGCTCTCCGTTAGAACGTATCCTACCGATGGGAAAAATGATAAAACTATAAACCCCGTAAAAATTGGGATGAAAATTAAGAGAAATCTGCACCAAGAAAATAAAAAGGGACAGCTACTCGATAGCGGGAAAGAACAAATAAAAAGGGTAAAGAAACGTCTATCACCCTTCAAGAATAAAAATCAGAAAAAAGTCAAAAGTGCTAAAAACATCAATTGATTGTTACATCTTGACATTAAAAATATAACGGAGACGAACGATCTCATCTACGCCGGGGCAAAAATGGTAATTGAAAAGCTTTTATTTGGAAAAAACTTAGCTGTACAAATAGAAGAAATAGCATACGAATAGATGTCAAGCAGAATGCCACTGAAAAAAGATCAAAGATGCAAGAAGAGAAACAGAATCTTTCATCAACGCAGCAGAGTGTAATTGCATTGGAACAAGCTACATCAAAGCGAAACTTGTCAAAAAATTTAGTTTAAAAAGTAACACGCAACTAGACATGACAGGGTGACAACTGTTGATCACTGGGAACTGGGCAAATGAGTGGGATTCTACTATGGAGATAAATTATATCAGCACAGATCAAAGACTGTCAGAGAAAATAATAGTCACAAAACAGTTTGTGATATCGACAGACCACCCTTTCCAAGCAAGACGATTTGATCCAATAACCATGAATAATGAAAAAAGAAACTACGTGGATGACTGTGTCATTAAATCACAGACTGAACATGAAGGAATGTAATAAATTAGAAAATTATAAAAAACGTTGCCGAGAACTGAGGAATATATAGAGTATAAATAAAACAACAATAATAGGTGAAACTTGACAAAATTTTACCATTCTTATTTCTCTTTCAGAGGTATCAAGAGCATGAAGAAGGCAACGTTCTATTTGAAACTGGAAATTAAAGGTCACACCATGCTCGCGTGGCATTAATCGTAAGTGATTCGGAGAGAAGCGCGGTCTCTGGCTTTAGATATCTCAATGAATCTGACATACAGGCCTTCTGCGCAAGCTTAAGGGCTGCTGTGTCACGAGACGAATATTTGGCTTAATCCAATCGTAACAAAAATATTCTGTGATGAAAGTCATGTTGAACGAGCATGCTTCCAGATCATTTCATACTAACGCGGGGCATCCACAGAGCTCTATTTTTTCAAGACCTACACTCTTTCTGATCTTCATCATTAATCTTCATGAAGACATTAGTTTCCGACTAGGTATTTATGCAGATGACACAACCATTGACGCCCATCTTAGTAGCAAGTTTGACAAATCCAACAAAGTAAACTTGGCAACCACTTTTGAAAAGAAATTCAAATCACTAGTTAAGTGGGGAAAGATATGGCTTGTAAATTTTAACGCTTCCAAAACTAAATTGCTTTCGTTTAATCACCACAGAGAAATTTTTTGTCTGCCATCAGCATATTTGATGCTAAACTCTAAAAGAGTAACACACACCACGCCTTCTTGGCCTCACGTTTTCCACTGACTTGAAGTGGAACGACTGCATCGAATCAATTGCTACGTCGACTGCAAGGAAATTTGATTCATTCTGTTCTGCCAGATATTTTTTTCTCGTGAGAATCCATCTTTCAATTTACAAATCAACCAATCGTCTTCTATGTACCCACCTGCGTTCTAGTGGCATTGTCGCTTTATTTGGGGTGAAGCGATATACAGGGTGTCCATAAAGTTCGTGTGCTCTTTACAAATTTGTAACTTTATTTGTATTTGCGATAGAAATAATTTGTAAAACGAATTAGAAAAAAGTAAATCTATATTTTTAAAGGTTTTATTGGGATTTTATTTAAGTTTCCACATGTTCTTCATCATTAGCAATACAAAGTGTAATACGATTTTGCAGTTCACGGAAAACATTTGCCAAATGATTTACAGTAATGCCTGAAATTACATTAGTTATTTTAGCTTTCAAATCTTCTAATGAACTAGATTTCGTTGCATACACACTTGTTTTAACATGTCCCCATAAAAAAAATCTAACGGAGTCAAATATGACAAAGGTGGAGGCCAATAAAATGGTCCACCCCTTCCGATCCATCTTTTAGGAAATTCCTGATTTAGAAACTGTCTAACACGCAGAGCAAATGGGCTCCATCTTATTCAAATACTGTATTATCTTTCAAGTTTAATTGTTCAAGCTGCGGAATAAAGTAATAAAGTTATACATTTTTCAAAGTGCACACGAAATTTATGGACACCCTGTATACTTACTTATTCAAACTTTCTTGGCGTAAATCCCCTGAATGCTGGAATGTTGTCGACAGGTAGATCAACTAATGAATATGTAAATACTTGTTGAAGGCTGGCATAGAGGCTGTAATAGTTAACATGAACGGGAGTCTTTTAATCTCTTCTGAGGCCGTATTGAGGATGAAGGTGATTTTATCAAATAAATAATTTGAATATATACATATTCAATGGAATATGTTTTATTTTTATTTATACTTTGTTTTAAGTTACTTGGTATATTTATGTATTCAGATCATTTCTTTTTAGTCTGTATATATATATATATATATATATATAATCACACACATGCATGTGCGTGTTATGGCTTCAAATGGTCATCGTTAGAGTCCGTTCTTTTGAAAAGACAATGCTGAATAAATAAATGAAAACAGCGTACGAATTGCAGAAATAATTTCCTTTGCTGTAAAACTTCTGGTCTTCGAATAACAAACAAATATTTAGAGCAAATGACTATCCTGATATTAAAACGTTAACACTAAAGGAAAAATGACGCAACACAATCTTTCCAGCTCCGTTGCAGTTAGTACGATCTTATATTTATAAAATCTGAAATGCTAACATAATAGAAAACATATCTACAAAGAAGGAAAGAGATAATTTTTCTGTCAATTTCGTTTAGTTTTGACTAACGCGAGAAAACGAGACGAGAATAAGAGAATTATTCCTCCACATTGTTTCCCTGAAGTTTCCATAAACTGTCAGACATATTTGTATAGTATGTTAATTTTAACAGCGGAGATTCGCTTTGTAGCTCATTTTTTTGTCATATGTTTTTTTAAAGTCAGAAATTATGAGACGTTCATCCTTACGACATAAAAAAAAACGTTCGAATTTGTCACTTGCTATTATGATTTATGCAGTAAGGAAATTGGATTTACCTCTGATTGATGATTCTCGAAATTATAATTTCTTCGAGGTTTAATTGAATTTGATTTTTCATTAACACTCCAAGACTCGGAATATTAGAATTACTTTTGTAACTGTACATCAAAATATTTTCATACTTTTATAAATTCATCATTAACATAAACCTGTGGAGTAAACACTACTATAAATGTCTTGGTCAGGGTCGAACTTTCATCTGAGCCCCCAGTGGATATGTGTCACTGAGCTATAGCTAAGTCCAGTACTGTTTTTGCTATGCTTACACACACAGTATTTAAAATTTGCTATATTTGTAAAGAAAATGTATCCAGTATTATATATATATATATATATATATATATATATATATATATATATATATATATATATATATTCAAATGAATAAGAACGAAGAAATTACAATCATTATTAACTACCTGATGAGACGTTTCACAGGTTCTAAAGTAATAATAATAATAATAATAATAATAATAATAATAATAATATTTACATATATATGTATATATATATGTATTTATGTGAATTAATAAATGTACATATGATGGTGCACACATGTATGATATTATTAAATTTAGCGTTAATAAACTTTATAAGAGTTAACTCCCATGAACATCAACTGAACTTAAATTCATATCTATTAAACGGTCAGTTTGTAATATGCACGTCATACTTGCTGAGTCATGCCATCGATATAGGGCAATACGCATATATATATATATATATATATATATATATATGCGTGTGTGTGTGTGTGAGTGTGTATATGTGTGTATGTGTGTGTATATATATATATATAGTTTTAGTGCAAAGATTTTTCTCTTGAGCAGGTTCATGCCGACTTCGAAATTTCGTGATGACAACGTTATGATGTCTTCACTCATCGAGGCAGAGTTTCTTGTTGTTGGGTCTCGTTTATTTTTTTTTCTTATTGATAAGGAGCTCGGTGTGATTTGATATTTATAAGAAAAATAAAAACTAGGACCCAACAACAAGAAACACAGCCCAGATGAGTGAGGGCATCATAACGGTGTCCTCACGAAACTTCGAATTCGGCATGAACCTGCTCAGTTAAAGTGACAAATCTTCGCCCTAAAACTGTCAACGGTCTATCGAGCACTTTCCGATAAGCAACTAGCTTGCTAAAATACCTTTTATCAGCAAAATTACTGATATATTTTTCCAATCGCTTTCAGGAAAATAATAATTATGGAACATTTTTACATTCCTTATCTCCAGCAGAAAGAAAACATGTAAGAACACTGGAAAAATTAAATAAAAAATTAATAAAATCTTCATTGTCAGTCGTTTTTTAACAAATTAACGAAACAAGCTTAAAAGAAAGCTTATAATATATATAATTATGGATTAATATACATGTAATAGTAGCTCAATATGACCTTGTGGATGAATGTATGTACGTACATCCATACATACGAATGCATTTGAAATATTAACGTTGCAAAATTTTCGTAACGTCTCATTGGTTGCCACCTGTATAATATTGCCCGTTTTGTTTATTTTCTTTTCTAAATGTGTTTTGCACTGTGAATTAGTGAATAAAATGCATCTGTATGTAGCCCTTTAGTTATCGTTGCAAATAAAAACACTAGAGGGGTTTAAAAGAAAAACCTTCAAATCAGTTTAAAACAGAATGTCTTAAAAACCTATGTATCACACATAATTTACATATTCGTAATTTTGCAGTTAATAAACAAAATATATAAGTAAAACAACTTTGAACAAAAATAGTCATAAGATTGGCTGAGTCTGGTACAAGGCTACAATGGAAAGTGTCTTTTTGATGAACTTGAGTAGACACCTTATTAAAAGTAAGTACATTAATATAAATGATCTGTTCTCATGATTCCAAACAGCAAGATGGTCGAACATCATCATTTCGCGTTATGTGCGCCTGCGCACTTATAACACAGTAATAGATGGGGAGCTCTATGTTAGTTTCTAACATTCTTAAATGCGTGAGAGCGTATATCACTTGCATTGTGTCTAGCAAAACTCCCGCTCTTTTCACACACAAGTTTTGTCACTTATGATTCCCTTTTGACGTCTGCATTTCCCACCAATAACTCCTGTGCAACCCGAGGCTGTTTTGAGAGCAGCAGTGAAATCACAAGTCAGTTGTTTTGCCGACAGAATGAAAAAAATAATTCTTTGATGAATCTTTGGCTGTAAAGAACCAGAAAGCATAATTGTTTCGTTATTAGAAACCCATTGTTTTCTTAAGTTCCTTTTTACGTTTCCTCGCCTTCTGTTTTTTTTTTTTTTCTTTAAGCCGAAAGTTAAGAAAATCGCAAATACGCGTCGGTCGGAAGAAGCTGAAAAAAAAAAAAAAAAAAAGGATAAAAAAGAGAAAAGAAAAAAGAAGTGAAACGCCACAAGCAAGGAGTGGATAGTGTGAAGCGTGGAATCGTTGTTCAGGCAGCGAGTCTATCGTTTCTTGCGTGTAAAGCTAGTTACGCAGAGGCAGACATTGTAGACAACGGAGAGCAAAAAGAAATGGATAAAACAAGGAAGAAAAAGAAAATGAAAGATTAAAGGAGAAGAACGAGCAGGAGGAGGAAAGAGTAACTGAGAGGAAAGAGAAAAAGATGAAGAAAAAGAAGGATGAATAGGAGAATCGAGCGAAAGAGGAAAAGCTATAAATCTATTTTTGTACGTTCTTAATTTTCATACGGTCAAGACGCGCCCATGTGAGTGTGCGCGTGCGTGTATGTAGGCCATTAAAGACAAAACATTACGACCAGCGACATGTGGCAAGAATGACAGCTACTCTCTCGTAACCATGTATGTGAGCTGTACTTTATGTACATACAGTTATGGGCAAGATTTAAGCTGCTTTGATAAAAGACAAATTATTAGACTAGGTCAGAATGATATGACTTGAACGTGTGATCAAGTTCATTTACGGTAGGTACCTATTGGTAGTAGTCTGAGGGGGAAAATCACAAACCAACGAAAAGGCATTGGGGCTGCGTAGTCATTCTTCGTCTTCATGTGCAGTGTCCTTTCAAGACGTAGGCGATCATGAATTTTCATTGCCACTCTTGACATACTTTCCTTTAGTATCTCTTCCAAACCCTGCTCCGCCATCCACTTGCTCAAGCCCATCTAGTATGTATCGTGCAACTTTTTCTTATCCCACTTTCCTTCTATCCACCCTTTGAGTATTAGATTCTGCAAAAGATTGTCTTCTTTATAAGAGGCAGATCAGGCCAAAAATGAAGTACCCTTGCCATATTTTGGAATGAGCTATACATTCCTCAGTTGTCAGTCTTGATAGAGTTCAAGCGAGTTTCCTTGTCCTTGTTGGAAACTAATTCTTTTCCACCCTCCAACCTTCCTCTCCTACAGGCGGGGATTATTCCATCATCGCAACTTCTATTGAAAATGCTTGAACGAACAACACCAGGTCTAACCTTCGCGACTAAAACCCGAGATGTGAGTAGGAAAACCACCCACATTCCCTCCGTATTCCATCAGTGCAAAGTAAGACCAATTCAAACAGCTTCATCGCGCGAAACACTGATCACTTCAATCCTATCCTGTTAAAATCTAAAGTTAGCCGTTATCTTACCCCGCTATTCATATAAACTACCCCTTACCGTAATCTCAATTCATATGACGCAATTATGATTAGATTAACAGCTTTACTAAAATTACTCTAGTTAAATTACTCTGTTAATATGCAGATAGAGGCTCCATAAAAAAAGCACCAGGGAACTTTTTTTTATAAAGCATGCTGAATTGGATAAGATCTGTTTTTCAGAGAAAACGTAAGATTTAAAAAAGATTAGTACACAAGTTAACATAATGTCTAAGCGCTTCAGTGGATATAAATAAAATGTAAATCTTTTAAAATCAAGCACATCTTCAAAATAGTAGAGATTAGCTGTTATCTTTTATGCATATATTTCTCACAGTCTAAAGGAATCATATCAAAATCATAATGTTCTGTCCAAATATGTAGTCAATTTGGTGCTTGGAATTGGAGAAAATGGTGAGAAACAAATCAGTCAGTAAAGTGCCATATGTGATACACGCTTAGGCGATCATATCTCGAAAGAGACATGAATGACTGGGCAGAAGATATTCTCGCCGCAGACTGCAGTAGACTGGAGCCCAATTTATTCTGCTATTTAACCCATAGCTAGAGGTAGAAATGACTGATTAATTCCTTTCCCAAGGGTATTTGCGCGTAAGTGAATGCAGCGAATTCAACTGGATTTCGAACTCGGCTCTCCGAGCTGATATCTACTGCACCACAACGCAAATCCATAGACAAATATGTGCCATTTAATAATTGATTTTTAAAAAAAAGGGAAATTCCAGAAGATAGTGTTTGAAAAGAAAAGGGAATTCAGTGAGTTAATTTGAGTGGATAAGAAAAATTAAGTACAAGAAAAGGAAATAAATACAATTTGGCGAGGAACAAAGAGAAGTAATAAGTTGAAAGGAAAATAGAAAATGTAATAGAGTGGAAATGATAATGTGAGAAAGAGAAACAAAAAGGACGAGAAATATCAACATAATACAGGGATGATAAAATGAGGGGGACCTAAAAAGGAGCGGGACTGATGATAAGTATTTGAGGGGGGGAGGAACATAATAACGGGAAGGGAGTAAGGTAAAGGAGAAACTGAAAACCTATTAAATGGAAAACATAATAGGGTGAATGAGAAATGGTGAGGACAAAATTATAATCAAGGAATACAGTAAACACAATAGAGGAGAAAAGATGATAAAGAAGCCGGGGATAGAAAAATAATTACAGGGTAAAGAATGATAAACATCAAGGGTGAAATAGAAAAGGTAAAGGAGAAATAATTTTCACGAGGTGGGTGTGGGGAACAGAAAAATTAATAGAAGAGAATATGTTGCAAACGGTAAAAGAGGATTAGGTGAGCGGGAAGAGTAAGCGTAGAAAGGATGAGGTGAAAGGGAAACTGAAAAGATGTAGAATGACTAAGTGACATTAGAGATGATAAGAAAAAGTGGGTAATAATAATAGATAAAGAAAAAATCGAAAATAGAATATGCGGAGAAAAATAAGAAACTGTTGATAGCAAATATGATATATGGGAAACAATGATGAAATACTTAGGGAATGAAAAGAAATATGCTATGCGGGCAACAAAGATAGACTACTGAAGAGATGATAGCAAATATGATATACAAGCAACAATGATGAAATACATATAGAATGAAAGGAAATATGCTATGCGGGCAACGAATATATACTGTTGAAGAGATGATAGCATATATGATATACGGGCAACAATGATGAAATCCTTAGGGAATGAAAGGAAATATGCTATGCGGGCAACAAATATAGCCTGTTGAAGAGATGATAAGAAATATGATATACAGGCAACAATGATGAAATGCGGGCAACGAAGATAGCTTGTTGAAGAGATGATAGCAGATATGATATAGGTGTAACGATGATGATCTGGTAAACGGTTGAGAGCAAATATGATATACTGGCAATAATGATCACCTGTTTAGGGGACGATATGATATACAGTCAACGAGCATAACCACGGGAGGGCTAATCGCATATTTGATAGACGGACAACAATGTTAATATGGTGGGGTTAGATGGCAAATATAATTTTCGGGCAACGATGATGACTGACCTGGTGTAGTGCTGATAGCAAATATTATATATGGGCAACGATGATGAATGGGTGAGGTGATGAGAGCAAATGTCATATAAGTGCAACGAAGATGACATGGTATAATGATAGATAATATGATATAGCGGCAACGCTACTGACCTGGTAAGTGGTTGATAGCAAATATGATATACGGTCAACGCTGATGCCCTGGTAAGTCATTGACAGCAAATATGATATACGGGCAACGATGATGACATGGTAAGCGGTTGATAGCAAATATGATACACGAGCAAAACTTGAAATTTATGAGCGATGAAATAGGAAAATGTGTTTTTGAAATATTCAATTTAAAATTGTTTTGATGCCTCTTAGCATCTGGGGACATTTTCTTTGTCTGCAATGCATTACACTCGTATTCTTGAAATTTTTTGAAAAGAGAAGGGATCTGTTTTAGGTCCTAAATCTTTGATATTGCAAAGGAAATGCCTACGAATTTACGTCTAGACAATTGATCTTTATTTTGCAGACGCAGTTTTTTATTTGTTACTTTTTTATTAGCGTTTTTCTACCTTTACCCATCATTTACATTAGATAACACGAAATTAGTTTCTTTTTTATATCGTTATTGAATCAATAATTGCTCAGTAAGTTATAGTGTAATCTGTGAGTGTAGAAATACTGAAAATGTTTAAAAGACCGCAGTGACACGGGGAGATATACACAAATATTTTAACAGATTTATATGAACAGGTAAATAGCATAGATTAATTGTGCAGGAAGTTTACAAATCAAAGGGCACTATTAGCAATGCTTTTATCGATATAATCCTTAGAATCTGATATTCAGTTCGAACCCTATTTGATCCAACCTTACAGCAGTATTCCTATTTACTTAGTAAGCAAAGCAATTGATTGCAACGCGTAACATGTTAAATATTGACATGCTTTTCGACAAATGCTGAATAACCCTTTCTGGACGCATCAATAGCCAATCCCTAAAGATAAAAATACTTACCTTTCCTTTTTTGTTTTGTTTTTTGTTTTTTTAAGATGTAGAAAAATACGTTTCCATTTTTAAAACTCTTAAGGTTTTTTTATACTTCTTTCTTTAGATATTTATTATATATTTGTTTTGCTCGAAGCTTTAAGTTTAGAATCCTCTTTATTTTAATAAAGACAGTTGTGTAAACTTATAAAATATATATATATATATATATATATATATATATATATATATATATATATATATACAACCGACCATAAGTTTGGGACCACTTAGATTTATTCCCTAATAGAAAGAAATAACAAATTTTATATCTTAGAAGAATTTTCATTGTTGCTCACAATTGTACAACAATCAAAACCAAAATTAACATAGAGTAATTTCAAATTTAATTAAAGTTAATTCATATTTTCTTTTCATCAAAGAAACCACCACGAGCCTTGGCATTCTTTCTAATAACTTATAAAAATAAGTTGGTGAAAGTGATTTCCAAGCATCCTGCAAGCATTTAAACAACATTTGTTCATTTTTAGGAAGTTCATTTCGAACTGTACGATCAATTTCATCCCTCATTCTCTTTCTTTAATAGTGGTTTCTTAACTGCTACACAGTCTTTAAGCCCAACAGAATAAAGTCGTTTGTTAGCAGTAGTAACATATACTGGATGTTGCCGAGTAGAATTCATTTCAATTGTTAATTCCGGAGCGGTTTTTCTTCTATTCTTCTTGCTAGATATGATCAAGTGCCTATCCTCTACGATAGATGTTTCTCTGGGCCTACCAGATCTTTTTCTGTCAATATTTAACTCAGTTTCACGAAGTCGTTGAAGGCAATAATGCACGCCATTTTTTGACAGGTTTAATTTTTTAGCGATAACACGTTCAAAATCTTCTTCTTTCGAAATAATTTCAACCTGAGCTCTTTTTTCAATGCTAATCTGTTTCTTCCTTGCCATTTATACCGGAGTAATATGGTTTACAAAAATAAATTATACCGTAATTATAATATCTGAATAAATCTGAATTTTCGGCAAAAACTTGATCACAATAAGAAGAGTCAAGTAGAAAATTGAGTAAATGTTTACTTTAAAGTTGAAAATAATACTTTTTTTACTTGACATCTGCATAAGAATAATAAAAAATAAAAACTCGGCGAATTTGATTCTGCTAAGAATTTGGGTGGTCCCAAACTTATGGTCGGTAGTATATATATATATATATATATATATATATATATATATATATATAATGGATATCTCTGCCTGTCTGCGTTTGTGTATTTGTGTGTCTCGATTCTAACTATCCTTACTTCTCCGAAAGCCTTAGTCTGATTTCCACCAAAATTAGATCATGACATGAACCTTTTATATACGGAAATTTTTCGAATCGATTTACAGAGTATGGCAGAAATCACCGAAACGCTTCGAATTTACGCGAATTATGCGAATTCAACCAAAATCGGTTAACTTTTAGATCAAGGTCTGAACCTTTGATGTATACAAATATATTTCGAACCAATGTACAGGGTCCGACAAAAATCAACAACAAAAATAATTTCGGGTGTTCGTTTGCGCTCTTTTATGCATTTTTCCAAAACGCTTTTCTTAAACTCAACCAAAATAGAGTCATTAGCAGATCAAGGTCCGATGCCTTGATATGCGAACAAAAATTCTCTTGGAAGAGGATGCTGCAAAAATTAATGGAAACTTTTTTGCGATCGTTTATTTCTCCGAAACGCTTAGTTGTATTCCAACAAAAATCGGGTCTTTTTTTAAACTTTTTACCTGAACATATGCCATAATAATTTCACGTTTTTTACAAGGTGTCAACTCCCCCGACGTTTCAGGGACAATACATTCACTTCTTCTGCATCGCAATGTCATCGAACAACATACAGGGTCTTGTAACGCCCGCCCCCGTTCTTCCAATTGTATATACATTTTTCCAGTTAACTGTTAAAAATTGACCAAGCAAGAAGCTGTTTTACAAATGGAAGAAAAACTAATATTACTTCGCATTTTTTAACTTACGCGTAACGGCAACCTCATACTGGAGCTTTTTGAATTAGCACTTGACCTTATCATTTAAACATATCCACTAAAAACTCCGAGCAACGCCGGCCTATAAAGCTAGTGTATATATATATATATATATATATATATATATATATATGTATATATATATATATATCCCTCTTGACACGCTCATGGAAACTGAGACAATAAAGAATATATATATATATATATATATATATATATATATATATATATATATATATATAAGTATAGGATAGGTATGGATGGAATAAAATTCCGTATCTCCAAAAAAACTATTCTTAAAACCGTGCTCAATACAAAGTAGAGTGAATAATATTTATTCAGAATTTGTAACATTAAAATCTTATAATATCACTACAAAAATAGTTATTTTTTTCGACACTAAGTGACGATGTTGAATTAAAATTGCAAAGTTTTAAAAGATTAAAAACTAGCCATCCTTAATCAGTGGTGACCAATCAGAATACAAGTAATTTCTAATTTGAAAAACGAAAGAACAGACTCTAAAAACAATTTAGTGGAGCATTGATTTTAATATAAGATCATCGTAATTGATCGACTGTTAACTTCACTGTATAATGGAAATTCAAGTTTCTTAAAAATAAAACTTAAATATATATTTTAGGAATTAAGGAATTATGAATTTAAAATTCTACATTTACAAATCATTAGATTTAGATTATTGTAAAGTAACACAAATATGAAATAAAGAAAAGAGATAGATGCACACATTCATAAATATATAGAAATCCAAATATGGACAAACAAACAAATACATACATATACAAACATATATTAATACAAATGTACAGATACATATACGCACATGTAAATATATACAGAAATTATTTAACATTTGTTTTTATCGACGTGTCAATTTATCCTTTAAGTTTTAAAGCCAGGTTTAGAAAACGTTTGCAAGCGTTACAATATTAAATAAAAGTAAGAACGAATTTGTAAGCTGGCATGGGTCTAGCATAAACGAAGTCAAAACAGACACAATCATATTTCAGTGCATGAGAAAATAAACATAATTAAATATATACGCACGCAAATACACAAGCAATAAACAGTATACGAACGTGACCAGAACTCCACAAAGCATCATACACAAAACAAAACCACACACATGGATCTTTTGGCATAAATATACGCAAATAAGCACAAAGGGATTCACACAGAAGCAAATGTACACATATAAAGGTGCATAGACAAGAAATATACACATAGATAGATAGATAGATAGATAGATAGATAGATAGATAGATAGATATGAGCATACTAACAGATAAACATATAGAAATATGAACATAAACTCACACACACACATATATATAGAAACGTATATGTACATAAACATTCATACATACGCACATACACATTAGCTTGTGAAACAATATATCAATATGCCAAATAGTACATAAACCCACATGCACACCTACACATCTACATTAATACAGAGACAAACCCATGCACTAAATTATATATATTCTAATCTAAACACAGGTTAAAAAAAGACACAGACATACAAATAGTTAAAACCAGACACTAATACAAAATTCAGAAACCATGTGAAATTGATGCCTCAAGAATAAATATTATTAAATATTAAATTAAACATCGGTGTTATAATAAAACTTATCAAATATTAACCAGATGGTTTATGCTAAATTAAAATCTATCGAATATTAACATGATAATCTGTGTCAGAATAAACACCTCATACACTCCCGATCAAAAATTTAAGACCACTGAAAAATCTTTAAAAAGAATATTTTTTTTTACAGATAGATTTTAAACTCCTCCAACTTAAGGTTACCAATACTACAATCGAAAAAGTTATGGAAACAAAAAGCTACATTCCAAACATTTTATTTAGAAATTTACATTTTTATAAAATGAGGCGATTTACACATGATCAAAATTATAAGACCAGAGACAAAAATTCTACGAAATTGTACAAAAAGTATATGAAAATATTTAACAACCAAATTTAATAATGAAGTCTACCTCCACTGATTTTGATGACTTCAAAAATTCTATCGGGCATGCTAGAAATAAGTGTTTCTATTAAGGTGCGGGGGATGTTGCTCCAGCTTCTGAAGATGGCTTCACAAAGTTCATTTTTTGTTGAATATTCTTTGCTATTTCGATAAACATCTCTTGTCATCCATCCCCAAACATTTTCAATTGGGTTCAAGTCCGGTGAGCATGCAGGATGTCCCAAGAGATGGACCCCATTTTCTTGTAGAAAGGTCAAGGTCCGTCTTGCAACATGGATTGCAGCATTATCCTGTTGGAATAACCATCCATCCCCACACAAACGATGGCCCTCCGTCATCAAAAATGCTTTTTGTAGCATGTTAACACAACCAGCCGCTCTCTGACGACCCTGCATCACCTGGAGCTCCATCGTCCCTCTATAAGAAAAGGCACCCCATACCATTAGGGACCCTCCACCACTATGACGTGCGGAGAAAATTTCAGGAGGCATGTTTTTGTTATACCAATATCGTTGGAAGCCATCAGGACCATCGAGATTGAATTTTTTCTCATCAGAAAACAGGACTTTCTTTCACTTCTCAACGCCCCATGTTTGGTATTCACGACCAAACTTTAAGCGGTCCAACTTGTGACGTGAAAGCAGCCGAGGAATTTGTTTACGCTTTTTATTTACCATGCCTTTTTGTCTTAAGTGTCGTCTGATGGTTACGGGACTGCAATCAGCATCTGTGACTGCCTTAATTTGACTAGAAGAAAGTCCCTCGTCTTTCATAACAACCCGTCTTATTCTCCTACTCAATGCAGGAGAAATTTTTTGGGCCTACCAGAGGATTTTCTTTTTCCATAATTCTCACTGTTCTTTAGAAAGTTGCAAATCACAGTTTTACTGAGATTTACCTTAGCTGCGATCGCCCGCTGTGACAAATCTTGCTTATGGAATTCGAGAATTCGAGAACGCTCAACTTTGGTAAGTTTGCTTGCTTTAGGCATGGTAACACCTTTACGCAGTGATTGCTAATCTCTAACTGAACTAAAAACATTGGAATTGCCATAAATCTAACAATCTATACCCCTGGTCTTATAATTTTGATCATGTGTAAATCGCCTCATTTTATAAAAATGTAAATTTCTAAATAAAATATTTGGAATGTAGCTTTTTGTTTCCATAACCTTTTAGATTGTAGTATTGGTAACCTTAAGTGGGAGGAGTTTAAAATCTATCCATAAAAAAAATTCTTTTTAAAGATTTTTAAGTGGTCTTAAATTTTTGATCAGGAGTGTAGCTATAAAATTTGGCGGTCTATGTTAGATTAGCTACTTAGCAAATATTAATATAATAATATAAGCCAAATTAAATGCCTAGCAGATATTGATTTGACAATGCATGTCAAATAATATATCCGTCAACTAAATGTAAATAACAATTGACACCAGCGAAAATAATATAGATAAATTCTTTATATTACGATACATATCGTTAATTCAACAATTAACTGTTTTCAATGAATAAGAAGTTATCAATCATCAGGTTTAAGGACAAGTTTAATATATTTGTATATGTGTTCGTCTATCACTTTTCCTCTTTTCATATTTTTATTACTTTACAATAATCTAAATCTAATGCTTTGTTACATTTAGAATTTAAAATTCGTAAATTCGTAAAATAAATTTTTTAATAAATTTTAATTTTTATTGTAAAGTGAAGTCGATCAATTATGACGATCTTCTTTTTAATCAAATATTAACATTAATGCTCCACTAAATTGTTTTTAAAGACTGTTCTTTCGTTGTTTAAATTAGAAATTACTTGTATTCTGACTGGTCACCACTGACTACGTAACAATGTCTCCCTGATTAAGGGGATTTTGCTAGTCCTTTAAAACTCTTCATCGTGAATTCAGCATCATCACTTGATAAGACAGTAACGAAACAAAATGACTATTTTTGTGGTGATATTATAACATTTTTATTTCATATATTCTAAATAGATAACAAATACACACACACACACATATATATATAAATATATATATATATATATATATATATATATATATATATATATATATATCCTCCGTCACACTTAGGTATTTGCATTATTTTTTTTTTCTTATGTCTTAAGGTAAAATACTTTATGGTAGGTACATCAATATATGTGTTGCCGTCATTTTAGACAGCATATCGATATAAATGTTTTGCCCTCATTTTTTTTTAATGTTTTTAATTTCTTTATTCTTAAGGTAGCATAAAATGAATATTCGTTCGACGAAGTTTCATACAACAACCAAAAAAAATATTTAAATATTTTTCAAGTCTTGGTTATATAAAATTAAAGCTAGTTAATTCTTCAACTATGGTGTGAAAGAAGAAAAGCAGGGGACCGGGGCTAGATGAATGAGATTCTTCTTCTTCTTCTTCTTCTTCTTCTTCTTCTTCTTCTTCTTCTTCTTCTTCTTCTTCTTATTCTATGAGCCATGTCTCTTCAGGACTTAGACAGTCATGGCCTTCCACGTCTCCCTATCCCTGGTGGCTCTTAGCATGCTTTCTCCTGTTACCCCACTCAAACCCCGCTCGGCCATTCGCCTGCTCAGGCCCGTCAAATATGTTATCCACTGCTTTCCCCTGTCTCTATTTCCGTCTGTCTGACCTGTGAGTATCAGATTATCCAATACCTCCCTCCTCATCACGCATCCCAGCTGTCTCTCCCTGATGCTCAGTATTAATTTCCTTTTCGCTTTCATCCTTTACAGAACTTTATCATTGCTCACATGCTCGATCCATGATATTCACAGCATCTTTCTGTAGAACCCCATTTCAGTTGCTCCAAGTTTTTTCTTCATCTTTGATTATATTGTCCAGCATTCGTTGCCATACTAAAGAACAAACATCACATAGCAATTCGGTACTCTCGTCTTTGTTTCTAGTGAAATTTTCCTGTATAATACTCTGTTCAACTTCTGGAATGCGTCCTTGCCAAACCAATACGCCTCCGGATCTCAGTATCGCACTTTCCGTTTTCCGTTAGGACGCTTCCCAAGTACTTAAATTTTTGTACCTACTTGATTTTCATATTCCCAACCTGTAATTGGCATTTGGGGCTCCTCTGTTTGCTGATGACCATACATTCTGTTTTCTTGTAGTTCTTTCTTTCTACTTTCTTTATCTAGCCTTTTTAGGAGGTCTTGTAGTTTTCTTTCCATGTCGGCTATCAACACTGTATCATCTGCGCATCTTATGTTGTTCAGATTGTGGCTGACGATGATGAATTCTGACTTATCTTCTAGGGTCCTTAGAACAGGCTCGCTGTACAAGTTGAATAGATCTGGTAAAAAGACACATCCTTTCTATCTTTGTATATCTGCTGAATTCCTTTCCCGTCCGTATACAGGTGATTTGCTGCCAGTAGAGATTCTTGATTACTCTAATATCTTTCCCAAATATGTCAAGATTGCTGAGCATTTATCGAACGCCTTGGCATAGTCTACAAAACATAGGTAGACATCCTTTTTCATTTGTATCACCCTTTCGGATAGTATCCTAAGCATAAATATTACATTCCTTCATTCACATTACCTTTTATTCTATGAGCGGCTACTAGAAAACTAGGAGGGTGGGGATGGAAGACTGAGGAAATTGGGAATATATTACGTGAAAATGGGGGAGTGGATTGCATCACGGGAGAATGGTTGGAGGAATAAGTGAGGTTTGGAAAAATGCTTCGTTTTCAGTAATTATAATAAGTTATTTTTGTCTCCGTTCGGAAGTAAGATCCTACAATTAAGTAGAAAAAATAATACAAATACTAAGAACACACACACACACACACACACACACACACACACACACACATATATATATATATATATGTGTGTGTGTGTGTGTGTGTGTGTGTCTGTGTCTGTGTCTGTATATTCCCCTCTCATCCGATAAAAATATAGAGGAGAGTAACTGATAAATTATAGAAAAGTGTTTCATTGCGGGTGAGTATTGAATCATTCCTCCTCTTTTCAAATTGCATAAACTTAAGCAATACAGATTTCGAGATTGTAGTTTATTTGGTCCTCTGTACTTGACTTAATTTTACGCGAGCTTTTTAAAAACTGAAGGTAACAGTAGAAGACTGCTGTTGTTGATCTTATGCCCTGGAAGACAGCTACCGCGCGTAAACAAACGTTCATTTTGGGATTTTTTAAAAGTAAAAACCACCTATTATTTTTTATTTTTCTAAAATTTGCTTAATTTTCTCTGAAATGTACTAATTTAATTTGAAAAAATCTCTAGAATAAATTTTGGATTTTTAGGAGACTTTAAAATGTGTTGCTTTCATTTTTTAGTTGATAATGGAGGTTCAATGAATGACCGTCCAAATAATTAAAATCCCTAGAAACGCTATTTCAATATCTAAAATTGTTTTTCTTTTCATGGATAATATATATTTAGACTGTTATCATTCAAATAAAATCAAAATTAACTTCAAAGAATATATTTCTTTAAAAAAATTTCTTTAGTAGTTCTACCTAGATTGGTTGAGTATAAAAATTGTTTTTTTTTTATATTATGAACTTGAAATTATATCTTTTAACATTTTAATCTGCCTCGGAATTTATCAGTTTTAAGAATTTTCTCGCATTAAAATTAGTTTACATTACAAAGAAGGGGACATTATTAAAATTTGAGGAGAATATTAATCACGAAAATTCATGTTTGTGGCCACTGGTTTAAATGAATAATTTAAAGATTCTGACTGAGACAAAAAAATATCATGTCTGAACGAATGAATGTGTAAAAAATAGAAAGAAAATATATTCGTATTATTCATAATATTTTTTAGTGAATACCAGACTGGTTCTGTGTTTATGATTAGATGGTAGCCCAAAAGTTTTGCTGGTTTGTTATTCGCAATTGATTATTCAAAATCATAAATAGCACACTAAACCCATATAGGGTGTCGAGTTCGCTTTATTTGAGACGTTATAGAGAAAGTTTTATCGTCTCACTTGTCTGCTATTGTAGACGAAGGACAAAATAATAGAAACACCTTGAAATTTTAAACAAATTTGTTTCAATGTGGGGTAGAACCACCTTTGGTTGTAATTGCAGCTTGAGTTTTGCGTGGGATCGATTCGTATAAAATTTGAATTGTTTCGAGAAGAATTTTTATCTATTCTTTAGCTAAAACAGCCTCCAATTCTTTCAATGATAATGGTGGAAAATATCGACTCTGCACTTGTTTTTCTAAAATGAACCATAAATATTTAGTGAGGTCAAAATCTGGAGAGTGTGGTAGCCGAATTAGAGGTTCTACTTCACTAGTATGTTTCGCGTGCCATTCAACTAGAACTTTAGCCGTATGCATTATCGTACTGAAAGATAGCATTTCCCTCCGAAAACAGTTCCTGAACTAGAGGATGAAGTTGATCAATTAAAATTCTTGAACAGTCCTAACTGTTGATTTTAATAAATTTGTATAGATAATATCTGTAAAAATTACAAAAACAAAAAAAAAATTTAGAAAAAAAAAAAAAGAATGGAGTACTACTAATATTAAAGCAACAAGCATTAAAATCGTAAGCTTTCGAGAGTTTAATCAAATTTTCCAAATCGTGCTATTATGATACTAAGTGCTTCCATTATTTTGTCCATCCCCTGTATGTCAATAACGAATGATAAAATAAAGTAGCGCTGTTTGACAGCTGTCTCTGTCTGACGGGGCAAAGCTATTTACAAAAAAAAAAAAAAAATCGCAAGAAAAGTTCAGTTGATAAAATTAGACTGGAGACATTTGAGGTTTATTTTTTTAGATTTTCAGATACAAATGCATGATAAATATAATGAAACCAAAGAAATATTGTTGGTGCTAGTGTCTTATTTTACAGAAGCATGGAGTTATTCCCGCTTTTAATAGCATTCTGTGAGAATGGAGTGTTTCTTTGACTCTTTTGAAAGAATCGGTTGAATAGGTGCAACGTGAGAAAACCTTTTCCAGAACTGAAATTGTTCAAAAGAGCGAACGGACACACACATGCGCGCACACACACTTAATCACTTTCAAGCGTACACATACACAGACACACTGACGGACACGCTTACAGACACGTACGCTTGTATATATTAATCATTAGTTTTGGACTTTAATCGTTGAAATCTTATTCAGGAAAAAAAATCAACGAAAACGTAAAAAAAGAATCTGTTCAGTAAACGAAAAAGTTAAAGAAACAAATGAAAAGGAAAATGCGAATTGAAAAAAGAGGAAAACGGCATTGAAGTTCATTCTTCAGTAACTACAATGATTTTATGGTTTCATTTTTCAATATTTGTTTCCTTTCTTTCTTTCTTTCTCATTCTCTTTCTCTTTTCCTTATCTTTCCCTCGCTTTTTCTTTCTTTTACCTCTCGATACGTCTTTTTCCTCTCTTTCCCTCTTCAGAGAACATATATTCATCACCGTTATTACTTTTCAATAAAATGAAGACATAGGTGGGCTTAATGTAAAATGTAAATTTAAAAAAAAATCCATAAAGAACGGCCACCAATTTTCTAAAAAGATTCAATTCCATTATTTGATAAACATGGGAATAGCAACAGTGTCCCCCTCCCGTCTACTCCTCTTATCCCCCCGCTCACCCCTACTCATCAATTACTCTCCTTCGTTCTTTTCTGCTTGGTGGAACGATGGCCATCAGACAATCACAATTTTCCTACCAAAGACCATTACCAATATGACCTCCAGATATAATTAAAACCAATCACTATTCTACAGCAATATGTTGTATCGCTGAGGTGGAAGGGCGATACCCAGAAGATGTGGTTATCTACAGCACAATATCCGTGCTAAGGGATATTAATACAAATAAGACAAACATCAGAAGACAGAACAACAGATAGTAGAAGGGAAGAGAGTTTAAGTCGTTAGAGTCGCAGAGAGCATAGTCCGATACTAATCATCAATGACACTCCGAATCCATGCAGACTGCTACTAGTCTCTATTTTTATAGCTATCTCGGTTCTCAGACCATTTCATACTTGAGAGTGCCACAATAACAGAGGGACAAAACATAAGCAAGATCTATAATAATAATAATAATAATAACAACAACAACAATAATAATAATAATGATAATAAGATGCATCATCCAAAGGCTGATGTAGACCGTCTATACATACCCCGTAAAGAAGGTGGAAGGGGTCTTATTCAGCTGGAATTGTCATACAAGACAACAACTATTGGCTTACTAACATACATAGAAACAACAAAGGATTGGATGATACAATTAGTAAGGCAACATGAAGAAAGAAAGAAAAAATATTCAATAATAAAAGAAGGCAGTAAATACAAACAAGATTTACAGTTAGTAGATTCTGTAGAAAAGCAAAACAGTAGTCAAGAACAAACTATTGCGGCAAAAAATATGAAAATGAAAGCTAAAGATAAAGCTCTTGAAAAGATGAAACAGCGCTGGCAAGACAAACCTCTGCATGGCCAATATCCAATACGTGCCAATAAATCCAATGTTGACAAAGTTAATACTCATCGATGGTTACGTGCATCTGGATTAAAGTCTGAAACTGAAGGATTTATACTTGCAGCACAAGACCAAAGTCTTTTCACGAGAAACTTTCAGGCAAATATTATGCATAATAATATGGATCCAAAATGCAGATTTTGTGATAAACACCAAGAAACAATAGACTACCTAATCTCAGGCTGTTCTGTGCTTGCCCCAAACGAATATAAAAATCGCCACGATAGAGTTGGGCAATATTTACATTGGGCAATGTGCAAACATTATGGAAAAGCTGTAAACAAACACTGGTATGAACATCATCCAGCACCGGTTACAGAAATAGAAGATGTAACCATTCTATGGGATTACACCATCTACACAGACAGAAAAATTGAATCAAACAGGCCAGACATTATTGTTAAAAACCAGATGGAGAAAACTTGTCTATTAATTGATATGGCTTGTCCAGCGGATTGTAACATAGCAATCAAAGAATTTGAAAAACTGTCAAAATATAAAGACCTGGAAATTGAAATAGAAAAAATGTGGAAATTGAAAACAAGAGTTGTGCCAGTGATAGTAGGTGCACTTGGAATGATAAAAAATGGAACAAAACAACACATTGAAAGAATCCCTGGAAACCCCAGCTTAAGAGATATACAAAAGATTGTCTTAAGTACAGCCCACACACTAAGGAAACGTTATCTATGTAATGCTGGGGATGATAGGGAAGATAGAAAAACATGAAATGGAGTCATAATAACACGCCACTACCTGCCTTAGGTCTCCCCGCAGACTTGGTTGGTAGTGAGACCAAAGCAGAAATCGAAATATGATGAAAAATGACATAATAATAATATCAGCATTGAGTGATTTATATTGTCAAAGTATTTTATCCCTAGTATTTCAGTTATTCATTTTAAAAATATTGCGACAGTAATAATAACAAATTGAGTGTCTCAGTATGGTGTTAGTTTGCTAATCTCGTTGACTGACATGACCGTTATTAGTCAGTTCACTGTGTCCCATACACGTGACCTTGTACCTAACTTAGCTTTTTTAAATGAGAACAATTCATATTATTTTAGTTTTTGATTTTTGTTATTCTAATTAATATTCAAGCTCAGACATTTCAAGCTCTATGAGAAGATTAATTTTAGATTTTTATTATAGCGCCATATTATCTTTAAATATGCCTTAAATATATTTATGTCTCTTAACAACTAAAATACTAATCTGCTGACCATATTATTGTTTACATAAATTAGTTTCTATTATGATTAACATTAATAAAAATTCATTCATTCAAAATAAAGAAGAAATTGAAAAATGGATATCATTTCAGGAGTTTCTTTTTTATTTCCCGTTTAATTAATCAAGAAAAAATTATTTTTTATTCAAAGTTCGAAGGTGGATTATATTTTATGTCACTGGTGTTTGTTCAGTGAACTTAATACACACTCGGAATCAAAAGAATGGGTTGATATTTCTGACATGAGGTATTGTAACTATTTAACTTATTTACATTGTTCGGATTGTTGTCCTCAAATTTGTAATCATATTCAGGACGTTTTAACCGTTGTAGGCTTAGGCGTTTTTAAGGAACTGTCTATATTTCTGAGATGAGGTACTGAAAATATTTACCTTGCTTGCATTGTTAGGATTGTTGTCCTCAACTTTGCTATTATATTCACGACGTTTTAGCCGACGTAAGCTTCGGCCTTATTAGGGATCTATTTATATTTCTGAAATGAGGTATCGTGACTACTTATCTTATTTGCATTGTTTGTATTATTGTCTTAATCTTTGTTGTCATATTCACGATGTCTTTAAGGATCTATATATATTTCTGAGATGAGGCATTGTAACTATCTTATTTGCATTTTTCGGATTGTTGTTATATTGTCAACGTTCTAGCCGATATAAGCTTCAGTCTTTATCTTTCTGAGATAAGGTATCATAACTATTCACCTTATTTGCATTGTTCGAATTCTTGTCCTCGACTTTGTTGTCATATTCACGCCATTTTAGCCATTGTACGCTTCGGCCTTCGTAAGGTTGTGCCTATATTTCTGAGATGAGGGATTGTAATTATTTACCTTATTTGCATTGTTCGAATTGTTGTCCTCGACTTTGTTGTCATATTCACGACGTTTTAGCCATTGTACGCTTCGGCCTTCGTAAGGTTGTGCCTATATTTCTGAGATGAGGTATTGTAAATATTTACCTTATTTGCATTGTTCGAATTGTTGTCCTCGACTTTGTTGTCATATTTACGACGTTTTAGTCATTGTACGCTTCGGCCTTCGTAGGGTTGTGCCTATATTTCTGAGGTGAGGTATTGTAATTATTTACCCTATATGCATTGTTCGAATTCTTGTCCTCGACTTTGTTGTCATATTCACGCCGTTTTAGCCATTGTACGCTTCGGCCTTCGTAGGGTTGTGCCTATATTTCTGAGATGAGGTATTGTAATTATTTACCTTATTTGCATTGTTCGAATTGTTGTCCTCGACTTTGTTGTCATATTCACGCTGTTTTAGCCATTGTACGCTTCGGCCTTCGTAAGGTTGTGCCTATATTTCTGAGATGAGGGATTGTAATTATTTATCCTTATTTGCATTGTTCGAATTGTTGTCCTCGACTTTGTTGTCATATTCACGCTGTTTTAGCCATTGTACGCTTCGGCCTTCGTAAGGTTGTGCCTATATTTCTGAGATGAGGGATTGTAATTATTTACCTTATTTGCATTGTTCGAATTGTTGTCCTCGACTTTGTTGTCATATTCACGACGTTTTAGCCATTGTACGATTCGGCCTTCGTAGGGTTGTGACTATATTTCTGAGATGAGGTATTGTAATTATTTACCTTATTTGCATTGTTCGAATTGTTGTCCTCGACTTTGTTGTCATATTCACGACGTTTTAGCCATTGTACGCTTCGGCCTTCGTAAGGTTGTGCCTATATTTCTGAGATGAGGTATTGTAATTATTTACCTTATTTGCTTTGTTCGAATTGTTGTCCTCGACTTTGTTGTCATATTCACGACGTTTTAGCCATTGTACGCTTCGGCCTTCGTAAGGTTGTGCCTATATTTCTGAGATGAGGTATTGTAATTATTTACCTTATTTGCATTGTTCGAATTGTTGTCCTCGACTTTGTTGTCATATTCACGCTGTTTTAGCCATTGTACGCTTCGGCCTTCGTAAGGTTGTGCCTATATTTCTGAGATGAGGGATTGTAATTATTTACCTTATTTGTATTGTTCGAATTGTTGTCCTCGACTTTGTTGTCATATTCACGCTGTTTTAGCCATTGTACGCTTCGGCCTTCGTAAGGTTGTGCCTATATTTCTGAGATGAGGTATTGTAATTATTTACCTTATTTGCATTGTTCGAATTGTTGTCCTCGACTTTGTTGTCATATTCACGACGTTTTAGCCATTGTACGATTCGGCCTTCGTAGGGTTGTGACTATATTTCTGAGATGAGGTATTGTAATTATTTACCTTATTTGCATTGTTCGAATTGTTGTCCTCGACTTTGTTGTCATATTCACGACGTTTTAGCCATTGTACGCTTCGGCCTTCGTAAGGTTGTGCCTATATTTCTGAGATGAGGTATTGTAATTATTTACCTTATTTGCTTTGTTCGAATTGTTGTCCTCGACTTTGTTGTCATATTCACGACGTTTTAGCCATTGTACGCTTCGGCCTTCGTAAGGTTGTGCCTATATTTCTGAGATGAGGTATTGTAATTATTTACCTTATTTACATTGTTCGAATTGTTGTCCTCGACTTTGTTGTCATATTCACGCCGTTTTAGCCATTGTACGATTCGGCCTTCGTAAGGTTGTGCCTATATTTCTGAGATGAGGTATTGTAATTATTTACCTTATTTGCATTGTTCGAATTGTTGTCCTCGACTTTGTTGTCATATTCACGACGTTTTAGCCATTGTACGCTTCGGCCTTCGTAAGGTTGTGCCTATATTTCTGAGATGAGTTATTGTAACTATTAACCTTGTTTGCATTGTTCGGAATGTTGTTCTCATCTTTGTAATATTTACGAAGATTTCCCTGTGGCACTTTTAGGCTTTCTTAAGGATCTCTCTATATTTCTAAGATGAGGTATTGTAAATATTTACCTTATTTGCATCATTCGGATTGTTGTCCACAAATTTGTAGTCATATTCACGACTTTTTTGCCGTTGTAGACTTAGGCTTCTTAAGGATCTGCTATATATTTAAGATGAGATATTGTAAATATTTAACTTATTTGCAGTCTTCGGATTTCTGTCGGTGAGGTTGTCATAGTTACGAATATTTCACTGTTGTACGTTTCAGAATTCTTAAGGATCTTTCTATATTTCTTAGATGAGGTATTGTAATTATTTAACTTCGATGCATTGTTCAGATTGTTGTCCCAAACTTTGTTATATTCACAATATTTCAGCTCATGTAATCTTCGGTCTTTATATTTCTGAGATGAGGTATTTTAACAATTTAATTAATTTATATTGCTTGGATTGTTGTCCTTAAATTTCTTGTCATACGACGTTTTAGATATTGTAAATATTTAACTTCTTTCCATTGTTCGGATTGTTGTCCTCATCTTTGCTATCATATTCACGATGTTTTAGCCGATGTAAACTTCGGCTTAGTAAGGATCACTATATTTCTGAGATATCATTATTTATTTTATATGCATTGTTCGTATTGTTGTCCTCATATTTGCTGTTATATTCACGACTTTTTAGTCGTTGTACACCTCGGCGTTCTTAAGGATCTCTACATATCTGACATGATGTATCACAACTATTTAGCTCATTTGCATTGTTCGGATGGCTGTCTCCATCTTTGTTGTCATATTTACGAAAATTTCTCTGTTGTACGCTTCGGGTTTTTTAAGGATCTGTCTATATCTCAATATTTCTGAGGTGAAGTATTTTAACTGTTTAACTTATTTGCAATTTTCGGATTGTTGTCCTCATCATTATTGTCATATTCACGACGTTTTAATCATTGTAAGCTTCGGCCTTCTTAAGGATGTATCTTTATTTCTAACATGAGGTACTCGAACTATTAAACTATGTTTGTACATACACGACGATTTCGCTGTTGTACGCTTCGGCCTTCTTAAGGATCTGTCTATATTTCTAAGCTGAGTTATGTTAACTATTTAACTTATTTATATTTTTTCGGATTGTTGCCTCATCCTTGTTTCATTTTCTCGACGTTTTAGCCGTTGTAAAGTTTGGTCTTTTTAAGGATGTGTCTATATTACTGAAATGAGGTATTGTAATTAGCTATCTTATTTGCATATTTCGGATTGTTGTCCTCGTCTTTGTTGTCACATTCACGACGTTGTATCCGTTATACGCTTCATCCTTTTAAGGATCTCTCTATATTTCTGAGATGAGATATTGTAAATATTTACCTTACTTGCATTGTTCGGATTGTTGTCCTCAACTTTGTTGTCATTTTCACAACAATTTAACCGTTGTACGCTTCGGACTCCTTAAGGATGTGTCTATATTTCTGAGATAAGTTTTTGTTACTATTTTCCATTATTTAAATTGTTGGGATTGTTGCCCTCATCTTTGTTTTCATATTCACGACGTTTTAGCAGCCGTATACTTCGGCCTTATTAAAAATCTGTCTCCGTTTCTGAGATGAGGTATTTAAATTATTTAAATTTTTCGTATTGTTGTCCTTATCGTTATTGTCATTATCACGATGTTTTAGCTATTGTAGTCTTCGGCCTTCTTACAGAACTCTCTATATTTCTGCGATAAGTTATTGTAACTATTTGCCTTATTTGCATTGTTCGAATTGTTGTCCTCATGTTTGTTGTCATATTCAAGATGTTACGCTTCCGTTTTCTTAAGAAACTGCCTATATTTCTGAGATGAAGTGATGTAACTATTTGCATTGTTCAGATTGTTGTCCCCATTTTTGTTTTCATATTCGGGACGTTTTAGCCGTTGCACGCTTCGGCTTTCTTAAAGATCTGTCTACATATCTGATATGAGGTATTGTAACTCTTAATTTTATTTGCATTGTTCGGATTGTTGTCGTGATCTTTATCATCCACGACGTTTTAGCCGTTGTACCCTTGGGATTTCTTAAGATCTGTCTATATTTCTTAAGATCTGTCTATATTTCTTAAGATCTGTCTATATTTCTTAAGATCTGTCTATATTTCTTAAGATCTGTCTATATTTCTTAAGATCTGTCTATATTTCTTAAGATCTGTCTATATTTCATAAGATCTGTCTATATTTCTTAAGATCTGTCTATATTTCTTAAGATCTGTCTATATTTCTTAAGATCTGTCTATATTTCATAAGATCTGTCTATATTTCTTAAGATCTGTCTATATTTCTTAAGATCTGTCTATATTTCCGAGCTGAGATGTTGTAACTATTTACCTTATTTATATTTTTCGGATTGTTGCCTCATCCTTGTTTCATTTTCTCGACGTTTTAGCCGTTGTACACTTCCTCCTTTTAAAGGATCTTTCTATATTTCTGAAATGCGGTATTGTAACTATTTACATTATTTACATTGTTTGGATTGTTGTCCTCGTCTTTGTTGTCTTATTCACGACGTTTTTGCCCTTCTAAGCTTCGACCTGGTTAAGGATCTGTCTATATTTCTGAGAAGAGGTATTGTAACTATTTTCCCTTATTTACATTGTTGTGATTGTTGTCCTCATCTTTGTTGTCATATCCAATACATTTTAGCCGTTGTAAACAACGGCCGTCTGAAGGAACTCTCTTTATTTCTGAAATGTATCGTAACTGTTTACCTTATTTGCATTTTTCGGATTGTTGTCCTCCTCTTTGTCATATTTACGACGTTTTAGCCATTGTACGCTTTTTCCCTATTAAAGATTTGTCTATATTTCTGAGATGAGATATTAGCCTTTGTACGCTTTTGCTTGCTTATGGATCTGTCTATATTTCTGATATTAGGTATTGTAACTATTTTCCCTCATTTACAGTGTTCGGATTGTTGTCTTCATCTTTTTCATATTGACGACGTTTTAGCCATTGTACGCTTTTGCCTTATTTCTGAGATGACATAGTGTAACTAGCAACGTTATTTTCATTCTTCGGATTGTTGTAGTCATCCTTGTTTTCATATTAACGATGTTTTAGCCTTTGTACGCTTTTGTCTGTTTAAGGATTTGTCTATATTTCTGATATGAGGTATTGTAACTGTCTTCCCTCATTTATATAGTTCGGATTGTTGTCCTCATCTTTGTTATATTCAAGATGTTTTAGTCGTTGTACACCTCAGCCTTCTTAAAGATCTATCTATACTTCTAAGATCTTTTGTCCTCATCCTTGTGGTTTTATTTTTTACAGTTTCGCCATTGTACGCTTCAGCCATTTTTAATGATCTGTCTATATTTCTGACATGAGATATTGTCAATATTTTCACTTATTTTAGTTGTTCGGATTGTTGTCCTCATCTTCGTTGTTATCTTCACGACGGTTTAGCTATTGTACGCTTCGGCCATTTTAAGTATCTGTTTGAATTTCTGAGATGAGATATTCTAACTATGTACCTTATTCACATTGTTAGGATTGTCGTCGTCATCTTTGTTGTCATATTCTGGACGTTTTTGCCGTTGTACGCTTCGGCATTTTTAAGGATCTGTCTATATTTCTGAGATGAGGTATTACAAATATTTATCTTATTTACTTTTTTCGGATTGTTGCTTCATCTTTGTTGTCATATGCACAACGTTTTAGCCGTTGTACTCTTCTGACTTCTTTATGATCTGTCCATATTTCTGTGATGAGTTATTGCAACTATTTTCGTTTTTTTTCATTGTCGTTTTTTTTTGTCCTCATCCTTGTTGTCATATTCTCGACCTTTTAACTTTTGTATGGTTCAACCTTTTTAAGGATCTGACTATATTTCGGCGATGTGGTATTTTAACTATTATCCTTATTTGCATTGTTCGGATTGTTGTCCTGATCTTTGTTTTTATATTCACGACATTTTGGCCGTTATATGCTTCGGTGTGTGATTGGTGTTTCGAACCGAAACATTTATTTCGTCCACTAGATTAGGTTGTTCTAGTTTCACGTGCCATGCCTTTTTTTGGGTGCCTGGTTTTCAGTTATTTCCATTTCGTAACTCAATTCTCTAAGGTTTTCTCACGTCTGCTCTAGCCAGGAACTGAAGTCACAATCCTTTAGTCACTGGATTATTTCAGCCAACACTTTTATGCATTTGACCCAGTGGTTAGAAGTATAGTGAACTGAATTCTGAGAATTACATCGAATCAAAAGAATTCAAAAGCCTTTCTTGGAAACCATTAGTTTGCAAACACCTCTTAGAAGAATAATAACTCTCACAAAAATATTATTCATTGACACCCATGTAAAATGAGGTTTACTGTTTGTTAATTCTGAGATTTTTTTACGTGCCGCGTCAAACATGAGCAATGATCCGTTTGTTTTTAAATATAGGAATCATATTTCCGCCAGATGGTTTTCGTACGTCATGATTTTTTATTCCTATTCATAAAGTAATTGTTTCTGCTCTTTCTTTTTTTTTTTTTTTACTTATTTCATCAAAGCCAAACATAAAGCAATTGCGTAACTAAAAGTAATTAATAATCGTCTGTGCTTTAGCCGTATCGTTTCGCTGGATAATTCAGATCTTTGGTCGTAAAGGCGAACGAATAGCGTAAACTTGTCATGATTTTTCAATTAGAGTTATACTATTTTAAAAACCCTTAAGTTATAAATAAACGCTTTTAATAAAAGAAAAAATTAGTTAATTTTCAATGAAGAAAATGGGTTACTTTGATGAAACCTAACATGACATCGATGTTTTTCTTCTATGTGCTGTGTCCCTTCAGGACGTAGGCGATCATGGCTTTCCACATCTCCCTATTTCTTTCTCTTAACGCACTTTGTCGTGTTACCCTCACAAACCCTGCTCTGCCATTCATTTGCTCAAGCCCATCAAGTATGTCATGTGTTGCTTTCCCTGTCTTTCTTTTTCTTTATCTGTCCTGTGTTTATCAGATTCTACAAGCGCTCCTTTCTCATTACATGTCCCAGAAGCTTCAGCTGTTTTTTCTGAAGTTAAGTATAAGTTTCCTTTTCGTTTCTATTCTCTTGAAAACCTCTTCATTGTTCAAATATTCGGTCTATAAGTATGCTCAGCATCCATCTGTAGAACCACATTTCGCTTGATTCAAATCATTCCTTCATCTTACCTTTTACTGGAGCTTTTACTTCTCATATGTGTTAATGAAAACTTCTAAAAATAGTTTTGTTTAAATGAACTGGTTTGGAGTTGCGATAGAATTTTGATTGATTAGGAGCAAACAAAATAAAATTGACACTGCAAATTTTTTGTTTTTCTTAGTTTTCATATTGTCCGTCTGATGATGATGATGGTCTAATAAGGGACATTGACCATTTGCTCTCATTTATGATTATTTATTTATTTTATTTTTTTTTTAATCATTTCACCCCGAGCAAGGCGGAAACGCCACTGATGTGCAGGAGGTTACATAAATGTAAAAAGATTAATTAGAAAAGAGTGAGGAGTACAAACTAGTTAGAAAGGAACAATAGAAAGCTGAGAAAGCAGGTGCGATGACAGATACATAGGTGGAGAGAAAGGGAAGGTTATACAGGGGAGGGGAGAGAGCTAGAGGCCAGTGGTTAGTAGATGAGTATTGACTTTGCATTTAAATTTCTGGAGGTTGTAGCCGTCAGGAAAGCAAGAATACGGGAGTGAGTTCCACAGGTGTGAAGTGCGAGAGAGGAAGCTGCAGGAGTAGAATTGTCGTCTGCATTTGGCTAACCTGACTGTGAATGGGTGGGACCCAGTTGCCAGTCTGGTTGCACGGGTAAACACCTGTTGAGGAGGCATCAGTGACTTAAGCTCATCCGAGCAGAAGCCATGAAAGTATTTATAGAAGAGACAGAGGGAGGCCACATTTCGACGATGGGGAAGTGGCTGCAGTCGAGTCGCCAGATCAGTACCTATCGCATTACAGACTCTCCTTTGGAGCTTGTCAAGAACACTGAGGAGAACGGCAGGGGCACCTGACCATATATGGCAGCAGTACTATTGAGGTTGCTAACGATATCTGTAAAAAACAAACGGGAATGGTTTCATTTTTTTTTTGCTATCATAGTTTTGTATTAAATTTATTTGAATTTAAACATGATTAAGATAGTCGATACCAAATTCAAATAATTTTGTTGTTTGATAATATGTTATTGGATATTAAATGCGCCATTTGTACTTATGTATACTGGTGACTTCCTCGTGATTTGAAGGTTTTTAGAATCGATTTCATATATGAGCAGTAAGGGTGCGACATTTGAACCGGCAAAATTCCGCTAACTTACTTAAGGAATGAACACACACACACACACACATATATATATATATATGATAAAATAAAGAAGAAAAAATAGGAAACGTATATCAATCTAACATGTTTCATTTTTATTAAAGCTTCGTCAGAGATCGGAAGAGAAATAAAAAACAAAGAGGTACGGAATACTGGAATTTTATGATTTTGAGTAGTTCTTATTGGTCATATACGTGTCACGTGTATTAAAGCAATAAATAATTTTTTAAAGATGTGTGAGGAATATTTTGGACAGAAAAGTGTTTAATATTGTATGTGTGTTTGTGAAAAAACGCTTGTCTGTCTAGGTGTATGTTGGACGGTAAGATTAGCTCCTATAAGTGCGTGTGAATGGAATGTCTGCAGATATCATTTCCGTGTAGATTGTTGAAATGTAGCGATTAAATGTGGCGAGATGTTGCAAGAAATTTTGTGATTGGTTGGATTTTATCTGGGTTTTTTTATATTCACGTATGTGTGTGTGAGAAATGGCTGCTGTCGTCAGTCAGGATGATGCAATTTGTTTAAGTTTTTATTTTTTCTCTCGATCTCTAACGAAGTTTCAATAAAAGTGAAACATGTTACATTTAGATACGTTTCCTATTTTATAGTTTATCTTATCCTCTTGTCGGATTCCGATCCGTAAATTCAATTTACACCTCCCTTATATATATATAGTGTCATGGTATGCTATATTAATGGGTTAAAGTATTCAATATCAGAGAGTGGATGTAAATATAAAAGTAGTCAATGCGTGTTTAGAATAGAGAAAAACTAAAGAGAATCGATGAGAAAAAAACAACTTTTTTTTGCAAAGATTGACGGTGGTATTTTCGATTTTTGCCACCGCCTAGATTTTCTCAACTACAAGAAAACAATACGTAAAAAGATGAAAATTAAATTTCGAAAACCTAGAACCGATTACGGGACTGTTGAAAAGTTACAAATAAAGATGGAGAATTACTACTTCGGATTACTAATAACATCCACGTATGTTATTTTTCATTTTGACAATTAATTACCATGTTGCGAGTTAATTAATGAAATCAGTGAAAGATAAAGAACGAGTGAGAAGCTAGAAGAGATAATATGAGAAAGACGAGCTGCAAAACTTTAGTCAATTTCAAAATGTGGTTTTTCTAGTGTTGTTCTTATCCTTTAAACTATAAAAAAATCATTTCGGCCTTTTTAAAGTTTCATGAACGATGTTCATACTAAAAAATCCATTGATAAAGAAGGAATTAATCCGTGTTTAGAAACATTTCACATTTAAAAATTATTTGTCATTTGTAATAAATCAGTGTAGTTGTTTATATTTCTGAGATAAGGAAGTATTTACACTATTTACATTATTCAGACTATTGTCCTCATCTTTGTTGCGATATGTACGACGTTTCGGCTGTTGTACGCTCCGGCTTTCTTCAAATGCTAGGGATTTCTAACCGAACCCTTTATTACAAGGTCACAGGAACTAAAATTGCAATATGAACTCTGGTAAAAAAGGTTACTAAACATTAGGTTTATAGGTCCTAGAATTTTAGTTGTTCTTGTTCCTTAAAGACACATGATCCAGTGGATATAGATGTTGGTTAGTTCCTGTGACTTGACCCAAAGAGTTGTCAGTTCAATGCAAGGGTACAGCAGTGGTGAATAAGTAACTTAGAGGGTTCGAGGGAGATAACTCGATGCAAGAGGCTCTATGCAAGGAATGATACACTCCAGTGATTGTAATAAAATTTATTATGAATTACACAAATTCGACAAATTAAGAGCAGATCCCTAAAATTGCATTCTGATCACTGACAGTTTAGCGATGAAAGCATATATGCATAAAGCTTGAATATAACATTGAAAAGCTATTATTGCATTAACACTTTTCTAAATAATCTGAATAAAAAAGATCCAAAAAGTCATTGGTGCTAATACTTATTGGTGTTTACTACCTCTTTGATTCTAGTATAGGTGTATTTCTTTGATTCTGGTATAGTGTGTGGTCTACCGGTTTGATTTTGGTATAGTATGTGGGCTACCCGGTTTGAATGTGTTCTACTTTAGTAAGAGCATATTTATTGATATAAGTATTCGGCTATTTATTAAAAGTAATGATGTTTTACATTTATTTAATTTTACGAAATGCAGTTCAGTAATAAGCTCTGTATTTTAAAATAACCCTATTCCTAAAACAGCATCCTTTAATTGAAACAATCGGGTTCTGTAACAATCCGCTACTAGACAGTTATAATATTTCCTTATAATACGCTTTTTAAGGAAGGCCAAATACTATACCAATGACAGAATTTCGTAGGCCAGATTCAAAAGGTAGGCCACTTACTATACCGGCACCTATTTATCTATCCAAGTTTGTTTCACAAATACAGGGCTATAAATAATGAATTATTCATCTACTCTTCAATATAGAACTTTTGTTTATAAAAATCTGTTCGCTTTTAAAAACGTGGTAAAATTTAATATTTTTTTCTGGACAACGAGATTTATTAGGAATTAACGATGTCTATTAATTTGATTATTTGAATATTATTTAATATTAAGTATGGATTAATGCAAAAAGTTTTGTCAAGAATAATCACCTATTGAATTAAAACTATCGCCCGGTTCACACTCCACCCATATCTATTGAACAGGTGAAGAGGCTCATCCCTTGTTTCCTGTTTAGGATGCGGTTTCCGGTTTTCTCTTTTCCAATCTTTTCACTCTCTTTTATTTTTTTTCAGTTGGAGTAGATAGACTGAACTATCGCCCGGTTCACACTCCACCCACATCTATTGAACAGGTGAAGAGGCTCATCCCTTGTTTCCTGTTTAGGATGCGGTTTCCGGTTTTCTTTTTTCCAATCTTTTCACTCTCTTTTATTTTTTTTTCAGTTGGAGTAGATAGACTAAATTATCGCCCGGTTCACACTCCACCCACATCTATTGAACAGGTGAAGAGGCTCATCCCTTGTTTCCTGTTTAGGATGCGATTTCCGGTTTTCTCTTTTCCAATCTTTTCACTCTCTTTTATTTTTTTTTTCAGTTGGAGTAGATAGACTGAACTATCGCCCGGTTCACACTCCACCCACATCTATTGAACAGGTGAAGAGGCTCATCCCTTGTTTCCTGTTAAGGATACTAGTTCCGGTTTTCTCTTTTCCAATCTTTTCACTCTCTTTTATTTATTTTTTTCAGTTGGAGTAGATAGACTAAACTATCGCCCGGTTCACACTCCACCCACATCTATTGAACAGGTGAAGAGGCTCATCCCTTGTTTCCTGTATAGGATGCGGTTTCCGGTTTTCTCTTTTCCAATCTTTTCACTCTCTTTTATTTTTTTTTTTCAATTGGAGTAGATAGACTAAACTATCGCCCGGTTCACACTCCACCCACATCTATTGAACAGGTGAAGAGGCTCACCCCTTGTTTCCTGTTTAGGATGTGGTTTCTGGCTTTCTCTTTTTACCCTTACGTAGCCCCCTGCGCATCAGTGGCGTTATCGCCTTGCTTGGTCTGACATGATTTTTAAAAAAATAATAATCAATACATATATTAACGTAAATAGCAAAAAGGTAAATTTGAATATTAAAAAGTTCTTGGATGTTTTACGAGCCGATAATCACGTTGGTCAGACATAAATCTATAAAATCTTAGTGAGGTAATGGTAACAAAGTAAATATAGTGAAAGCCACTATTTACATTATTCGGGATATTGTCCTCATCATTGTTGCCATTTGTACTACGTTTCGGCCGTTGTACGTTCCGGACTGAAGAAGGCCAGAGCGTACAACTGCCGAAATTTCATACAAATAGCAACAAAGATGAGGACAATAGCACAAATAATGTAAATAGTGTAAATACTCATCTCAGAAATATAGACAAATATTGAAAGCCATTACAGAAAGTAATATTTATATGAATAAACTGATTATTATTATTATTATTATTATTATTATTATTATTATTATTATTATTAAATCAAACGAACGCCTCATAAAACGAAGAAATCATATTTTTCTTGCTTTAGATTTTGTCTTTTCCACCTAAAGCTGCACTTTCTGTAGACTTCAGTATTTTTTAAAGAAACCAATTTAAGCAAAACACATTGAAGCAAAAGTTTCTCGTTTGCAAATACTTTTTTTACTATTATTTTTTAAGTAATAGCAAGATCGATGCAAGTTATAGTTTGCATTTGAGAGCGTAGACGCCGTTGAAATGGATTGCCGATAAGCTTTCAGCTAGAAAACCAAACAGGTGGGATTTTTGAAAACTCCGAGAGGCAGCAGATGAGAGTGGGGTGCGGATGAAACATTTGGACAAAGTCTGAAAATTAATAAGTCTCTTAAAGAACACACATCCACATGAAGAAACCTTCACCTCTAGAACCAGTGGCTGGCTTTTGTACACCAATGCTGTCATGTGACATATGAAACGAGTAAGACTCGTCTACTTAATAGTTGATATATATTTTTGAGTGTTTCTACGTGCACACACGTAAACGCACACACACACATATCTTTCTCTACCCCCACTCTATCTCTCTTTCACTCTCTCTCTCTCTCTCTCTCTCTCTCTCTCTCTATATATATATATATATATATATATATATATATATATAAAGTTTAGATAGTGTGTAAAAGTACCTATAAAAACTAGCATAACTAGCATACATCCATAGACATATATAGTTTTATACTATTTAAAATTTAAATTCTATTTAAAACTTTCAATTGAGGTATAAATAACTTTTGATAATAAGACTATAAACAGTTATTTATACATTACTATACATTATTATTATACTAAAATATTATTATTTATATATTCTCTTTCTCTCTCTCTCTCTCTCTCTCTATATATATATATATATATATATATATATAACATATATATGTGAATAATGTACGTATTTATTTTAATCCGACATTTTTATATACTTATGTGGGAATATACTAAAGTGCATTCGAATAAAACGTCTATTAGGAAGGAGAATATTTTCAATGTACGCACATCTATAAATATATACACAAACATCAATTTATGTATTAAATTACGCTCATATAGTATATTTCCATAATTTTGCATCTGTAGAATGAAACATGAAAATCAAATATATTATGTAGATATATACACAAATGTCGATCAATCGATCTCTCAATCGATATACGCATATATTGTTTTTAAATGGAATACATAAACTTGTATGTAAACTGTTATATATATATATATATATATATATATATATATATATATATATATATATATATATATATATTCCTCCTGAATGTTTGTATGCATGTGAAGGAGACGTTTCTAGTTACAAATCAGGCTCTTAATCTGTCATAAATATGCTCCAAACTGATACCTTTACAAATATCTATACAAGATCGAAAGCTCCATGTTGTTTAACGATGCCCCGCCATTATTCAATATCGGTAACATTATTATTATTATTATTATTATTATTATTATTATTATTATTATTTTCGACTTGAATTTCGAAATCTCTTCTACTTATTCACTATCAATCTGGTGGGAAAATTTATGAAGTGGAGAAAATATTTCTTAACTGAAGAAAAAATGTCAATAAAAAGAAAATCGTAAGTTTTGAGTGAGAAAAACGTTCGAGGCTTAGCGTCCAGTTTCACCGGGAAATGGAAAGTAGTATCTATTAGGCAGTTAAGTTTAGATTTGTTGTCATTTTACTTTTTATTGCTGATTCTTTTTCTTTATAATAATAATAATAATAATAATAATAATAATAATAATAATAATAATAATAATAATGACGACGCAAATGCAATTCCAACACTAACTATATAAATGCTAAATAGAAAATTCTTACTGTGGAGAGAGAAAGAGAGAGAGAGAGAGAGAGTGAGAGAGACAGACAGACAGACAGATAGACAGAGATGAAACCATCAGACATATAATAAATATGTCTGATGTGTATCCGAAAAAAAAAAAAACAAGATGAGATTTGAATAGTTAATAAACAAACATAAAATTGTTGGTGTTTTAAATTTCAAATTTTCTAGAATACCAGAATTGGTAGTCGTAAACAGGAGAATGTTAAACAAATTCCGGATAGAAGAAAAGAGGAGACTTGTGGTAGTAGATTGGTTTGGTTTGTTTTACGGCATGGGTTATTAAATGTCAACAAGATTTTTACAGAAGAATATATATTCTTTGTGAGAAATAAGCTTGTAGATCAGTTTTCATTGGCGCATTTTTGTAAAGTGTTTGTTTTTTCTTTGCTGAGAGTCAGAAGTGTTATTGTTATGTATTTTTTTCAAAAAATAATATTTTTCCTTCAAAAGGCATTACTAGAACTTTTACAATAAAAATCTATTTTTATAATTTCATAGTGTGTTCGCCCCAGTTTAGGGGTTAACTAATTTGCCCATAGCTGGGACCCTGACAGGTACTACGACCTTAGGTTAGGGTGGACCTGGAAACAACAGTAATTAAGAAGTGGTTTCACGATCCTGGTAACCTTCCAAATCAGAGGTCATGCAGCTGGATGCAGTTTATCGCCATACATAAGACCAACGACAGTAGAAATATCGTTCTACAGGAAGATGCTGAGAATACCACGGAACAACTAGGAAGTTTTAAAGTAAATGGAAATGAAGAGAACACTTTTGTTTAGGGTGAGAAATAAACTGTTGAAATTTTTGGGAGACATAATGAGGAAAAGAGGTTTGAATAATCAAACACCCATAAGACTTATTGAAAGCAAAAGAGAAACATCGAATAACCTACTTCAAAACACGCGTAAATTGATTGCAGAGCATGAACAAACAAGGATAGTAAGACGCCAAATATTGGGTAATGCTACAAGGGATATGGAATCATGGCGAGCCATGATCGCCCAAGTCACGAAGCCAGAAAGCGTTATGCCGGAGGTTTGATTTTGTTCTTCCGACGGACCATAGAGAAAATCTGGGAGAGAAAATGTAGATGAATATCAAGAATTTACTGACTGATGGAATTGTGAATCATGTAGATGACAGTCATGCTTGTCGTTATCGGAAAACTGGAAGATCATGCGTAATGTGACTAGCAAATATTGAACATATAGATGAGAGCATCGTTGAAAACTGCAAAGAGCCCAAGAATATTGTCCATAACTATAATTCTGATTCTTCTACTGTTAATTAGTAATTTAGCACGTGCATTACGCCCTACCATTACCTAAGATAAGTAATGGACTATTCCGGTTTCATTACGAGGAAAGGTGAATGAAAAAGTTATATCTGTGATGCTGTTCGCTTTTAGCGATAAAAGAAAAACATATTAAGAAGAAGAAGAAGAAGGAGAGAGAGAGAGAGAGGGTAAGAGGGATAAAGAGGAGAAGGAAGAATGGAAGGTTGATGGGGCGATAACATACGTTTAACGTCTGCTTCAGTTTTTCAGTTTTGAATCTTTTCATTTTTACCCTGTTAATTTATTGAATAATGACCCGCATTCATACTTATGCTGTTGCAATATTTTGTTAAAATCGTTAAGCGCAAATATTTAACGATGCAATATGAGAATTTCCATGAGTATTTTATGGACGCGGAACTTGCAAGGAGATTATTCAATTATTAAATTAAAAATGATGATTCATCAGAAAATTCAAATAGGAAAACTGGAATTTTCATGTGTAGTGCTAATAATAATAACAATAATAATAATAATAATAATTTAGTCCTATAGCAATAGCTGAATTAACAAATGAGAGCCAGGATCGTAAGAGCGCATTCACATAACAGCAATGATGATGGTAACGACAACTCGATATCTTTTCGGATCAATTATTTTCAGTCGATATTTTTTCTAGCGTTTAAGAGGTTTGTACAATTTCAATGTGCCGCAATAGTGCAACTAGATAACACATTAACTTCATTATTATTAGTAGTAGTATTAGTATTATTGTCGGTTGAAGTATTTGAGAGAAGAGGATTCCGGCGGGCTTCTTTCGTTTTTCTTTATGTCTTCGCAATTTATCTCACTTGTCTTCATCAGCCTAAGTAGTTCTGCTTCCAGGATAGCGAACAGGTGTTTCGAACGTAAGATCTGTTTATATTCAGTGCCCTGAAGACTGCAAAAAGAAGAAAAAACCTCCCGCCATTTTTCTCGCATCTATCGTATAAGAAAACTACATACACTGTACTCAATGAATGTATGTTTGGCTGAAATGAAATGTCTGAATATCATAAATACTTTTTAAATAGAAAAATAATTAATTAACAAAAATTATGTTTGTAAACCTAGATATATATGAAAGGCATTCTTTTTTTCTGTTCTGTAACACCACCTTTATATTTGTGCATGCCCAGAGCGAGCGAATCAGTGCCTGGAGAATTTTTCGGTTGTCTTTTGAATTCTAAAATGCAGCCGTTTGACCAATCAATCGATGGTGAGGCGGCGTTGGTGTGTCTTTTCCTAGGTAGGTATTTTCTTTATGGAAGATTGACAGTTCTCCATGCAACGCGATTCTCTTAGCCACACCAATGATGTTAT
>JBBBDQ010030588.1:302500-320000 GCA_037127315.1 Ascarosepion bandense
TTTCGCACCAGGTTGGACGTTGCTTTAGTTCTTCGATGGCATTCTGGAAGCATTCTTTCGATATTTCGGTCCATTCTCTTATGGTATTCTGTATTTTTAGCCTAGTTCGCTATCCTCGGTTCAAGACACAGTAGGTTACGGATTTAAACAAGCATTTATTGGCTTTGAGTTTACCAATGTACGCCAAGAAAATACTTCTCATATCATCATACCAACAACACTAGCCTGTACCAGTCATACAAGAGTTCATGTTGTTTACACCAAATGATTGTCATTCTATCCGAATGTCGTTGTAGAAATCGAAATTGATTAGACCACGCAATGTTTTTTATAATTTTTCTATTGTCTAGTTTCTGTGGCACCAATAGCCATTGTTTATTCTAATGTTCCCGTAATAAAAAGCCCAAGAGCCACTCAAGGTAGTGAGTTACTGTGTGGTGTTGTATAAGCTTGAGTAAAGCAAGAAGTGCAGTTCATGAGTTTATGTAGAAAACGGTTAACTTTAACTTGAAGAATTCAAGATTGTAGTGATCGGAAAAACAGTAGTTCTTGGAAATAAGCTGTTCGAGTGCAACTTATTCTTTACTAATTAAATATGAAGGGAACGAAGATGATTCATCCTTTTGTACGTGGCAAGGCGAATCTCAACTGCAAAGTTTAGGGTTGGTGAAACTAAAGAATATATCTAGTCAGAATACTTATAGAAATAGTGATAGAGCAACGAGAGGCTCATAACGTTTTGTTTATGATAAAAAAGGTTATAGGGTGGAAAATACACACAAAACCGCGTAGATACTTTTGAAGGCTGCTTCATCCCATATATAGCAGCAATAGTTCATTTTTAGTCTGATCTGGCTCGAATAGCAATTGGAGTCAGATACTTACGGAAGAGGTACAAGGATCTATAACAGTGTTTAAATGCTTATATCCATTAAATTACAGCTACGTCATTGCCTGATTAAAAATTTACAATATTAACAGCGAATGATATGTATTGTGGTGCAGTAGGTTCGGAACGAAAAATCGGAAAGTCGAGTTCGAATTCCACTTGAATTCATTGCATTCACTTACACGCAAATACCTTTAGAAATTAATTTATCCTGTCATGGAATTAATAGAAAGACAGATTGGGTTCTATAGCCTTGGTTGGAAACCAGTCTATCGAAGAAAGTAAAGGCAACCTACTACGGAAAAATCTTCTGCCCAGTCAGTCATATCTTTTTTGACATGATCGCCCAACCGTGTATCGCTTATGGTACTTTATTGCCTGATTTTTCAATAGTTAGTGAGTGTGTACATAGACATATTCGCATTGCATTCAAATGTTGGCATACAAGAAAGGTGTAAGAACAGATACGATCAGATATGATCAGATAAGACATACTTGATGAGCTTGAACATATGGATAGTAAATCAAGATTGGGGGGTGGTAACGAGAGAATGAGTGCTCTACGCGATAGGGTGATGTGGAAGGCCGTGATCACTTACATTCTGAAGGGACCCGGTACATAGAAGAAGACGAAGGATGATGCTCGAAATACAAAAAACTTATTTAAAAATTAATTATTTTCATACGTCCATTCAAAAACTAATATTTGGGTGGTATGATCTGAAGCCGGTAGATATTTTTATACTATCTTTTCAGGACATAAATGATCATGGCTCTCCACAGATTCCTTTTTCTTATTATCTGTGAAGTGAACAGTGACTTCCCGCTCTTTTCTCCGCGGTTTTAATGCAGTTCTTCTTTTAGACTGGATTTCATACAAGTATAGAGAACCCAGTTTGCTATAATCGGGAAAGAAAAAAGAAATGGATTCATGCCTTTCCAAAAAGACTTTACTGCGAAAGTGAAGGTAGCAAACACGGCTCATCATTTTCAGCGCCGATAACTGTTGCGCTATCCGTGTAGATAAATAAATATATATCTACAATCAAATGGGCGCACTTTCGTAGTTATCATAAAAACCTTTAAAATAACAAACTCATGCAGGGAAATGCACACACACACACACACACACACACACACACACACACACACACACGAACTCTTACAAATAAAGAGAATAAGATATGCATGCGCACATATGCAAATACATAAATTTGCAAGTTTGTGTGGATACATAAACGCGTACAAACTTAAGTATAGACATCTGAATTCAAACTGATATACGCAATGATCAGAGAGACGCACAGAGAGAGACAGGCAGACATAACCACCAGAGAGAGAGAGAGAGAGAGAGATAGAGAGAGAGAGAGACGCAGATATAAACATCCATGTGAGGGACAGAGAAAGAGTGACGTAGATATAACCACCCGAGAAAGATACGCAGATATAACCATCCAAGAGAGGTGATTTTCTAAGCACAGCTGAAATGTGGCACGAAAGTATAGGGTACACAGTGAGGAACTAAGTCACTATTCCAATGTAATGACTCTAGTGAGACAAGCTTCCTAATCATTACCCCACATCGAGGTGCCTAAACCATCAGAGAGAGAGAGAGAGAGAGGGAGAGAGAGAGAGAGAGGAGAGAGAATATATATATAGAGAGAGATAAGATATATATATATATATATATATATATATATATATATATATATATATATATAAAATCACCAGAAACAGACACTATTTACTCATAAACAAATTTACACTATTTGTCCTTTTGACAACTCTTTATTGAACTCTCCCATTTATTGAGCTTGTGATCAGAAAACTTAGCCTATAAGACGGAGGTGGGATGCATCTTTCGAATGTCCGAAATCGTTTCTGTCCGTCAATCTTAAGTGTTAGCCTGATCAGGTTGGTGGTTGCCTATTGTGCTAGTTGTTGTTTATCCCACGAAGGAAGCCAGTCATTCCCTGTACGACAAGCAATATCATTTTCTTGGCTGACTTAATTTTTCTCATCAATGATCCATTAGACTCTTGATCAGGCCGAGGCTCAGTACGCCAAACCCATCGACGCCAACAATAAGGACGACCAAATATTAACGGACTAATTTCATTTCTGTTATCCGATCCATGAAGCGAAATAAGATTTGTTGTTGTTTTCATTGCCGTTTACTTATATGTTCTTCACATCTCATCATCCATCATTTGACCAGCTTCTTTGACTTATCGTCTTTGTTTTCTTACATTTTTCTTTCTCTACACATCGTTTGCCACTTTAGCTTTTTTATTATTTTTTCATTAATGTGAAATTGCTGGGAGCGTAAATCAAAAAAGGTAAAAAATCATAACTATCTTCTTACCCACGAAGAGCCAAGCAAATCCTGTAGTCCAAAGTAACGTTCTTTTATTGGGGGGGGGGGGGCAAGAAAGGTTGTGATTAGACAAAAGAAGTCTGATAGAGAAACACAAACAATTACAATAATTCAAGACCTACTAAAATCGACTCGATTTTGTTTCTGATTTTCTTTTTCGAAGAATAGCACAGAGGACACAAATTCTTTTTCCAGTTAAGACATTGTTTTCTCCTTCGTTGCCATACTTCCCGCTAATCGCACGATCATACAGGTGACTACCCGGAGCAGGACTCTTTAGTCTTGTGCTTCTTCTTACTGAGAACAATCATTCTCTTCTCTCGATGAATCGTCCCCCGAGCAGTTGTTATTAATTAACAAGTTCCAAGGTGTCTGCCTCTGAGGACAAACCTGATTCAATTCGAATAGTGACTAATCTTTTCGCTGTCTGAGGAAACACTGTTCGTCTCACTTGATGACATACTAAGACACACAAAGGGATGCAAATCTTTCACGTGGCGCATTCTTCTATCGATAAGAATATTGTGCGGGCTACTGATTCTTGTGACAAGTCCTATTCACTATTGCCATGTGGGGCCCCAAAGTGGTAATCTCTTTATCTCGTGCAGGCGGGATCGCCGCATCAATACCACTCAGCCGAACTTGGTAGCAGTGTACCATACTGGCGGGCGTAGTTTAGGGCGTAGTTTAGGGCGATACGTTGTCTTTTGGCTTGACGTTGTACAAATAAACTGCCTTCATTATTGTTAACTGATTCTTTTCCAGTCATAAATTTTTCAACTATACTTTGACTAGATGAGGGTTATAATATATATATATATATATATATACATATATATATACTACCGGTCATAATTATTAGGCCAACCCAGTCTTTTTTTTTTTCAAGAAAATATGTATTTCATACTATTTTTAGTATTTATTGTCAAGTGGATAATTCTTAATGAAAATAGAATGGTTCTTTTGTTATTATTACTTTGCAAAATTTTACAATGCAAGGAAGCAAAGACGAACTCGTCCGAATCACACTAAATTTTCTTCATTCTTTCATTGATGAAACTGCAATATAGGTAATTATTAAATATTTATAAATTCATTTGATGCATAGGTTATTGTGCAGTATTAACAAAAGAACCATTGTATTTTCATTTACAATTATACACTTGGCAATCAATACTAAAAATAGTACGAAATACATATTTGTTAAAACACTGGAGTGGCCTTATAATTATGGCCAGTAGTGTATATGCTTAAAAATACAACTAATACTGGATGATCTCACTAAATTTCAAAAAGTTAACATAAATCCTATTAACTAGGTGAAATTGAAAATCAACAAACTCAAACTCTGCCAACCACGCAGAACAATTTAAAACTTCCCAAAATAATAGGTGACTACAAACCAGGATACATTTATGGAACTATAAAAACGCATAAACCTAATTTACCACTAATTACCACTTTTGTTTATCAGCTAACCAAAATCCCAAACCAACTCATTTCACCATACATACCTAGTAAATACAGCATCAAATCAACCCACGAACTACTTCTAATCTTAAAATCTCAAAAAAAAACAATAATAAAACCATGGCCTTACTTGATGTTGATTTCTTATTTATCAATGTCCCCGTTAGAGAAATAACTGATATAAATATAAAAACATTTACAAGAATCCATTTCATCTTCCATAAAAAATTAGACCGACTAACATGACTTGGACCACTGAGGTCCTCTTCTATAAGCATCAAAACAATATTTACATACAACGTGATGGTGCTTCGGCGTCCAGCATTTACTGATTTTTACATGCCTAACATTGAAAATAAAATATTTAATACAACTAAAAAACTCTCCGTCTACCTAAGATATGAAGATGATATTATCATCCTAGTCAAAAACATAAATGAAATATATGAGCTAAAATAACTTAAAAAAAACTCTGTATTAAGTTTGCTTATAAAATTAACAATAATAATAAAATTATTTTTCTTGATATAGTGATAGACACGAATAATAATACATTTACAACCTCCACATATAAAAACAACTAGTACAAACTCGTACACTCACAACTATAAGAGTGAATGTCCTAACTACTACAAAATAGCAATTATACAAATTTTAATAAACCGTGCAAACATTAATTCTTCTACAAAAATATTTTCTACATTGAATTAAAAACATCGAAAACTCTCATATTATTAATGAGAGCTTTTTAATATTTCTTAATTCACTGTAGAAAATATTTTTCATAAAAATTTCATGTGGCTGAGAGAGAGAGAGAGAGAGAGAGAGAGAGAGAGAGAGAGAGAGAGAGAGAGAGGTGATAAATAAGTTTTTAATCTGTTATGTGGTTATTAGTGAATTTTGATTTGGAATTTTCACTTTGTCTATGTGTTATGGGACCTACTCTTTTTGGACTATAATGACCTCTTATTATTATGAATACCGGGAGAATATGTCCCTCGGAGTTGGGGTTGAGTTGAGTTGAGTCACCCGGATCTAATACTTGGCAGTCCGACTGACGTGTAACACACTTTGTATTTGTTCTCTCATTAAATATATGTTTCACTAATACCCGAGTTCGTGTTTTCCTTCCGGACCTATACTGGGTCCACAACATTATGTGATTAATATTCTCCAAAGAATTAATTCTATGATACGGACGGTGATAAAAAAAAAATGATACATGGTTGCTGCATGAAATAAATATTATTTTCTTTATTAGAACTTATTGATGTCCATCCCTCTATATACATGTAAGGCGTGATGACAATTTCTCTGTCCGACAAAGGAAAACAAGGATAGAGAAGCAAAACTTACAGTACTCGTTAAGCTAATCTTTCCGGTTAACCGCTAGACCAAATGATGTGAAATGCAGAACAAAGTATGTATTTTTAGATCATTTATTTTTCAGAAATATTATGAAAATATCTTTACAGAAAGATACTCGAAATTAGTTCATGCACAAATGTGTAAGATAGCTGAGTAATCTCTAAGAACGTCGGAAGGGTTTTAAATCAAACAGAAAAACGCGCCAGTGTTCAGCTTAGAAGAGTCGGAAGGGTTTTAAATCAAACAGAAAAACGCGCCAGTGTTCAGCTTAGAAGAGTCGGAAGGGTTTTAAATCAAACAGAAAAACGCGCCAGTGTTCAGCTTAGAAGAGTCGGAAGGGTTTTAAATCAAACAGAAAAACACGCCAGTGTTCAGCTTAGAAGAGTCCATGAAAACCAAGAGAGTGGAAAAGTGGAAGAAAATAATCATTTACTTTAAAACTTAGGCCTGCTATTATAATATACTTTGGCGAGAATATCATCATAGTGGATGAAAGAATTGGCCCAGGGTCCATAGGTGTTTTCAAGGGTATCTTTATGACTACCTTGCTCAGGGATTGAACTTTATGTCGTGCCCTCCAATGGGACAATTCTCTTTATTCTCTAGAAATCCTGGAGAATGGTTGCTGGATGATGCGTGTCATAAGGTCTTGAACTGTCATTTTTTTTTTTGAGAGTTCAAGAGAGCAACTATATGTGAACACAGGAAATCTTCTCAGCTTAAAATGAAGAATGTGAAGACGCTCTGCAAATCTAACTACTTTTCTTCTCGGTAGACCGAACTCGAATTCAGTAGACGATGCCGTGCAGGATATTTTAAAGTACACCTCCATCAAGATATCTCTACCCAATACTCTTTCATTATCTCCACTTAAGACTGCCAACAAAGAGGACTATCCTAAGATGTTCAAGGATTACGTAATTAAAAGTTTCACAGCTTATCAAAGTTGTGTCGAGTTTATAATTAACAACAATGGAAGCCACTTTGAGTCAATTCTTCTCCTTATCATTATTATTACTAGCCCCACCCATGAACCTGTTAGGTTTCTTTTAAAAGAAGTTCATGGTTCAGAATGAAGTAACAATATTATAAATTTTACTATTTATTACACATATTTGATTTATATTTCCAATAAAAGTTATTGCAATAATTATTACTCATCCTTTGTAGTTTCTTGCAATTTAAAAATTAAGTTCCACAGCCTCCATTATTTTCTAATTCCGATATTAACTTATTTTAAGCATAACAACACTTTGTCATTTGCTCTATTTTCAATCGCTATTTATTTATTGGTGCATGTGTGCCTCTTGAAATGTCATCAGTTGTGAGAAGCTGATTAAGACGGCAAATGAGAAAGAAGAATGTGGTTGTTGATGTGTGTGAATCTGATGTCAACATAAGCTGATATTCTGATGGTGATCATTTCGACTGACACTCAAGCGTCAAGGGACCTAACTGCACCAATTCTTAACTATCTCATCCTTACTGATGAAATCGAACAGACTGACGGTCAGCTCTTTTATTATAGTAAGGATTCTTTTGCATTAATTTATGTAAGTTTCAGAGCTGAGCGTAATTTTTTAAGTTTAGCCTTTATACTCGGTAGAACAGTGTAACATACTTGCTAATCTATATATTCACCATGCAGTTTAGCACATTTGATGCATCATGATTAGCTAAGTTTCTTTTTAACCCTGTCCTAATAAAACTTCTGATGTTCGGCTTTGGGATGATGCTTTGAGTTAAGAACTTTCCATTATTTTTGTATGAAAAGTTGGTATTTCCGATGGTACCCTGAAAAGATTTTTGGTGCGACAAAAGACTTAAAAATATATCTGTTTGGTCATTTGGCCTGATTTCGAGAAGTGAATTGGATGCAAAAATTTTCAGCACCCACTCATTCATATATCAGGCAAATCAATTTTAAACGCCCTCTTGAGTAAAAAGAGGAACACCATTTTTTATGTTTCGTTATAATTGTTTCAGATTTGATTCTTAAGTACCATATAAATTAATTTTTCGTCTTATCTTCACTTCAATATTATATCTTCTCTTCTACTCATTCTCATCTCTTTACTTCATATACATATATCTATATACTATTTATAAAAACAAACATCCTTTCCTATACAAAAAGTAAATTCTTATTAATCATCTGAGTAACAACGTTATTCAACGTGAGAGTTATCAAGTATTTTAAATTTAGTTATTCTTTCACACTTCGTCCTTTCTGTTTAAGATTGTCACCATAATAAAATTTGTCTATTTGTGGTCAATAACCAAATTTTTGTTGATCTCATTTTCATCAATTTCCAATTGTCAATCCTAGTTTATTCTAATTAATTTTCGTTTCTGTTATATTATTTACCTTTTTTTCTTTATTTCGTCTTATCAATATTTTTGTTCTAATCTACTTCTCGCTTTTATTGATTAAAATAAATCTATTACATGTTTCTTATTATCAACGATGTGGTCTGTGTATACCTTTAAAGAGAAAAAATGTACACTTTGCGTTAGAAATAGTTGAATCCCTATTTTGAAATGTATCTCATCTTAAATTGACTATTACATATACTGATTTTCAAAGCAAACCGATTTAGTGCACATTATATTTCCTACTCTGAATTAGCAGTACATTTGAGCATTGGTAAAATCTATGATACCTACTTGGTATAAATATGTATTTACTCTTTGTGTATAGTCATTCTTAGTTTTCCTATCATGTTTTTTTATTTTCCTTTACCTGAGATAATGTTCGCTTAGCCAATGTTCGCTTAGCCAACAGTCCCCCTTTTAGTTGTTTTGTCCGTTATTCATTTATGTTATCTTTTGCCTTCCGCTCTTTGCTCCCTGTATCATTCCCTGAATATTAAGCAACGATTGGCAACGAATAATGACTAGAGTCTATAACTTATCGTTGAGCAGGAACAACAACGCTTCACAAAGCGCTATTGTATGAGTGTATGAGATTGGCCGCCGGCGAGGGTTACAGCATACATCCGCTTTCGCTTCCTATTCTTCGTTGGCCGGACCTGTCTCTTCCCATCATTCTCACACTATTTGGCTTTTTTGCACATACAATATTACTTTCGTACACTAATTATTTTTTTAGTTCGCATCTCGCTGACTGTTTTGCTAAATTGTTTAGTTTTTAATTTTTACTTTCGTTTCTTTTTCTCATTTTGTTTTTAGTTGTAGATTAGTTTCTGTTTGCATTCTCTTTATAACGTTCTTTATTTCTTTCCTTTTCTTTATTTCATTTCTATCCTTTATACCTTTCACTTCTTTCTCGCGTTCATTCATTTCTTTCTTTCTTTCTTTCTTTCGTTTTTTTTTTTCGTTTGTTTCTTTCATTTCTTTCCTTTCTTCCATTTTTTCTTTAATTTCTTTTTTGGAGTTTTAACATTTATATTCTTGTTTCCACTTGTCACCTACGTTTTCCCTTTTTCCTTTTTTACCTTAAATGACCTTTTGATTACTTTTTATTAATATTGTACGTAATTTATTCATTTGTATATCTTTCACGATTTTGCATTTATCAAAATATTTTTCCTCCTCCTTCCTTCATCCTTTACTTCTTCCTTTCCTTCTTTCTTTGCACTCTCCCCGACTTGAAATATTTTATTAATACAATAATTGAAACTCCTTTTCACCTACTCATTAAAATTACGGCCACTGATTCTCAAACATGACTGCCTTTGTGCCATAATTCAACGCTAGCCTGTTTAGACGATATTCCTTTTGGCTGTGTCTTTTCATGCGCTACTGAGCATTTTTCAATCAACACAATTGAATCTATTGATGTGTGACAATGTATCGAATAGAGTTACTTGCGACTGCCTCCGAAGATGTCTGAGTATATTTATAGGAAAACTACATTTACTAAAATTGTTTTGACAAATGAACTTATCGTTGAAAATAAAGAGATTCTAAAATAAAATACAACCATGCAGTAAGTTTATTAATGTAATATCTTTGAACAAAAATCTTGAATATGTTAACCTTTGTCTACACTTGAATATATGAATTATTATTATTATTCCATTCATTTTTATATACGATTTATGTGTGTGCATATTTAAACAATCTATGGGTTATTTTAATCAGATATTATTTCTTACTAGTGAAAATAATGTGCAGAAAAAGATGGAATGATATAGGTTTAAAATATCTAATGCTTCAACTAATATTTTACATTTCGTCTAAGAAAATATCTTACATGTAGACACAAAAAAGTACCAACGAGAGACGTACATTTCTTTTGAAAAAGGGGAGTTTGCTGCAAACACAACCGGGTCTGAGTGGTGAAGGTACACCTAGCTAAAAGTTGGTTTCCCAGAAAAAGGGAATGCAGGTTCGATTCCTGCTTAGAGTTATATTTTCTTAAACAAACAAAAAACTAAGAAGCAAAATAACGGTAATAGCAATGAATATATATATTCTATTTTTCACAACAATGAGCTCACATTGCTTGATGACGAGGTAAAAATTTTGAAACAGAAATTTCCATATCGCAATGTAAACTATATTAATTCTAAACAAAAAAACAAAAACAAATTTAATTACACACACACATTTATATATATATATATATATATATATATATATATATATATATATATATATATATATGCGCATTGTCAACTTAAGAACACATGAACAAATAAAAATTTCTAATCAACCAATAATTTAACAGAAATGTAATGGATATAATTATATAAATGTGGTCATGGTAACCTGTTGAATTTTACTTCATGCATTAATTTGGTAAAAAAGAATCTTAATTAACTTCTTTACATAAGATCGTTTTGCTGTATCACTGCATCTATTTAAATGATCAGAAACCAACACGTTTCTCTTTATTTATTCCAACACTGAAGATGGAACAAGAAACATTTCAAGCATTTTTTGTCTTCTTTAAAAGATCAGTAAAAAGGCAACTCAAATAGACAAAATGTTTTTGTGCAGATTATGGAGAAAGTACTTTTAATGATCGAATGTTTTGAAATGCTTTGGGAATTTTCATGATTTTTCACGGTCGGTCGGATAGACTAGTTGAATTTGGTAATAATCATATCAAAACATTATCTAACATTTACATTACGGCGCGCCAAAAATCCAACGGATGGAGAATATCCGAATGAACTATTAAAAATTATTGTACCAGTTTGGCTATGTTTCTCGCTTTGATTTGTGACTTGAACATATGTGAAACAAATTCAATTAAACCATATTTTATTGTTCTAACAAATAAACAGTGACGAGCAGTGGAAAGTGGTTACTTCGCAACCCGCAGGACCTAAGAGATTGTGGGACAAGCAAAACGAATTACTACGAACCAGATCAAAAACAAATCTTAAAAAAACGGGAGCAAATCCTCAACTAGAAATCCCTGTAGGAGAAGTAAGCAACGAAAATCGTCCATATTTAAATTAACAAAAAGAAAATTTAATATTCGATCAGTTTATGTGACCAGTTTATTCGTACAGCTTGACTGGAGAATTTTTTATATATTTAACGTATTCATCATGTATTTTACCTTTCAATTATTTTTTATTCTGAGACTTACAAAAAGAAAAAAAGAAAAAAAAAAAAGAAAAAATGAGTCATTGAAAGATTGCAAAAGGATGTACTTTTCTAAGTTTTAGCATTAGTAAAGTTCGCAGAGTCGTTCTAATATAATATAGCAAAACTTCGAACACTATTAAGTAGCCCGAAGCAACTTGTCAGAATGACTCGGTAGACTTGACACCAATAACCGTTAGCTGCATACGCTTTTTAATTGCACATATCCAGTCTGGGAACTTACCGGTATGTAATGGATTATTGCGACAGTGTATATAAATATGAATAAAGTTGATACCAATTAAATTTCTGAAAGTTAATTCAATCCCTTGACTGTTACAAGTATATGTTCATGTATAAATTTTGTTATAGGTAAGTTTGGGGAATTTTCACTTTGTTTTCGTTTGTACCATGTCGTCCTTTTTGTTTTACTGAATTAATTTCATTTTTTAATTCTTTAAATTGGTGTTTAGAAATGAATTAGTAAGTCCGTAGCTTGTCATGGCGACATTTGGAGTATTTTAACTTGAACTTTGATTGATATTTAGCACTGAACTAAGTGCATTTATTTTTAAGGTGATTGATTATATTAAAAGATGATAATTTGTTGTGTAAAATAAACTTTATGCATCAATCTCGTATATAGAAAATTTTTACTATTGCAATGTCGACTTAGTTTGGATTGCATAAGTGAAATTATCTCCTCTAAAATAATTTAATATTAATAAGTCAGTTTTCTTATTTTGAAAATTGAACCATTGACCTCATGGCAAGCAAGTCAAATATCTTTGCCTCTATGCCACAAAGACAACAAATCAGGTTTATTCAGAGGGGCGTGGTCGGCACCACTTGCCCTTTTCCTTCATCTTTACAGTTGTTTCGTTGTATACTTAGAGTTACTGTTAAACCTTTTTTTTTTACACTGCAGAAAGGGAAGGAAACCCTTGGTGGTGCTGATGGGGAACGAAGAAATAAGACTTTTATTTAGATCCACATTTATTTGTACTTGCTTCTTTCTTCGTCTGTTTGTTCATAACCACAAAACAATCAATTTTTTTATAAAATTTTTTTAAAGAAACGAATAAAAATAAGAAAAATATTTAATAATGAAAAGAAAAGAATGAGAAACGAACAAATAAGGCAAAATGTTCTCCTCGGGGAGAAAGAAACAAGATGAAAGCGAAAACGAAACGAAACGTAATAAAGACAATAGAAAAAGAGACGAAACGATAGAAAGACCGAGTCAAGTTTACAACAGATCGTTCAGTGTGCATAGAATGGCCAAAAGCTAACATCTAATTGATCTGACTCAGTATCAGTGTCACGTGTTCATTTTGTCATCTTCTCATGAATTTTACCGCCATTTCTCACCTTCTTTTCTATATCTTAATATTTTTCTTCAATCTTTTCTTTATTTTTAATCCATCCGCCTTTTACTATTTTCTGTTGCCATGTTAATTTCATTTCCTAGTTCATGAATTTTCACTGCTTTTCTCCCATCTCGATTGGCGAAATATGTAAAATTTTTTATTTTAACATTTGAAATATTTTTTTGTGTATTTTTATTTAACAAATGTTTGATTACTGAAATCATAGTCTATATAGATAAAAGGTAATATGAATCGTTCACTTTTCAGAAAAAAACAGAAAAGACAAATTGAGAACAGTGGTGACAACGTGAAAAAAAGCTCTCCAAATTCAAAAGGTGTAAATTCAGATTTTAATTAGAAACAGTTTCATTGTAGCTTTTCTGGTTGCTTTTACAGTTATAAAGTCTTAGTTCTACACACGTTTATTTTCCTTAAAAGTAATTAAAACTAACTTTTTCAAGTGAGGAAAAGAGGAATATGGAAAGCGACGTTTAATTAAAAAAAATGGAAAGTAGTGTGAATGTTTCCCATTGCTTTTAAATGTTAATTAACACAAAATTCGCTTCCGTTTAATAAGCTTAGTGTAGTTCATATAAATTAAATTGAAGGATAATAGTATTGCTATTTATTTATTCTATTTACATTGTTCGGACTATTGCCATGTTTACGACGTTTCCGTTGTTGTACGCCCCGGCCTTCTTCAGATGCTAGGAATTTCGAACCGAACCCTTTATTACGATCACTGGGGTATATCATTTTCATTCCATGTGCAAGCTACTTTTGTTAGCCATCTAGTTATCTCCGTATCTCTCTAAGTTATCTGTTCACTCGCCTGGTATTGAACTCACAACTCTTTAAGTCAACCAGTGAAACTAACTGACATCTACATCTACTGAGCCATGTGTCTATCAGTTTATGAATTTTTGGGACTTATAAACGTATTAATTTATTTACGGTAGGACTAACGTTCTTATCTTTATTGTCTGTTATGACAGCGTTTCCGGCCTTCTCCAAGTGTCTGCCGACCCGGACAATCCATATTGAATTTCGATTTGAATACATTATTCAGACTACGATGGTAAATTGTTTTTACTTCGCCGTCTATGTTGAGATATCTCGTCGTTTGGGAACTGCTCAGTTATCGTTATCCACTGATTATAATATTATCCGTCTATCAGATATATTCGTATTAACATAACCTTATGAGCTCACAAAATATTCTTTGATAATAGTTTATGAAAGCAGAAATTTATTTTCAAATTCCCTCTGTAAATCAGAAAAATGTCCTGAGCTGAAGAAAAAAAGGTAAAAGATCGTAAGCAACGAATTTTCATTGGTCTTTGACCAAAGTAGCATAAATTACGAACTTCACACACGCATCCTGTATAAATGCAACCTTTTACTATTAACATTGGTCCTGGATATGGCGGTAGATTGCATCCGACAGCAAGGCCTCTGATTGGGAGGTTGTGAGGAGCATGGAACCACCTCTTAGTTGCTGTTGTTCCTAGGTCCACCCTGATCCGGAGTGGTAGCAACTGTTATGGTCCCAACTATGGGCAAATAGTTACCCCCAACCCCAAACTGAGGTTGAAACACTATGAAAGAATAAAAATAGACTTCTATAGAAATATTTATACATAAAAATAGACTTTTATAGAAAAACATACATTTTTGAATAGATATTACGAGCAATACATTTTAGAAGGAAAAAACTATTGCCATAACACATTTTTAAAAGAAAAAATTTATTACCACAAATACATTTTTGAATACAAAACTAGAATACATCTTCAGTTTTCTAAAATAAAGAAAAAACAATTCATTAAAATCTGACTAAATCAACCTTCTCACTATAACCAAACATTAATAAAAATAACTTGAAGCCCTATCTTTCTGTCATTAAATAACTCATAGAGGTTGATATGCCGTTAAACAAAACGCAAACTCAAACTATTAACATTGAATTATACTCCTAACACAACTAAACTGTATTTCTTAAATTTTGATGAGTTCTTGTAGTTAAATCGATATATTGAATTCCTGCCGAAGGGTGCACACTTTTCATTAATAAAATTTCTGGAATATATGAATAATATATTGTTCAATAAATAAACTTAAATATGAACGTCCACTAAAAGTAACGTTTAAAGTCATAAAACTCTGCTGGATCAATAAAAATTTATTTAAAAAATTCTTTCCGGGGCAGAAATACAACGGAGTTGCACTCTGCCCGGGAACAAAGATTCAACTGAAAGATGATAATACCAGCCAGCCAATATATATATATATATATATATATATATATATGTGTGTGTGTGTGTGTGTGTGTGTGTGTGTGTGTGTGTGTGTGTGTGTGTGTGTAATTTTCTTTAGAGGTGCTAGGCTTTAAACTCAAAGAAATTGTTTATAAATAAACCCGACAGATATACCCTCCAACACGTGCAATATATATATATATATATATATATATATATATATAGGCATGCGGTGTAGATATAGAAAATTCCGATGGAGTATCCCGTACATACAGTGGTAGGATAACTCTCTAAGAGAGCTCTAAAAATATATACGTATATAAATACATATAGAGCAAATATAAAAGAAAAATTAGGTAGACACGTTATTTCATGGTAAATCGGAAGTTTGGGCCTATTTCAGGCGAACCATCATCAGCTACCGTCTTTATTGTACAGAAAATTTTACACGAATTTTATTTTTTATTGTACAGAAGATTTTACACAAACTTTTTACGATTCGTGCAAAATTTATATTCTACATATAAATTGTATTTATTTCAAATGAAATAAACTGAATTTATATGTGGAGTAAATATTTGGTCTGTAAATTAAGTTTACATCGAGTTCTCTGTTTGGATCAATTTTAACATTTAATCTAATATTAGTAAGGTAGATTTGGATTAATTACCGAATCTTTTCCTCGGATTTATTACCGCTTTATATATATATATATATATATATATATATATATATATATATATATATATATATATATGATTAATACAATATTTCATATATCAGAATAAATTATTTTATATATTAATATGGCTCCTTGACATTCTAACATTCAAACATTGATTTCTTTTCAAACTTTTCTACTATTTCCATTTTAACATTACTTGCGACAGTTTTTATTGCTTCTCAGATAACTTTCCTTCTTGATTATTGCTTTCAATTCTCGTATACATCTCTTTTAATGATCGACTAGTTTTCTATTGGATTAATATATCTGGAGAGACTGCGAGACATTCTATTAATTTAGTGTCTGTAAAATGAAACCTGTTTGGCAAGGCAGACAATAGTCGGTTTTGCAGTATATGAACGAGCAATACCTAAACTTGTCTGCAAGCTTCTCACTTGTAACTTATATACTAAAAACTTTCCTTAACCAAAAAACTTACAATAATTTTCTGGATTTATTTGTATTTAATTAACTTTGAAGAGACCTATCTAACGCTAATACAAAAATAGTCGAAAACATTACTCCACATCCGCCCCTGTTGCATTCTCTTATTTTGGTCCACGATTTCTCTGAAGGCGGTCAATTCTAGTCCAGCTCTATCCAGTGTAGCTTCATATTTATTCAAAATTAATAAGAAATAAATTTTCATGTACTTCGCCCAACTCCTTTGTGATGTTTCTTTTCAATGTTATTAATATTTTGTATATTTTCTGTCTGTTTACTTACATAACGCTAGTTTCTTCAAATATTTCCTTGCAAGTCAAACTTTTAAATTCAGTTTTTTTCTTGTGTTTGTCTTGGCAATTTTTCAATTACTTTTTTGAGTGTTTTTGGTGTTTGTTCAACATTTTTTGTAATTTCCAAAGTTTTATCATAAATAAGTATTTTGTTTCTTTTTTAGGATTATATCTTTTCTATGACCAATGGTAACCTATATATATATATATATATATATATATATATATATATATATATATAATTATATATATAATTAAAAGTAAACATCAATAATCATACTGTCTTACATATTTGAGTTATCAATACTTAAGTTACATCTTAAAATCTCACACGACTAAAAGTTTTTTTTAAATACTTCGAATAATAGCAGAGTTAAATAGTGAAATATACTTGCTACCTTTATCATAAGTATTAACATTTTCTGAAAACTTCACCAACATCGGTTGGTAATTACACTTTTATTGTGAAAACATTACATTGAATAATAAAATGTGGTTATAGTGCCTTTTACATAGACGTTCTAGCACACACACACATATACACACACAAACGTGTAAATGAACGTTGGAATAAATGTAAATGTTTTCATTAGCAGATTATCTTTGATTTTCACACCTTTTAGTCTTTATTGTCAGGCGTCTCAAAAATACACACACACACACACACACACACACACACACACACACACAAGCATACTTTGCTAGGAACCGTTAAATGTGTACATATAACATTATTAATGTC
>JBBBDQ010030588.1:325000-407500 GCA_037127315.1 Ascarosepion bandense
TATTTGAGGAATGATAAGAGATAAAATAGAGAAAGAAAGCAAGACGTAGCAATTTGCCTGTAAAAGATCTTATGTAAAATGTAAATAAGAGGAGATGAATGATGAACAAAAAGGGAAAGGTTTGTGTTGGTGGCTTGGAAGGAATCAAAAAGAGGTTGAGAGGAAAGATGGAATTAATGGAATTAATTTGGAAGGAAGAGATAGATAAAGAAAACAGTAGAGGAGAAACAGAAAGATGGATCGATGACAAATTAAGAGAAAAAAAGAAGAAACAGACAGGCACAAACTGATGTCAGTGAAAGTGAGAAAGATAACATTAGGAAAAAAAAGAAGAGAAAAATATTAAAAGAAGAATAAAAAAATTGTCAAACATAACCAAGAAATTGAGAGAAAGAAAGATCAGTAGAAAAAAAGAACTAAATTTGAAAGATGAAGAGAAGAGGAAATGAAAAGAAGGGTGAAGGATGTGGTGGTGGCGGCGGCTGTTGTTGTTGTTGTTGTTGTTGTTGTTGTTGTACTGGCTTGAAATGTGATCGATTCGGTCTTGCTCTTCTTACCTTTGGCATTCTTTTCATTGTGCAATGGTGGGAGAGTGGCATGTGTACTGAATGTGCCGGGATGGGGCCGACGTCGACGTGGCAGTTGTTGCTGCTTGCAAAAGCCACTAGAAAGAGACGGCCTTTTCATGGAAGGCCGTCAGGAGACGGTCGAGTCGAGCCTCGGCCGTTGATCAATTCGTTGAACGAAAGAGAGAAGCAACGCATTCTGATTGTCGTTGCGTGTTGGAAAAGAAACGGTCATCGATTCGTTGACTCCTCCATCCGACCGTCCAACCGTCCACCCGCCAAAACAATTCATATACTTACGCTCTTGGAATACCCACCATCTTACCTTTCCACAAATGCCTTGGACGAGGTGAAACTTGCTGGCACACGTTCTGATGACATAAATACATTTGCCAAGGGTTACACCAACACACACACACACACACACACACACACACACACACATATATATATATATATATATATATATAATGTCCGGGTGTATGTACTTGTATGAGTGGATGCGTACATGTGTGCACGCTGGTGTACATATACGAACGTACATTTGGATATACTCATCGTAACAGCTATGTATTCCCATCTACAGCGGCTTACACACGCATGCACGTTTACGCATACACACAGGCATCGCATAATTATATACTTAGTTAAGTGCCATACATGACACACGCTTAGTCGATCATGTCTACTTGGTGACATGACTGGCCGGGCAGTAGACTGGTTGTTAACCAAGTCTATAAGAGCCCAATCTGTCCTGCTAATGCACATAAGCGTTGTGGTGCAGTGTATAGCGACTCAGACGAGAAATTGGAGAGCGAAGTTCGAATTCCAGTTGAATTTCTTGCATTCACTTATGCACAAATAACTTTGAGGAAGGTATTAATCTGCCTCCTCTCACTCCAGCTATGGGTTAAACTAGTCTACCGCAGAAAGTAATGGCAACCTACTGCGGGAAAATCTTCTGCCCAGTCAGTCATGTTTATTTCGCGACATGATCGCCTTATTGTGTATCACATATAGCACTTAACTGACTGAATTATATACTACTGACATTGAAAATACTAATACACACGCGCGTGCACGATCACATTTATATTTACAGAAATATTCTGCATCAGTAGATGCATCAATAAGTACGTCGCCTTATGGGTATAATTCCTTTAACTGTACAGCAAGTATTGATTTTTCAATATAATCTTCTTCCTTGTCAATGCACTTAATTCATTCCTTAATCTTAACTTAAAAAGTGCATCATATAAGTCCAAATAGACGAGTTTTTGACTCATTGATTTCTCTTCACGTACCCATCTCATTCATTTTACGCGCATAAGTCATGACATAAAACCTGATCATTAACTCATACACTCACTCTCTGTTTCTCTCTCTCTCTCTTTCTCTCTCTCACTTTCTCGGCATAATTCGTATAAACATTTATACTAATATACTTATCAAATTATTCTATCTAGTCTCTTTATATCTATGTAAATATACACTGACATGTCCTCATGAAAATCTCGCCTCTTTCAAATATATTGAACCATTTTCAAGACTGCATCTGCTCTTGTCATGTATATTGCAATCGAGCAAGAAGGCGTGTTGGTAGGAAATGATGTCTCTTTTGCACTGTAATGCCTGGCCACTATCGTCTGTTCAAGTCATAGTCGCCATCTGATCCCCCAACTTCACAGCTAACCATCCACACCAATTCCCGCCTTTGTACGAACATGTGAACATTTTCTCTTGCCTTCGGTCAGCCATTTTGACTCGTCTTTTCGAACGGCTTTCAGATTTCTATTGCTAGCCTCATTAAATAGAAAACCACCAACTTCGCTGTCATCTCTAGACAGAATACTATTCACATTTGAATCACCAACATCCCTGACGCCAATACCATCGCCCCTAACATGATGGCAGTCAGAACCACTCCATCAATGATGTGAATATTTTCCATCTCTGTCACCGTTATTACTGTCAATCGTTATGATTGGTTCAGTTTGATAGCTAAGTAGTTCTACAGTTGAACAGGTGACAGTGAAGTAGACGTTCAAACTTTCAGAATGACAATTAAAACCGTAACCTTTGAACTTAGAGAAAAAGAAGAGAGGAAAATGATTGCGTGTTATTTCTTAATTGATGTAAATTTGTCGAAGTTGATAAATGCACAATACATTCTTTATTGAGATAAATATTCAAATACGAATAATTGTTCTACTGTTGTGATTAATAAGAAAAACTCTTTTACAAATAATAATAAACTAGTAAACAAATAGAAAAATCGTAGTGACTAAACTTTATAAGTATTCCCTTATTAAAACCAACACTTTTTAAATGGAAATTCAGTGTTGAAACTTACCAATTCGAAGCTTATTTGTTTATACATTTAACAATTTTTTAAAATTAATATAAGTAAAAAGAGCATCGATTTGTTGAAAGGTTCTCATCTACAAACTCAAGTGTATTTTTATACTCTTCCCTCATGAGACGATTTGCTATAGTCTGGTCTGATAGATTAATTATTTCTGTAACGAGATCACTGGATATTTGACACTATTGGTGTTGTGCTGTGCAATGTTAAGCTTATTTATTATCTGATTTTTCTGCGACAAAGTGAAATATTTTCCAGATTCAAATTGATTAATTTGTTTAGTTTGAAATTCATTCTTAATATTTTCTACCAATGAATAACGTTTATATTCAAAAGAAATATTTGACGAGCAGCGAGAGAAAAGACTGGATACATGGATAATGAGGAAAGTATAAAAGATAAACGGGATTCAAGAATATAGAAGGCAATTGACGTTGAATTTAAATTTTTAGAGATTATGAAAATCATGGAAGCAAGAAAAGGAAAGGGAGTTCTACAGGTGGGAAGTGTGATAAAAAGAACTGTTCGTGTAGAAATGTGGGTTACATTTAACTATTTCAGCGGTAAATTTACATGGCCGGGGCATTAGGGAAAAAAGCTTGTCAAAGTGAAAAAGTGAGACCAAGGAGGTGCAGTGTACTACTCTCCAGAAGACTAGCATCAGCCATATTGATAGCGAGCAGGAAAGTTTCTCTGTGATGGTTAAAGAAGAACAGAAACGGTGTTATGCATATATCATTCAGTAGAGACTCTATTCTACGTAATAAATCGGGTGTGGATACTCCAGACGATTTAAGTGTTGACGTGGAAGTGAATTTGCGAGCAAAGCATTCATGTCTACTGTAGTTGTGAAGACTTCGAATTTATTGAATAGAACAGGGATTGAGGAATTGCTATGCGTCAGCAAAGCCACCAGGAATCTCTAGAAGCGAATTTGCGAGATACTATACGTTGTTTCATTCTATCAGCAATCAATAACTTGGCAACATGTAGAACACCCTCCCTTGCATTCATTGCGAGCAGTGACAAAGAGGCGTGTGTTGTAGTCAGACATGTCCGTCCAGTACAACCGGAAGAAGTGATTCCTGTGGGCAATAGCAACCGAGTATACAGGTGAGAACCAAGGAGATGAACGCGATTTAGCTTTGAATTTCCTGACTGGAATGAAAGCATAAATCCCTGCTTTCATTCTGGAGGAGAGCTTAGAAGCACAGTCTCAAACAGGGTTACTAAAAAACTTTGTTCCAAGGAATGTCACAAAGAATATCACGTAAGGAGTCACAATCCACACATTGATAACAATAAGATAATTTGTCGATAGAAGGTTCTTGGATGGAGGAGTATCAGAAAGAGATTTTTACATACATAACCGCGTGATTGGAGTTACCAAGAGAGCAGAGCCGTATAGCATGATATTAGTCAGATATAGAATTAAAGAAGAGATCTAAAAGAAAAGCGTGTCATTCAGGTTTATTGGGGAAACGCGCGGAGAATTTTACCACTTGTCTGAGCGATTAAGTGATTGAAAAATTCAAGGTTTGGAGACAAGCAAGATCAGTAACAGAATGTTTAAACCACTTGGTATGATGGACAACACAAATATATTTGCAACACAAATATATTTATATTAATTACATTGTTCGGACAGTTGTCCTCATCTTTAGTGCCATGTTTATGACATTTCGGCCGTTGTATGCCTCGGCTTTCTTCAGGTGCTATGAATTTAGAACCGAACCCTTTATTTCGTTCACTGGCGTAGATTGTTCTAGTTACATGTCTGATGCCACTTTCGAATACCATGTAGTTATCTCCCTTTACTTCATCTCTCTAAGTTATTTGTTCACCATTGCTGTAACCAGGTATTGAACTCACAACTGTTTGGGTCAAACTACTGGTACTGACCAACGCCTATATTTACTTGAGGACATCAGTGTATGAATTGAAGCTAATACATTTTTCTCTAGCACTCCCTATTACTGGTTTGCATATTGTATACCTTTCTATGCTTGGCCGGCTTAGGAGATATTTGTAATATAGCATATGTGCTGATTCCTTAAGTTTACGTAGTTTCCAGTGGTGTTTTCTATTAATTATTTCAACTTAGACCCATATGGGGCAGTGTTCCATTTTCTCTCTCCATATGTCTAAACGTATAGACAAATACAAATATATTTTCAAATGAATGCAGGGAAATGGCCTTGTTTATATTGTCTGAAATACTATCTAGCACGTGACAAACATGAGAGGACGGGAAAACCGTAAGGAAAGAAGAGATAGCTAACTGAGTTTAGTAGAGAGAAACGTAAAAACATGTAAGAATGTTCTGGAGAGACCATTCTTACATGTGAAGAGAGATTTTCTTATCCAGCGGGAGATGTTCGAGGGTATAAACTCACAGGCCATGCATGTGGACATTAGAGTTATTTTCTAAAATTAGGAAGGTAGTCATGAATCGAGAAATCAGAGGGGTGTATCGCAGAGTTAAGTTAGCTAACTTTTTGTCGAGGTACGATTCCATACTGCAAAAATTAGTATGAACTCCACGGATGTTGGAAAAACACATATTGAGGGGCTTAGGTGATTTTTTATTGGTTTAGTTTAGTTTTATATCTTTTATTGCTTATAGTCATGGTGAGTTATTTTGTTAAGGAAAGATCTAGGGTAGTAGTAGCAGTCAATCGTCAAATGTAACATGAGTTGGAAAGGAACAGGCGCAGACTGCAGCATAGTGTGACCACAAAGTTACCCACCGAAGATGCTTGCAGGTATACGCATCCATACGCGACATGGCACTGCAAGAACCGCAATATTATTAAACTGTTGTTGAGAGCAAACTCTCTCGGCGCTACGCAAAAGTTTGGGCTCCTAATTACCAGTAGGGAAGCAGCAATCAGAAAGCTGCTAACCCGGTATCCTCAGCATGAAGAGACGTTGCTACCATCCACACATATCCACATACATATCACAAACAACTCGTGACAACACCACTATTAAGGGCTGAGGAGAGGAAAGGAACCAGGAATTTCTTTCTAAACAGGAAACAAAGGATGATTGTCTACTCCTGTTAAAAAGATGAAGTAATGTATGGACGGAGCGATAGAAAAGCCTATTTACTCCTATGAAAATTAATTGATCTAAACAACGATTAAACGTTGAATTGATTGAATTTCTTGCTTCGATTTTCAAGAAACTTTGCCGAATTGCTTTTTATTGAATTCTATTTGTAGCCATAACTATAAATTAATTTCTATTCACTAATGTTGATAAGAAAATTAATTCATCGTTTTGCCAATGTATATTGAATGATGATATTTAATAATTTTTTTTCTGATGGGTGAGATGAGTTCAATGCAGTCTGATCACCAGACTGCAACGTGTCGCAATGATTAATATGAAACTGCAATGTACTGTAACTTGAAGCAAACAAACAAAACTCTTGCTTGGTCTATGTAAATGAATCAGTGGTATAACTGACTGGAGATCATTACTTTTTTAAAATCTTTCAGATCTTTTCTGTAAATTTCATACCAAAATATTGATTCACCACAAAATAAATTATATTTACTAAAATTAACATCAAATTCTTCCAGAGCAAAGCACTTCCACTGTACTCTGGTTGGATTGATCTTTGCAATCGCCCCAAATGTGGACAACTCGGGCGTACTATTTCTAAGTGTGGGGTCGGCATTTGTGCTCACTCTGATAAAGAAGGCTAAAACAGATTTTTAAAAATTTGTGTCTAAATTGTAAACATTTCTTGTATATCGAATATCCACATCTAAGAAATATGAATAACTCCCTGTTTTGGGTAAATTTTCATTCTGAGGGTTGAATTCATTGCGATGTAAGCTAGAAAAAAATTTGATTTAAATTTTATAATTTCAAAAGAGTGCGAAAAATTTAATGAAATAACAAACTTTGATTTAAAATGTATAATTTCTTGGGGTGAATTTGCGATGAGTAACTTTACATTATTTGGCGTGAATTAACAGAAAAGATCCAATCTTTCATCTGACAAACAATTCAGTAACTGAGAATGGGTCGGTCTTGCAAACATTTTCTGAGATATGTTTGATAACAAAACTTCTTTATTTGGTTAAGCTAAAAGAAAATCACCTTTTCCTCTTTCCCCCGAATTAGGCATACGTTTTATTAACAGAAATTGGACTTAATAACTTAATTCTTCTCTATTGAACTAAGATTGAAATCATTAAATTTGCTGATGTGAACTAAATTAGTTTTTTGTTAAAATAAAGATAAATAAAATAATAATATACACATATTTAAAGTAACATCCATAAGTTTCGTCTTTCATTCATTCAGGTCATATTACAAGAATAATTAATTCTGATAAATATCTTACCAAAATACCCAAAACGTTTTTAATTCTATTGCCTTCTCTTTAGACTTTGTAGACCTTTTTTATGTTTGATAAATAAATCTTGATGTAACAACGCAACAATTAAAAGGACGGTTTTGTTAATTACAGCAATTTTCCAACTTTTGGCGTCATCGGTAGTTAGCCTTTGTTAGTGAGTTTGATTCTCTCAAAACATTTGGTTGTAAGAAAAAGTAGTTTAATTCACCGAATACCTTTCTATAGAGACTGTGCTTGTAGCAATAACACAAAATATAGATATGATACTGAAATCTTACAGTATAATAATAACTGAAACCAGACTGTAAGAAAGTTTATTACGAAAGTAAAGTATGAGGTCAGATCGGGCAGTGGAAAAAGATATTGGTTTACTTCAATTTTCTATGTCCGCCTTAAAAATCAGCGTATCAAATCTTGGCTTTTAACTGCGATTACCGGAAATATTACTAGGCAAATTTTTACACTACTGGGTTCGGTTGAAAGTCAGAATAGGATAGAAATTCTGGTACTATGTAAATAAAAAGTCCTATTAATAAATAAATCAGAAATATTAGTAGTATTAGTAGTTAAATCGATGAAATATGATAGCAACTCCTACTTTGAAACTGTATTCTGATGTACTTGGTTAATAAATATATCAATAGTAGTATAGTTAGAGATGTTGATTAGACAAGATAAACTTATTTTAAATAATACACTTACTATTTTTAGTAGCAATCACGTTACGCTTAGTATCTGGATTTGGTTGGTGACATTAAATCATAGCAATGTATTACTGAAGAATAAATTGTTATTTTTAGATATGTTTTTTCTCGTGCATTTGCATAAAGTGACTGTATCATCGATTTCAAGCCTGGCTAACGCAGACTTAATATTCACATTGCTTGCTTGATTGTTTTTTATTGTTTATCAACATTTTGCAGATTATTTAAAGCGAGAGAATATTTTTACGTTGCAAGAATTTTTTGGCAAAAATGATTTACTCATGCAAGTCCTACTAATTAATACACAGCCAGCGGTGATAAAAGAGGTTTATTCATACATTTTCCGAGGGTATTTGCGTGAGAGTGAATATAACGAACCCAACTTGAATTTGAACTTGGATCTCCGATTTCCAATCCCGAGTTGTTATCCATTACATCCCCTGCACACCCAAGTATTGTATTTCCAAAAGGGTCACCTACCTAGGTTCTGACCAGGCTCGATGTTCGGTGATCGTACAAAAACCTGAGTTTCAACGTGATATGGCTGTAAGTCTACATTGCTTAATGTCAGAGGACAACATACACCGTCGTGTCAGAAGAAGACATCCAAACAGTAATGTGTATGGCTTGAAAATTAGAATAGTAATTTTATTTGTTGTGGTGGATATCGATTTTGGTCGTAATGGTAGGTAAATTAGACCTACTTTGGTAATTATAATATTTCTTAAAATTTATAGATGTAATGTTTGAAAGAGTTTAAATTTTAATATGTGTATTGTTGCGATTTTGGAAATAGAAGAATAAGTTGCAATTGTAGAGAGTGTTACAACGCGAGATATGACTGTTCTCGTTATTGTTGCATTGGTTGTTGTAACAGTTGTAATAAAAATAAGGAGTCAAAAGAGGGGGATTTTTATCGTTAAAAGGAGATTGATCGATTGCAACCCTAATCGATTCGAGTATGTTTGGCAAGATGGTTGTGGGTCGAATTTAAGGGGGAAAAAAAAAAGGAAAGAACAAATCTCTGCACTCTTAAGCCTTTAAACATCGGAGTACTTCATCTGTCGTCTGCTCGACCCTTTTGTAAGGTCCTTCGCTATCCCTGATGACTGAAAGTGATGAGCCCTTATTTTCATATGAAGAAGAATTGAATAAAGAAGGCAAGGGATTGAAATGTCGTGCGAGATGCGAAGAAAAGCCTGAAGATATAAAGGAAATAAAATAGAAAATAAAAATGATGATGCCAATTGAATTGCAGAATTGTAGAAATAATATAGACAGGAAAATCAACAACGTTAATAAAATGACAAAGAATGAAATAAAAAAAAAATGAAGAAAAACAATTTAGAAAAATTTGATGGCCAATGAGATGAGAAAGGATATATGTAAAAAAAAAGAAAAAAAAGAAGAAAAATATAAATGCAAAGAACAAAAGATCAATAAATAAACACGAAAGAGGTAAAAACTGTTAAGGGAATTACTTTTTGTGTAGGGGGAATGAACCAAAAATGGACAAAGAGTTTGGCATTTTACGTAAAAGCAGAGCTTCAATGAATATAGAAATTGATGCAAGTACCTTAAAGACGAAAATAAAAATTTAAAGAAAAGTGAAGCCACGTGATAGGAAAGAGATGAGATCACAAAAAAGAAATAGGTCTCAAAAAAAAAAAAAGAAAAGAAAAAAGAGATAGATTGAGAAAGAAAGACATTTCTGTGAAAACAGCGAAGAAATTTAAGTTATTATTTTTTTCGTTGAATGTTGAATGAAAACAAAATGGCGGATTCTTTTACAACCAAATCGCTGCCAGCAACAATTTTTCCTTTCGAATCTTAAAAATATATTTTCTGAATTCATGTTTTTCTCTCTTGTAATCTTTTCTGCACACTTGCTTCCTTTTGCTCGACCCTCCTTTTAAGGATTTTTCATTAAGCAACCCTACAGCAATCTACTATCACTGATACACGTATTTAAAAAGCATGTACACCGTCTCTCTTAAATCAAAATGCATTTACAAACGCACACATGCTTGAGTGCATATATGACGATGAGGAGATGCACATTTTACACACAGTAACGTAAGTACAAAAAGAAAATTGAATAAATGTAGCAAGTCGGCATATTATAACGATTGAGGTAATAAGATATGCATATATATGCGTGCGTGTTTATGCGTGTATATATATATATATATATATATATATATATATATATATATATATATGTATCATATTATATATCCAAATTGTGCAGTTGCAAAATACATTCTATCTCTCTCTTCTTCCGTCTCTCTCGCACTCATATATATTATCTTACGTCTAAAGCAAAACTCAGAGTTTCATGCACTACGCAATCATCAGGTGCATATTATGAACTGACCGTTTCTAGATTTGAATTTTGCGTATATACACATATACTTATTTACATCTATACCTATGTGTGTGTGTCTGTGTGTGTGTGTGTGTGTGTGTGTGTGTGTGTGTGTGTATAACGCAGTAAGTACAAATGGAGTAAAATCCACAGTTCGTTGCATTTTTATCACCAGTTACCAACCATTGCCATCGCCATCATGAAACATGAAAGCTTTAGTGTAGTGATGGAAAATGTTTTTTATTATAATTACTTATAGTAAAAAAATATTACTGTAATATTAGAGAGGTATGAATGTGTGGAAAAGTTTAATGCATGTACAACTATATATATATATATATATATATATATATATATATATATATATATATATTGTGGATTCCGGCTGAGGAACCGCACAAAATAATAAATAACAAAAAACAGATATAGAGATAGAAAATGTAAGTTATATTGAACAAAAATATACACCTGAAACGCGGGTTAGTCAATTAGAAATGCAATTAGTAGAAATAAATATATACAGTCTAGGAGTGAAATAGTATATCCGGATAACTGATTCTAGCTGAGTGGAGCTCAGAGCAACTGCAACTACAACTGTGATTCCAGATCAAACTCCAACTTAACAACTCAACCAAAGTCTGCCGTTCTCCTATAGGCAGGATTATATGTACACTAAGTTGAGTCCATTATTATGTACAAAGAGGCGATCCCACAACAATATATATATATATATATATATATATATATATATATATATATATATATATAATTTAATAATTTATTTGATTTAGAAAGTTATTCATATATTAAACGAGGAAGAGAAAGAACGCACACATAAATAAACCTACAAACATCCACACATGGAAAAATAGATGAGTATATTCACAAATACTGTCAAACAGACACATATACAGATTAATATACCCACACATATATACATGCACAAATGACAAAATTTTACTTTTGTCGACTTGTCAGTTTGTCTGTTAAATTTTAAAGCTCTGTTTGTACACAGACTGAATTGCCACATATTGGATACAGTCAGGGCGAAATCGTAACGTGACCAGCCTTGAATGAATGAGGTCGGGACATACACAATCATATTTCAATGCATGAACACATAAACAGAATTAGATATATACTTACGCAAATACACAAGCTAAGAGCAAAAATATACACGACTAAAAACTCCACAGATCGTAAAAAATATATAACCACATAGCTGGAAATACACGAAACCTCTGGCATCAAACTTGGTGGATACACAGTACTTAAATTAAATGCGTATGCATGTACAAAACGTCACACATATACATATATATGCTAAGCCCATATCGTTCGTATGAAGTTATGCCTGTGTGAGCCCTAGTTGTTTAGCTCGCTTGTGCGTGTGTCTCAGCGCACGTCAATGGTTGTACAAGTGTTAATCTATGTCTGTGTTTGTATAAAAGGCGTCACGACAACAAATATTCCTCTCAATTTTCATCCTACTTTCACAAAAATTCATCAATATACGCATCTCTACATATATCCAGTATTTTAAATGAAAAATTAAAACAGTTTGTCTGACGATCGCAAAAGGGTGAAACCCAGGATAACAAACTTACATCTATCTATCTATCTATCTATCTATCTATCTATCTATCTATCTATACAAATCTATACAAATACATGCAAGTAAAGCAAATATCAATATGTCTACTAGTACAAAAGAACAGATGTACACGACCGCCAACCTAAACAGCCACGAGGCATCTAATCCGACATCGATTATCGAGCCAATACTCGACAGAGCCCAAACCTGTACAAACCATCCAGCCTAAGCCCAACACGTTTCTTCATAGCACCGACTGACAAAACCAACATTTAATAACCATGATTCTCAAGGCCCAAGTCCCACATAGTTTCCTAACTATTTATAATTTCCCGACCCCGCTAAAACCGATGTCGGGTAGAACACCACACAACTATACAACCCGCCGACCAATATCGGGTCGAACGGCCGGCAAGAAACAGTATGATAACACATGGCGAACGACGTACCAAGTAAAGATAAACCAGAACGTCCAACCAGAACAAAAACATTTATCCAAAAGGCAGTTAAAGATATTTTCCTTAATTTTACAATATTACAACCCGGATTTTAATGTAAATGCTGAAATATACTTACAATGAACAGTGAGCTCATTCCTCTGGTTGAACAGTTTAACCTTGTCCCTAAATTTGATAATTTTTAATTTTCGTTGAGACAGAGGTAGCAAGGTGCACGGAGGGAGTTACATGTTCGGGCCTTTGTAAGGATTTTCCATTTAACAGTGGGTGTTTTGTCTTTTTTCTTTAAAGACCAAGAGTATTTGGATAATGAAGTGCTGTATTTATAAGAACTATTATTAAAAGACAATGTGTGCTGATACCAGCGAATTTTGAACGGGTTTTTAGTAGAACCGATATAAACCTTTATAGTATTAGGATTTTCAATTGTGGAGACGGTGCAAAGATATGGAAATAACTAGACAGTTATTATGCAAAGGGCTTTCTTTAGGATTTCTACAATTACAACCGCTGGTATTAGTTCCTTTGTCCTTGGTGCGATCTATTTGAGCATTGTAATTTACCGTGTTTTTTGTATCATAATACTTGTTGAAGACTTTGTTGTTATGTTTTTAAATAATTTTTTTTCGATTATCCGTACAGCTATAGCTTAACTTGAGTGTATTATTATTATTGAATATTTTGCTAAGAGGATTAGTTTTGGGAAAGTGTTTGCTGATTAAGTTTAAGAATTTATGTCTCAATTTAGTTTTAACCATCATCATATTGTAGGGAGGAGTAAACCAAATGATTTTTCTAGGTCTTTTCTTCTTGTTGTTATCATTGCCAGTAGGGTTTCTGAATTTGATATCAGCAGCCTTATAACCGCTGTTTCTAACTGCAGAATTATAAAATTTGCTATTCTGATAAAAAATTACTTTACTAGATGAGTTGTTGCTGAGTCTAGATTCAATAAGAGATGGTATATGTTTAATGACTGATGGGGAATGTTTATAATTAGCATTTACGTAAATTTGGTTGGAGTTAGCTTTCATGTAAGGCTGAAAAGAATTATTGTTAAGGTCCAGAGTAACATCTAAAAGTCTACTTGTTTAATGTTGGTGTGTATTTCTACCCTAAGGCCTAAACTCTTTAATTCCCTGTGTATTATCTTTCTAATATGATCTACCCTAATTTTAGTGGAATCTCTAACAATCAGTAAACCATCATCTCTATAAAGACCTATATAATCCGTATTTAAATCCTTGTAAGCGGTTAAATTGCAAAAAATAAATAATCCCACAAGATCAGAGGAAGCCATTGCAATGACAAAATATCCATTAGAGGTCTTTTTAGTCCATTGTTCATCATTATGAATCAGAACAGAATTTCTACATTTTAGTATAATATCCATTTCGCGAGTAGAAATATCAGAGTACTCCTTTGCAAATTCCAAAGCCAAGGTAAAAAGTCCTTAGAAATGGATGGATAAAATTCCATAATGTTTAATTGTATAAAGGTACAATTTCTTTTATTCTGGATGGTCTTAATTCAGTTGATGACATCTGTGGTGTTAATGGCTTTGCTGATTTTGCCAACTTCTGTTCTAGTAGGATTAATTAGACGCGTAGATGGTTTTGCTCTAAAGTCTGGTTTATGCTCCTTTAATAAAACATATGCTTCTTTTGTTTGTAACTTACTAACACGGTTACTAATGCATAATTTGTCCGTAATAGATTTGCCAACTTGGTTAATGTTATTAACCAGACTGAAATTGGTAGTATCTATTTTCCTATAGCTTTTGGTTAAGGTGTTTTAACTAGGATGTCGTAAAACTTGGGGCATACTTTATAAAAGTTTGTGGTCTTATCCGATTTAACATAGATTTATTTATATCCTTAACAGTATTATCCAAATGATTTTGGAAGGAATTCTTTCTCTTATGGAAGGTCAATCTATTTATAATTTCCATCAAGTCATTTTCGAATCCAGAAAGCGCTTCAATAATTGGTGCCGTTTTCAAGCTTTTAAAGCCGAATCTTTCTTGATTATGTACCTGGTCCTGTTCAAGAAGAAATATAGAACATATAACGTCAAATGATATAATGCTATAGTAAAAATAACATATGTCTTCAAATACCTTATTCACCCTATATATATATGTATATATATATAATAAATTGTTGTATATATTACGCAGAAATAAAAAATAACACTTGAATCTCATATTAACAATATTTATCAAAATTTCACAAAAATATTTTGTTTCAATTTTGATAAATTACTAAAGAATAAATTTCTTCAATAAAATTGCTTTTGTTTCAACCACGGCCTCTAGACGACTTCAGAATTCCCTGCAACTCTTCTAGGTGGTCTCCTTATTTAAGTTAGTGAAGGCAGCCATAAGCCTTCCCTTCATTTTATCGTTGGTGTTTTAATTGAGTTGTGTTGGTAATTTTCTCTACTGCGCTCGTACATAATAATCAAGGGGTTAGAATCTTAGGAGTTAGGTGACTAGATGCAAGGGGTGGTGTGGTTACAGAAATTGTCTGATTGGATCTCTTGTTTATATGGCATGGTGCAGAGTGCTGTTGCCACTCTCTTGAATCAGGGCAGCACTACCTTTTCAAAGCCTTTGATGTAGATCTTAATGTTGATTCTGAGGCTCTGTGGAAAGATGAATAGAGCTCATCATTCTAGATACCTTCGTAATCACCATTAGAATCATCCAGGTATTTCTTAATCCTATACACTTTCCTCAAATTGACACTCAAACATTATGAAATGTTCGTATTAGAGCCAAGCAGTACACCATAACTTTTCCAAATTTCCAGCTTAGTGAATTGCGTCATGGTGATCTTTTTCTAAGAAGAATTGCCCAACTGACGCTTCTATATTGTGTAGTCGACCAGAAAAAACTACAAAATAATGCAAATGAACGAAATTAAATATGTAAAATGGTAACCCGTCACAACTTGAGTTTCCAAGATGGACTTTAGTAATCGCTCCGTCCACTGGTTAAGAGATATCAAAAATTGACTATTTATTTGCTAGTTTTTCTTTTATATTTATTGAGTTAATAAATGAATTATGCATTAGTGCAAGGTTGATTCCTTTTCTTCTTTATAAATATTGATTATAAATCTCGATTTAATTCGACAGGCGGGTAAGTGTCCGTCTCGCCAGGTTGCGAAAAACCAAATGGTTAAATTTATTACAGAATATTAAAAATAAAAGTGGTTAGCGCGCGCGCGCACACACACACACACACACACACACACACATATATATATGTGTGTGTATGTGTGTGTGCGTGTGTGTGAAAATTTAATATATTTAAGAGGTAGTGTTCTCAGTATCATAGAAATATTGTTTGTAGATATCATCTGTGTGGACACAGAAATCACCAGTGCAGTTTAAGCGGTCATACTTGGAAGTCAACATGTAGTGTTGCATGTTATGTCTACACAATATCTATCTACATAAATACATGGAGAGTTCTACGTAAATATAAGTGAATGTTGATCTAAAATTGTCAATCTAAAATGTTTCAGTTATATAATTGATATTTACCACTGAATGAAGTGAATTGACGAGGAAGTAGATTATTAAAAAAGCAACATTTATGTAAAATAAATATTAAATTAAACAAAAAGATTGTGCTGTTTAGTTAGATGTCATTAGAAGAATTTAGTTTTAACTACATTCGAATTTTTTTTTTTAATGTTTTTAATTTTATTGCAGCAGCGGGAATAAGCGTTGTGCCGTTTAATGATTCAAACATAGAGGATGAATGAAATTAACATTTGAAGAAAGATAAAAATCGACCAAAACGCAAACACTGATTTATAGATTTTATGAACAAGACAGTTCAGTGTCAAAAATAGTTTGTGAAATTTAGAGCTGAAGATTTCACGCTGAAAAACGTTTCAAAGTCGGGTCGACTAGCGGTAGCGATCAAATGGAAAGATTATTGATAATCGACATCAAAGGGCGTAAAAGGAAACTAACATATTAAAACTCAGAATAACACGTAACAAAAACGTTTTATTTTTCAAACTAATTTTGGCACCTAACGAAAAGTGGATACGTTGCAACAATGTGGGACCAAAGAAAATGCAGATTAAGCGAAAATGAACGCCCGTTAACCGTACTGAAGTGAGTTCTGTTCTCTCTGCATCTTATGGAGAAGCAAAGATTCCATGTCAACAAATGTTATAACAAATTTTTAGTTTGCATTTTCTTTTTAACTTCCTTGTTGCTCACGACGTGATTTGTTCATGGCATTTTCAGCATCTGTTTGTAGAATCACAACACTGTCCCCGTGATTCACTTACTGCATTTATTACTATACAGGAGCATAGATTTAACATTGCAGTTCTTTTATGGCACAGTTAAGAGCTTGTTTTCAATTGCAATTAGCTGGTGTTTGTGTCTATGTAAAGGCCATAATTTTGAATAGTAATTTTAAAAGTACTCAACTTCTTTTAATGTTTATTTCTGCGTGCAAAATCTGCATTAATTACACAGTATAACATTCTGAATAAAGGGAAGGAAAAGACTGAGTGATTTTAAAGTTATTGAACACTTTAGCGAACTTCCAATAACAATGAAAACATCTCACAAGAGACCATTCCACACAGATTTAAAAAACAAAAAACGAAAAATGACAAAGCTATTCTGAGAAAAGCTGTTATAAATTCTTCTTGTATACAAAAGCCTAAAATGAAAATAAATAGAAAATTATATCTTAGTTTTTTAAACAGAAGAACATATATTACTTTTAAATAGAAGAACATATCTTCCCTTTTAAATATAAACATATCTATGCTTTTAAACAAAGAACATCTTTTAAACAGAAGCTTATTTCTTCAATTTTAAACAGAAGAACGTATCTTTCCTTTTCAATTAAAGAACATATATTGTCTTTTAAACAGAAGAGCATATCTTGCCTTTAAAAACTGAACAATGGAAAAACTGGAAAATTCAATGGACGTTAGTTACTATTATTTTCTTTTTGATTTTTAACATTTTAAAGTAGTTCATAAAGCGCTTGTCTAGTGTGAATCGACAATCAAGCAAAGGTTTTTGCCAGTATACCTACATAAATTTATTAGTTTTAAAAACACTCGAAATCTAGGTTTCCAAACTAAGCTGGAATTCTCATTGACTTAGCAAGTCAGCAACAAGAATTTGAATACACTCACATTTTACAGTAAATGCTGTCATTTATTTTTTAAATTTTTTTTTTTAATCATATCACCCCGAGCAAGGCGGAAACGCCACTGATGTGCAGGGGGTTACATAGGAGTGAAGAGATGGGAAAAGAGAAAACCGGAAACCGCATCCTAAACAGGAAACAAGGGATGAGCCTCTTCACCTGTTCAATAGACGAGGGTGAAGTGTGAACAGGGCGATAGTTTAGTCTATCTGCTCCAATTGAAAAAAAAAGAAAAAGAAAAAAGAAAAAAGAAAAAAAGAAAAGATTTTTTCCCCTTCAAATTTCAATTTAGTTAAAGTCGAAAGAAGCCTTCGAAGCTAAACTAATTTACAGAACCTTCTCTGGCAAGTTTAAAAAGACGAAATATATAACCCTTTGGTTGTCCAGCTGAAAGGAAAAATTTACCGTAGTAGTTAGAGACAAAATACAGTTTCTTATTTCACAATGGCGAAAAGAAAATTAACATTAAATACAAGAATAACAAGAATGGCTGGCCACTTACAAAACAGATAAACTTTGAACTGAAGTCCAGTGAGAAATTCCAGCAAACAGTGACACCAAAATATTTCAACACATTTCAATAGTGGAGGCCAGTCGACTGAATTGTTAGCATGACCAAGCACGAAAAGAGAGGGACTGAGAGAGAGAAGAGTGAGAGAGAGAGAGAGAGAGCAAACGACTAATGGCCGGGGTAAAGGGATGTAGAATAAATTATCGGAGGCATTTTACACTTAAATTCTTTAAAATAACGATATTGCAACAGGTTCTAATAACAAAATAAGGTAAATAAAATCTCGATCCGATCATATCGAAAGAAGCCTTCGAAGCTAAACTAATTTACAGAACCTTCTCTAGCAAGTTTAAAAAGACGAAATAAATAACCCTTTGCTTGTCCAGCTGAAAGGAAATATTTACCGTAGTAGTTAGAGGCAAAATACAGTTTTTTACAGTTTCTTATTTAACAAAGTTAGAGGCAAAATACATTTTCTTAACGAGTGTTTGGAATAAGACTCGTATAAATAAGAGTTACATCAATCTCTTTTCCTTAATATGAATACGAATCATGCTTGGACCAGATATGTTAATCGAAACGATAGTCATTGTTTTATAGCCAACATACGATTCATTTATCGTCTGTAATTGTGTGACATATATGCACTAATTCATAATGGCGGCTAATCGTTTACCGAGAACGTCCGTCTGCTATCGCGGCTAGCGAATTCCCGTTGCAGACAACTGCTTACGCATATTTGTGTTTGTTCAACACCGACAGAAACCACCTGCGGTTTATACTACAATTACACTGAGCGAACCTTGATTGCAGTTTCTGGGAGAGAACGCGTATAATCTGTCATGGTCATCAGAATAAACAACGTTAGCACGCTCAAACCCTCGGCCACGATGATTTGTGACTTTGTGCTAGCACAACCACGGACAGCTTCTAAACAGTTCCGTCTACCCAGTTTCAATTAGAAGCTTTGGGTCAATCTGTGGAATTTGGTTTTCCAGGCAATTTCTCCAGACCGGTCACCTCCATGGCATAGTTACATTCGAATCCTGATCTCATATTCGTAAAGTGAACGTTTCAACCACTCGATTTGCACGCATATACTAATGCATATCCACTAACATACACATTATTCCTTTCAACGGTACAAAGATCAATTTACAATATAGGAAAAGACTCTCAAATCATGTAATCTGCTATATGTACAGGCGTTTTTACAGTCAGTTATAATAATGAGTCCCTGAGTGACGTGAAAGGTCTACTGCTATGTGAAATTTTGCGTTTACCGTCTGAACTCTATCATAAGCGACAGTAAACACGACTGAGAAATCAAATCACAGCGTTCAAGTTGAAGCAATTCGTTGAAAAAAAAGCAAACAAACTATTCAGAAGAACTTTCTGTTTGAAATTTCAATTTATAAAACTTTGTTCATACTTTACATAAAAGAAGTTTGGATTATACTTTTTTGTTGAATTACATATGCATTAATATTCATGAATATATATATGCAGGTGTCTATGACAATGCCAGATAGCTTTTACAATTCGTTACCCATAAGCAGAAGTTTATTTTCATATATAACTGCATATATATATATATATATATATATAGTCGTGCTATAGTTGTAGGATAATATGTATATTTAGCATTATATATATATATATATATATATATATATATATATTCACGCGAATATACTATTGATATACATATGTTCTATTACACACATACAGAAAATATTCATGTGTTATGAGCACATGCACAAACATATATATATATATATATATATATATATATATATATATATATATATATATATATATATATATATAAAGTAGCGTTCGTGTGAAAAGCAGTCAACAATAAAATGTGACCAAGTCAATCAACCGTTGACAGCTGCTTCGATTTTTCTCAGTATTTGAAAATATTCCGCTTTGCCATTTTGTTTTCTTTTTTCCCCACTCCACTTCGATTTGCCAGTGTCCCACGTCCAGCATGTCGACACGAACAGTGCGACATTTTATTTCTTTTCGCTAAACTTTTTCCTCTCCCATTCAAGTATTTTATTTCCTCTAAACAATCTTAAGGATTTTCTCTTTCAGTGTGCCGAAAATCTGAAGTTTTCGTATAATTTCAGATTTCCTTTTTTTTAATTTTACAAACATGAAAACTTTGTGTAAATATGTGTGAATAATTCATGAGGGTTTTGGATAAGTACGTGTGTGTTGAATTTGTCATGGCGTGAAGAAATATTAAGAATGAATGAAAGAAAGTAAGAGAAGAAATACAGAAGAGGAAAGAAAAAGTAAATAAAAGGACAGGGATATAGTTCGCGAAAAAAAAAATAAAAAGAAAGACATAAAAATTTGCCCATCCTGAGAGAAGATGAAAAATAGAAAAACTTCTTTGTAGGTTTATTTAGATTGTTGATGCAATGATGATGCTATTTTTTATATTTTTGATAAAGAAATACATTATAAGCATACATCGAAACCCATACTAGAATATATTTGTAACGAATAGACACATATCACTGTCTGTGAATCTCTCTCTCTCTCTCTCTCTCTTATATATATATATATATATATATATATATTAGCTAGGAATAAGCGTAAATTACATAACATTCTTACTAAAAACTAAAAAAAAAAGCAAAGAAATAAAAAAAACTAAAAAAAGCAACTGGTTTCGTTCCAGGGCTTATCAAATTTTATTTCTGGGAATAGTAAACATGTATAATAAAAGATGCTTAATGGGGGCGAGAAAAAATATGCAAGGAAAAATAGAGTCCAATGACCTTCAAACCCAGCAAACAGTCTCTCTGTTTGCAGAGAGAAGGCTTACGGGATTTGATGTACAGTGACTCAAGCACCATTAGATGATATAAAGAGTGGAACTGTGATAGAATAGTGAAACGGTGATAGAATAGTGAATCTCTACCACTATGTGTCTTGAAACACTGCTCTCCTTCCCCTTTGAGTAGTTGAGTTTGTAGTAGGCATCAGTATCCACCTTTTCTCCAAGGTTATAGAAGGGCGAGGTTGTAGCCACTAATCACTGGTTACAACCAATCAACTGTTCCCTCCGCTAGGTTTGTATTCTTTGTTTATCGTCATATGGATCGCTTAATACTAAAATTTAATTTTCTTGGCAGTTCTCTCAGTTGAATACATGGTAGATGATACTCAGCTTTTGTGCATATACGTGTACATATACATGTGCATATACGTGTACATATACATGTACATATACGTAAATATATAATAATAATAATAATAATAATAATTATTATTATTATTATTATTATTATTATTATAACTAGAGGCATTGATGTGTGTCTTATTTTAAAATAGAGTTTGATCTGTTTAAATTGTCGGGTATCATGTGGATTAATGTCATGAAAGATGTTTTTTCATATTGGCTGATTTTGTTTAGTGGCATATCAACCTTTATCGGTTATATAATGCCGGAGTGCAAACACTTTGAACACAATTATCTTCCTTTAAGTAGAGATAAAAGTATTGTTCGTCATTTTACTATAAATAGGTATCGTTGGTAATTTTTGTAGTAAAATTTATTGCTGGTATTATTACAATAAAAATGTATTTTTATACTATTAGACTATTTTGCTTTTGTTTAGGGATTCACTATTTGCCCATAAGTGTGACTCTAACTGGTTTTACTACCACGGATGAAGGTAGACCTGAGAACAACAGCAATTAAGAAGTGGTTCCATGTTACTCAAAATCTTCCGATCAGAGGCCTTGCTACCAGATCTAGTTTGTTACACTTCGTTTGGTGGTAGTTATTGCAGTAGTTTAAAACAGATTGAAAATTTTCTCATTAAAGAAAAAGTTAAAATGTTTATCTTTTGACATTTGTAGACTGTGCAAAGATACACTTACTCTGTTGTGAATGCTTGTAGGTTCGAAATTTGTTCATGAAGCAAGTCTTGGACGCTTACATGTTTGTCTTTCTGCGGAACTATTCTCCCAAAACATAGGCGTGTATTAATAGCTGACAGTATACTCGTTGTTCAACATTTGTTCAACACTGAACAGTGTCTCAATATCTATATTTCACTCCTTGCCAGCCACGAAAAAATATTTTTGTGAAAGACCGTCATTGGAAATAATTTGTATTATCGAAGTATCAACAGTGAAACGTTTTTTGAAAAAAATTACTCTGTATTTGGCGAAATACGAAAGGTGTCAATTCACGAGTCTCGTAACTCGTTAGAGATGAAACTGAACCCATCATTCTTAAGCTAGTTTTCAGTTCATTGTTTTTCTGCTCTTTCCACCCTTGACTTGAAGGATCTGAACCCATAACTGAAGGATGTGAAGTGACGGATTTTCCGGCAAATTTTAACCACTCATCTCGACGATATTCATTAGACTACCCACTCATCTAAATTGTTGAAATCTGGTGAAAATCTAATAACAAACTATAAAAATCCTCTACTTTGCAGTTGAAGAAAAGATCATTTACAAGAGGTTAGGATACTGGAAAGTCATAATGCAGTAGAACAATGCGCGGCAACAGGTTGCTTTGTTGATTCAAAAGCCAGAATCTCATTGTTAACTTTACGGCGCTAAAGACGGATACAGTTTTTACCAAGATGAAGAAATGGGAAGATTTTTGGAAGATTGGTGTAAGGTCACAGAAATTCAAGAAAAATACTTATATAAAATATTTGAATATTTCTGTTACATTTATTCTGGTGCTTCTGTTATGCATTTAGAGATTCTAGATAAAATACAAAGAAGAAACCTTAAAGTTATTGGTCGTAACATGGCATCACGGTTTCAGTCATCACCGCCATGACGTAGAGTCCCAGTACCTTTTCTATAATTATTTCATGATATTTGTTCTGTTCTTTGATAGCTAGACTTTATGAATTTAAACGCATTACTCTATTGGCAATTAGGTCTCGTTTTACAGTTGAAATAACTTCATGTAACTGTAAGTTCTATGATAACAGTTTCTTCACTCTTCCTTCTTGTGAAACTCTCGCCAGGTTTTTTGCTTTTCAGTTAATTTTGATCATTAAAAATTTAAATAAAATCTCAAACGTTATATTCTATCTTAATTCCTGTTCTTTTATTGCTCTCCCTCCTAAATAATGTTTTCTTTTTCTCAAATTCTCTCACATTCAATAAACCTTTGTGCCTTAGTGGCTTTACTGCCTTGATTAGGTTAAAATGAATTAAGTAAAATATTTGTATGCTCGGTATACTGTGGAGTCCCCTCCTACCTAGCTTGGCATATGTGCTGATTTCTTCGGATACGTGAATTAGTTATTAACAGTTAGTAGTGAGCCCAAACTCACAGGTAGTGCTTAGACTCTGATCAACAGTCGCATCATATCGGGGTTCTTGCAGATTCTTATCGCGTCTGGCTAGATGTCCCTGCAACCCTGAAGGCAGATTATGCAGTCTGCACCAATTTCTAACCAGCTCTTGATGCCTTTGACAACCGGCAGCTACTATTATTCTTGTTTGCTTTTTTCACCTTTAAAAACATACCAAAGCTGAGTTAAATAAACAACATAAATCTAAACCAGCTTGCAAAAAAATAAAAAAAATTAACAAACAAACAAACATTTCCTTTGACAACATTCGTGGCATTCGCACCAACTTCTTCAGTATACAATCATTTATCCTTGAACGTTTTCCAGGCATTCTAACTCTATGAAACTAATCTGAAGTCTTTTCCACAATGGTCTTCCTCTCTTTCGGAAGGGTACACATGCATTCTGATAATATAGATAAGGGTCTCTCTTTAGACTCATCTGCAAAGATGGCCTCTCTATACACTTGTTTGCAAAAATGGATAAGGGCCTCTCTGTACACTTGTTTGCAAAGAATAGATAAGAGCCTCACGGTACACTCATCTGCAAAGAATAAATAAAGAAATCTCTGTACAGACGTCTGAAAAGGAACTCTCTGTATACACGTTCGCAAAGTATAGAAAAAGGCCTCACTGTACATTCGTCAACAAAGAATAGATAAGGACCTCACTCTACACTAGACTGCAAAAAATAGATAAGGGCCCCTCTGTACCCAGGTCTGAAAAGAATAAATAAGAGCCTTTCTGTACACTAATCTGAAAAGAATAGACAAGGGCCTCACTGTACACTCGTTAGCAAAGAATAGATAAGAATCGCACTCTACACTTGTCTGCAAAGAATAGAAAAGGGCCTCTGTGTACACTAGTATGAAAGAATAGATAATGGCCTTTCTGTACACTAGTCTAAAAAGAATAGATAAGGACCTCTTTGTACACTAGTCAGAAAAGAATACATAAGTGCCTCTCTGTACACGTCTGAAAAGAAAAGACAAGGGCCACTCTGTACACAGTCAGCAAAGAATAGATAAAGGCCACTCTGTACACTAGTCTGAAAAAAATAGATGAGGGCCATTCTGTACACTAGTCTGAAACGAATAAATGAGGGCATTTCTGTACACTAGTCTGAGAAGAATAGAGAAGGGTCACTCTGTACACCAGTCTGAAAAGAATGGATGAAGGCCACTCTGTTCACTAGTCTGAAAAAAAATATAAGTGCCTCTCTGTACACTAGTCTGCAAAGAATAGATGAGGACCTTTCTGTACACTAATCTGAAAAGAATAGACAAGGGCCTCACTGTACACTCGTCAGCAAAGAATAGATAAGGACCTCACTCTGCACTAGTCTGTAAAGAATAGATAAGGGCCTTTCTGTACACTAGTCTGAAAAGAATAGATAAGGGCATCTTTGTACACTAGTCTGAAAAGAATACATAAGTGCCTCTCTGTACACTTCTGAAAAGAATAGATGAGGGCCGCTCTATACACAGACAGCAAAGAATAGATAAAGGCCACTTTGTACATTAGTCTTAAAAGAATAGATAAGGGCCATTCTGTACACTAGTCTGAAACGAATAAATGAGGGCATTTCTGTACACTAGTCTGAAAAAAATAGATAAGGGTCACTCTGTACACCAGTCTGAAAAGAATAGATAAGGGCCATTATGTCTGAAACGAATAAATGAGGGAATTTCTGTACACTAGTCTGAAAAGAATAGATAAGGGTCACTCTGTACACCAGTCTGAAAAGAATAGATGAAGGCCACTCTGTGAACTAGACTGCAAAGAATAGATGAGGGTCTTTCTGTACACTAGTCTGAAAAGAATAGATAAGGGATGTTCTGTACACTAATCTGAAAAGAAAAGATAAGGGCATTTCTGTACGCGAGTCTGAAAAAAATAGATAAGGACCCCTCTGTACACTAGCCTGAAAAGAATAGATAAGGGCCACTCTGCACACTAGTCTGAAAAGAATAGATAAGGGCCATTCTGGACACTAGTCAAAAAAGAATAAATGAGGGCATTTCTGCACACTAGTCTGAAAAGAATAGACAAGGGTCTCTCTGCATACCAGTCTGGAAAGAATAGATGAGGGCATTTCTGTAAACTATTCTGAAGGAATATATAAGGGCCTTTCTGTACACTAGTCTGAAAAAAATATAAGGGCCTTTCTGTACAATAATCTGCAAAGAATAGATGCGGGCCTTTCTGTACACTAATCTGAAAAGAATAGACAAGGGCCTCACTGTACACTCGTCAGCAAAGAATAGATAAGTTCCTTTCTGTAAACTCGTCTGTAAAGAATAGATAAGGGCCTTTCTGTACACTAGTCTGAAAACAATAGATAAGGACCTCTTTGTACACTAGGCTGAAAAGAATACATAAGTGCCTCACTGTACACGTCTGAAAAGAGTAGATAAGGGCCACTCAGTACACAGTCAGCAAAGAATACACAAATGCCATTCTGTGCACTAGTCTGAAAAGAATAGATAAGGGCCATTCTGTACACTAGTCTGAAACGAATAAATGAGGGCATTTCTGTACACTAGTCTGAAAAGAATAGATAAGGTTCACTCTGTACACCAGTCTGAAAAGAATAGATGAAGGCCACTCTGTGCCCCAGTCTGAAAAAATATAAGGGCCTTTCTGTACACTAGTCTGCAAAGAACAGATGTGGTCCTCTCTGTACACTAGTCGTAAAAGAATAGATAAGGGGCACTCTGTACACTAGTCTGAAAAGAATAGATGAGGGCCATTCTGTACACTCGTCAAAAAAGAATAAATGAGGGCATTTCTGCACACTAGTCTGAAAAGAATAGACAAGGGTCTCTCTGCATACCAGTCTGAAAAGAATAGATGAGGGCCTTTCTGTACCCTAGTCTGAAGAATAGATAAGGGCCTTTCTGTACACTAGTCTGAAAAGATAGATAAGGACCTCACGCTACACTAGTCTGCAAAGATTTGATAAGGGCCTCTCTGTACGCTAGTCTGAAAGGAATAGATGAGGGCCCTTCTGTACTCTAGTCTAAAAGAATAGATAAGGGCATTTCTGTACACTAGTCTGAAAAGAAAAGATAAGGGCCTTTCTGTACACTAGTCTGAAAAGAATATGTAAGGGCCTTTCTGTACGCTAGTCTGAAAAAATAGATGAGGGCCTTTCTGTACCCTAGTCTGTAAGAATAGATACGTGCCTTTCTGTACACTAGTATGAAAAGAATAGAGAAGGGCCTTTCTGTACGCTAGTCTGAAAAGAATAGATAAGGGCCTTTCTGTACGCTAGTTTGAAAAGAATTCATAAAGGCCTCTCTGTACACTGGTCTGAAAAGAATAGATAAGGGCATTTCTGTACACTCATCTGCAAAGAATAGATGAGGGCATTTCTGTACACTCATCTGCAAAGAATAGATAAGGGTCTCTCTGTACTCTAGTCTGGAAAGAATAGATAAGGTTCATTCTGTACACTAGTCTGCAAAGAAGAGATAAGGGCCACTTTGTACCCTATTATGAAACGAATAGATAAAGCCCTTTCTGGACCCTAGTCTGAAAGAATAGATAAGGGCCTTTCTGTACGCTAGTCTGAAAAGAATACATAAAGGGCCTTTCTGTACACTACTCTGAAAGGAATAGATAATGGACTTTCTGTACGCTAGTCTGAAAAGAATAGATGAGGGCCTTTCTGTAACCTAGTCTGAAAGTATAGATAAGGGCCTTTCTATACGCTATTATGAAAAGAATAGATAAGGGCCTCTCTGTACACTAGTCTGAAAAGAATAGATAAGGGCCTTTCTGTACACTAGTCTGAAAAGAATACATAAGGGCCTTTCTGTACACTCATCTGCAAAGAATAGATAAGGGTCTCTCTGTACTCTAGTCTGAAAAGAATAGATAAAGACCTCTCTTTATAATAGTCTGAAAAGTATAGAGAAGGTCCATTCTGTACAATAGTCTGCAAAGAATAGATAAGAGCCACTTTGTACTCTAGTCTGAAACGAATATATAAAGGCCTTTCTGTACCATAGTCTGAAATAATAGATAAGGACCTTTCTGTACGCTAGTCTGAAAAGAATAGATGAGGGCCTTTCTGTATCCTAGCCTGAAAGAATAGATAAGGGCCTTTCCGTACACGTCTGAAAAGAATAGATAAGGGCCACTCTGTACACTCATCTACAAAGAATAGATAAGGGTCTCTCTGTACTCTAGTCTGAAAAGAATAGATTAGGATCTCTTTTATAATAGTCTGAAAAGTATAGATAAGGTCCATTCTGTACAATAGTCTGCAAAAAATAGGTAATGGCAACTTTGTACTCTAGTCTGAAAGGAATAGATAAGGGCCTCTCTGTACGCTAGTCTGAAAAGAATAGATAAGGGCCGTTCTGTATACAGTCTGCAAAGAATAGATAAGGGCCATTCTGTACACTAGTCTGTAAAGAATAGATAGAGGCCTTTCTGTACACCAGTCTGCAAGGAATAGATAATGGCCTTTCTGTACACACTATGAAAAGAATAGATAAGTGCGTCTCTGTACACTCGTTTGCAACTAATAGATATTATTGCGATTGTTATGAAGAAAGTGACCCTGAAATGAATTTCCTCATAACAACAAGAAACTGATAAAAAAATCTTTTTTATTTACATAGGCTCTATCTGCAGTTTATCTTATTAATATAGCTCGCATTAAAACTATATTTTTTCAGTTATGTAATAATATATTAATAATACTTTTAACAATATTATAATATTAATAATAAAAGCCTACGTCAAAATAAACATAACATTATTAACTGATACTGTTGCAACCAAATGCATAATAATTACAAGCATGATTTAACAAAACTCAAAAACATAATACGTAGAAGTGTTAAACCAATAAATAATAATAAAAAATTAAGCTCATCGTATTTTATAAAATATTTAAAACAACTGATCTCATAGTCCCTAATAACCCTACAACTGCACAACTAAATCCTCTGCTTAAAACCAATGTAGTGTATCAATTTACATGCTCGTTTAGAGATTATATCTCTGGTACTAATCATAAACCCACTACATATATTGGTTTTATTACAACCACGCTCTCCCGTTGACTTACCTGTCATCTTTCTGATCAGAGTTCAATTAAACAACATTTCTTACAAAAACATAACAATATAGCTAATATTAGACAGATTTTACTGGATAACACAATAATACTCACCCGTACACACAGTAAAAAGAAGAACCTTCAGATATTGGAGTACCAGAGATATAATCTCTAAACGAGCATGTAAATTGATACACTACATTGGTTTTCAGTAGAGGATTTAGTTGTGCAGTTGTAGGGTCATTAGAGACTATGATATATATATATATATATATATATATATATATATATATATATATATATATTTCATATCCACAAAATACAAAAATGAATATTGTATGAATAAAATAAAATAAACCCATACAACACTAAAACGTCACTCTATTCCATCCACTCATAGATAGCAGTAAACTAAAAAGTATCTACGCTTTCTTAAAAAACCTAACATCCCAATATAAGAATTACCTAGACAAAACTAAAAAATGACCTGTCCAAAACTAAGCTACCCCGCTCCCCTCTCCTAACCCAATACTGTATCTCTATGGTTACAAACTGCTGACTGACCGGCTTAAACATACTAAATTCCCATCCCACACATCACTTATATATCACATTACCAAGAATGAATCGTTTTCATCATTTATTTTTCATTTCCACTTATCACCAGAAGATGAGCACGAGTACTCCGAAACATGGTGATTTTTGTGTAGTGATACTATGATACTATGCTTTTACAAACCATTGTAACAACTATTACAATATATATATATATATATATATATATATATATATATATATATATAATTCTATGTCTATAGCACGACTTGCAATCATAATAAACACCTGATGATTGCATAGGGTATAAACCTCCGAGTCGTGATATACCCGTAGGATAATATGTATATTTATTAATATATATTTGATAGCTCTGCTATATTACATCAAGCACTTTATTAACTCCAGAAAAATATTTACAAATGTGCGTGTATATACGTGTATAACCAAATGTATATTATATATATTCACATTCTAGAACTATATTGCATTTTTAATACATAAAACATACAGGCACAGATATTCATTTTCCTTATTTCTATTTTTTATTTTGTTAGTAAGTTCGGTACTCTTTAAGTGTTTTATGTATGCGATCTTGTGGAAAAATTCGCTTCATCCAACATATATCGAATGTTCTCTACTTGTTAACTACACGAGAAAATTTGAAACAACGAGCATAAAAAAGCTAAAAAATATCCATCGGTAAGTAACGATTGAATGAAACGCTAAATAAAAGTACGAGATTAGAAACTTCTTAACAAACAAGAAATAAAAAAAAGAAATAATGATGAAAATCGAAAAAAGTGACAATTAAATTAATCAAATGCAAATAATCAGAAAATGAGGAAAAACTATACAATTTGGACAAGTAGAGAATAATAACTAATGAATAATTCATTTCCATAGTCTACCCGAAGATAAGAACTTTTTTTAGTTAGAATTGGACTCACTATGAAAGTATTGTGAATTAGGTATGTCGGTTTCAGTGGCGAGTTTGAAGAAATGGTAAAAGATTGAAAGCGTCAAGAAAGCGTTTTTAAGCTGATAATCAGGTAAAGAAAATACAAAATACAAAACAATAGAAATTACTTTAATAGGACCCGAAAACAAAATTAAACGGCAAATTGAGTAATTAAATTAAATACTTCTGAAATTAAAGAAAATGAAAATTATGTACATTTGTGTGTGTGTGTGTGTGTGTGTGTGTGTGTGTGTGTGTGTGTGTGTGTGTGTGTGTGTGTGTGAAGTCTACAGAAAGTTGAGAAAGAAAACAGAATGAAAAAGGAATAGATTTAAAAAAAATAAATAAATTCAAAAAACCGTAAAAATTGGAAGTTTGAAAAACCCTACGATTTTGTATCAGTCAATAACTGATTTGGTGAAAATGAAGTCGATTTTTCTCGACTCTTCCTAAGAATCTGTGCTTGTTTGCCTTCAAGCAAGACATTTTTTCGGTTCCTAATTTCCCTTCTCCTTTTTCTTTATTTTCTCTGTTCCGACTTCTTTTATTTACTTCAAGAAATCAATCAATGCTTGTCCAAAGAAATATTTGATTGCATGCAGCTGCTATCTGTCTGTCAATCTTTAAAAGTGCACACATATGTATCGCTTATCCAATTTTCTCTGCAAAGACTTTTATGTAAAAATACGACTCTTTTTAATTTCTATAATTTTCCTGTCTGTGTAGTTATTTTTTCTTTTTTTTTTTTTTGTATATCTGTTCATTCTTTAGTTGTGTCTTTTAATTCTCTTTTAAAAACGTTTGATTAGACAGACCATGCATTTACCTAGGTTCGACAAAGGCGTGGATACCTTTTTAGCATCAACTTAGACAGGATTCTGTTTAGAATATTAGTTCGAAAAATCTATCTTTTTTTTTTTTACAAAAATGCAATCACTCCTCTTCGCTATGTATATGTGTGTGTGGTGGTGGGAGAGAGAAACAAGATGAAAAACAGATTGAAGGCGAGAGAAAACGGGGAAGAAACTATTTCGGTTTTTGTTGCATGTTGAACGAACTAAAAATGCAAAATAAAAATAGTGAATTTATTTGAGCAGAAGTATATTCATATCTGTATCATTTCCGAATCACTCGTGAATTATTCAAAAGAACATTTCACATTTTCACATGAGATAAAAATAGTCGAAAAATTCATTTAAATGAAGGACTATGAAATAATATCAGCTTATATAAAAAAATGTTAGACTGATTGCTAATATCATAGTTTTAAAACGGTTTATAATTTAAAGGGTTTATATTAATTAGTTCCTTCCAGAAATTCACTAAAAATGAGCATACCATCATGAAAAATTGTCCCAAACTTAATAAAAACAAAGTTTTATCGTTAAAATATTTGTTATTATTATTAAGAGGGAATACCAAAGAATTGTTTGATGATTATAAATATAATTATATTTTTAATCCTTCTTAGAACCTAAAAATTTGTTTAATTAGAGGATTAGATTTGAAAATTCTTGCAAAAATAAATTAAATGTCGGATTTTAATGAAACTTTCGGACTTAGTCATAAATGAATAAAATTATATCATAAATATGTCTTATTTTTTTTTAGAAAATCTTGGTAAAATTACTTCTTTACATCTATTACCTTCTACTTATTTTGAAATTCCAAGAAATTCGCTTTTTGCACCACTTAAGGTTTATATTAGTTATAAGCACAACTCTTTCGAGAATTTAAATCATTAAATATTTTTTTGAAAAACAGTTACCGAAAATCTCGTTTAAATCGTAAAATAAAAAAATGCATTCAAACTAAGACGTTATTTAATTAGAAAAGCTTTTAATTGCTTTTATGAATAAGACACATTAAGAAAACTAAGAATTTTTTTCAATAAATAATGAATTTTTACAACTTTTTTCATTTTTTTAGAATAATATATAAAGTTTTTAAATCTTTTTACATTTCTGTAATAATTTGTACCGGTTAGATGATATTGTTATTAATTAAAACTATATTTACTAATCATGACTAGAAAAGTTAACTACAATTCAGTGACATCCAGTTTCTAAAAGGAATTGTGAATTTTCTTTTTATACGTGTATAAACATGGTAATATTTTTAAATACGGTTGCCCATGCACGTCATCATTAGAAAATAAGGGCGATAATTATGATAAATTTAAAGCCAAGGTACGTAAAATTTAATAAAACATGAGATTATGGAGGATATATTTCTAAGTTTTTAAGATTGCTGAATAGTTAAAAATAAAAAATATAAAACAAACGCCCACGTTATATTCCCCAAGTAATTTTTACAGATACGTCTAGCGTAGAAAAAAATCTAATTAAACTTCCTTTCACCAGTCAATATGTCAACACCTTAAATAAACAAACACCGCCGGATTAAAAAAATGCATTTCTGCAATATTTTAAGCTTAAATCTAGTAATATCATAATATCATATAATATCTGTTTCAAATTAGATTAAATAAACCTTAAATCAGCTAATATTCTTCAAATAAAGTTTTAATAAAGTATTTTTAAAGATATTTTAATAGAGAGAATTACATTGTGATAAATGGTTAAAATTGGCGATAAAATCAGCGATTTCAAAATAAAAACTTATTTACAGTCAATTTAAATTAAATGAAATACTACAAAATATTTTGCTTACTGGAAATATTAAATTTAATTTATTAGTTTGGAATTAAGACTTAAATAAAAACTTTCCCTTTTTCAAATTCATTTTAAACTTTATTTTTCGCATTTCTATAGAGGTTCCTAATGTTAATTATTTTGTAAGCATTTCAATGAAATAAATCTCAATTCGACTTTTAGTTGAATGATGGCTGATGATCAAAAGAAGCAAAGGAAAGAAAGAGTTGAAGATGAGAAAATAAACAAAGCCAAAGTTAAATGGGTAGAAGGGAGATAGATTGAAACAATGGAAAGAAAATATTAGCAGGGTGAAAGTAAAAGGGAAATACCAAACAAAGAGGGAAAGTATTTAAAAATAATGGGGCAAAATTTACGGAAAATTGTGAAAAAATAATACAATTTAAAAATGTATAGACGAGGATAAGAGGCAAAGAATAAACGGATAAATAAAATACAATAAAAAAGAAAGAAAACTGTAGAAAAGTCATTAAAAAACTTAATGAAAACTCGAAAATCTTTCACATATTTATCTAATGTTCATTTAAGTCATTTTCTTCACTCTTTCTGAAAAATGACTTTGTATATTTACCTTCGGTCTCTTCTTCCATTCTCTCTTGCTCTCGTTTCTGCATTTTGTCTAATTATCTATTTATTTTTTGTTTCTACAACATAATTACTTTACTTCTGCCTATTTGGCTGACAATAATCAATTAACTGTACGATATTTTTCCAAGTGTAGCCAAGTGTGCAATACTGCCCAACGGGATCAATTACTTCATCAGATTCTGACCGACGACGGAGAGACAGATTGTTGTAACTGTCCGGTGCGATGGAAAGAAAAGTGTGGACGTTTGGAGGCTGCCATGAAAAGTTATAAGACGCACATTTTTGTTGAGTGAATGTGCGGACGGAAATAAAGAAAATGAAAAAAAGAAAGAAGTATGAATAGAACAAAAAAACAAAAAAAAAAAGAATAGATTCAGGTAAAAAATCAGGAAAGACTAAGAAAAAGAGAACAAAAAACTTATTTCAAAATAAAAACAAAAATGATTCATAAAATAGAAAAGAAAAAAGAAATAAGAATGGAAAAAATAAAAGAAAAATGTTTAATCAAGAAAAGAAGGAAAGGTAAAATGAACAAAAGACACAATGATATGAAGAAGGAAATGATGAAGGGTTAAAAGAAGGGCGGCGAACAGACAGAAAGAAATAAGTAAGAACACGGTGACAATTTGAGATTTTCAATGAGTTACATTAATCATAATAATAATAATAAACAAAAAACTCCAAAGTATCTATATCTTTAAACATGAATATACTATCCGTACAGAGATGGGGTGAACAAAATGATGGAAAAAAATTGATTAAAGTGTCAAAAGCTTGTTTATTTTTGATTGCTGAGTTAATATTAGTAGTTTTTTTCTTTTTTTTGTAAAAATTGTTTTCTTACAGACATTCTTTAAATAAGTTTATTAAAATCAACAGTGAAAATTATTTAAGAATTTTAAGTGATCAACATCATCCTGTGGTTCAGGAACTGTTTACGAATGGAAACGCCATTTTTCAGGATGATAATGCACCCATTTATAATGTTAAAATTGTGGCTGAATGGTATGAGAAATATTCTAGTGAAGTAGAACATCTTACCCGACCACCACAGTCCCCAGAATCTCAACATCATTGAAGATTTATGGTTCATTTTAAAAACAATATGTGAGAAGTCGATATTATCCACCATCATCATAATGTTTAATTACTCTTTTGTCGATATTTTTACTTTTTTGTTTTTGAAAATGTGAAAAATCTTTAAAGACGTAAAAATAGTTTTTCTTTTTTCTCTCACATTTATTAAAAGAAGAAATAACTTGCTTGCACGAAAAATTCTTGAAAGTCCGCTATCTAATCTATGCCTCAATTTTTCAAACATTTCCTTTCAGAAAAAAAATACTCTGTTTCATGCCAACATACATGATCAATCAATTTCATTTATTAGGCATTAAATTAGATCACTTAGCATCCTCCATAGTTTACCTTGACTTTCACAGTTAGCCTTGAGAATTTTTTTCGAACATTCCTAAATTTAAGTATCTTGAAAATCTAACGATATTTCTTTTTTTTTTACTTCTGTTTATAGATACATGTTGCAAAATAAAATTCTTACGTTTGACTTGATAAAGTCAGCCAGTGGACGAAACTGCTACTGAAATCTTTTTTGTTATATATATATATATATATATATATATATATATATATATATATATATATTGTCATCCGCAGACAGATCTGTTTCGCTGTATTCATCAGTACGGTTAGGCTCCGATTGCTACACAACCCAGGCTCGAAACCCGACCGATTTGGCGTCAGTCGGCAACTCTACCGACTCTACCCGTGGGCCACGGGTAGAGTCGGTGGAAGAAGGCAGTCTTTTTAGTGCATATCATATTACGCGCCCAATAGCTAGCGTGCTCAAATTCATTTTTACTGAATGAGCGATGCGTACAATCTAGAGTGGCTACTGTTTTTCAAAGTCTACATTTCTTCTAGAGTGCTCAATAATGTGAGAGCGTAAATATTGTGAATGTTGTAAAGAGCGTAAATATTGTGTGAGAGCGTAAATATTGACGTAGGATAATATATATACACGTCAATATCACGACTCGGAGTTTCATGCACTATGTAATGATCAGGTCCACTTATGATTGTATAGTTCATAAAACGCGATATTTATTAATATATACTTAATAGCTCTGTTATATTATATTAAACACTGTCTTATTAACACCAGTAAAATATTTATATATGTCCGTAGATATATATATATATATATATATATATATACAACCACAGGTACTCGTTTTCGAACCCTAACCAAAGATTCCAGATGGCACTATCACGTAGATTCTGGAAAATGAAGGAGGAAGGGCAGGACTCTTCCTGGAAACTAATAGGCTCAGCCTGTACCCCTAAAAATTTTCGTGATAGGTGCCGTCTATGTCTATTGGAGAAGATTCTGATTTTGAAGTATCCTCATCAGAACTTACTTTTGAATCTTAGAAAGGAATTCATCAATAAGTGTCGTCATAGAGCGGATTTTAAATTTTAAATTTTAAATTTTAATTTTTAATTTTTCTTTTTACTTTTTATATTTTTTATGTATATGTGTATGCTTGTGTGTGTGTATGTGTATTTTTGTATATATGCGTGTATATATGTTTATATGTATATGTATGTGTGTGTATGTGTACATATGTATTTATGTGTATAAAAATTTTTTTAGCTATTTAAATGCTCTACTTATATTTCCCTTCATAATATTCATTAAATTTTTTTATAAATTTTTTTATAAATTTTTTATATGTATGTGTGTATGTGTGCATATGTATAATGTATATAGATGTGTGTGTGTATGTGTGTATATGTATACATATATATGTGTGTGTACATATATATTGTGTGTGTGGATTTTTTGTATATATATATGTATATATATGTGTGTGTATGCGCATGTATGTGTATATACGTATATATGTGAGTGTATGTAATTGAATGTATGTGTGTGTGTATATGTATGTATATATGTATTTATAATTAAAGAAATGTGTGTGTGTGTGTATGTATGTGTGTACCATATATGTATGTATAATTGTAAATGAAATTTTTTTTTTTGTTCATTTATACCTAGCGGTATCTTTATTTAGTTTAAATTAAATGTCCTAATTTTTTTTTTTAAATTATTTTAAATCCTATATCTTTTTTTTCCCTTTAAAAATGAATATACCTTTTTAAGTAAAAGGCCTTTTTCTAATACTTCAACGTTTTTCGGAAGTTAAGTTTTTGAATATGTCGAGCGTCTGTAATATATAAAAAAATTTTTCTTTCTTTTCTTTTTTCCTTCCCTTCCTTTATCTCTCTTATCTCCCACCTTTTTTCCGTTTTGCTTAACCTAATATCAATTCAACACGCCGTCTGTTCTATTTACGTTACAATTCTCTTTCCTTTTTTGCGAACCCAGACGATGCCAATTTTTCTTTTCTTGTTTATTTTATTTTATTTTATTTTATTTTTTTCTTTTTCTTTCTTTTTAAACTTTATTTTGCAAATCTATCTATGAGTTAAAAAGGAAAAATAGACTGATTTTTTTCTCCAGTTTCACAAAGGATTTTTTTTTCGTTGCTGAGGTGATGCGTTATCCCCTGTGGGGATTTCATGTCGAAATTTACATACAACATCTTTGAATAAATCCTATTTAATTTATATATATATATATATATATATATATATATATATATATATAGTCATGTAGTAAATACACCGATGAAAAATGCTTGTCCTTGTTAAGAAAAAGAAAATGATGATTTTTTTTAAATAACAAAAAATGAAATTATTTTATTACGAATGTGTAGATTTATTGTTGGACTTGTAACAATTTGGGGGAGTTGTTTAAGAAGACAACACTTGATTAAATATTGAATGTCAAATATTATTGGAAAAGAATATTTAAATAAACATGTAAAACATTAAGTTATTTTGGGTCTTATCTTTTGTGGTGGTGGGGTGAATGCGACAGTGTCCCTAAATTTTGATTTCCACCAGTTTGAGTCGAAATTTCTCGTGATTTTGTTGTTAAAGTAAACGAGAGCGTTGAAAGGACGCCTCTCTAACCTTATCAATATTATGATTCGGTTGACTGAAAAGGGAAATTGATATTGTTATCTCTGTTAGTTTTATTTATGCTTATTCAACCGAAGGCGGAATTCCTTTTATTAAATTCTAATTTGATAGACACTTTTCCAGTGTTTCAGCTTTGCAAGCTCTTCACATCGCTTATATAACGCATGTATATTTGAATTTGTCATTTAAACTTCTCATAAATGTCAGGACGTAGCTCATAAAAACAAACTACTGTCTACGACACTGACAAGATTTAGCTCCTGAGAATGACCAAAACAGTTGTAAATGCTCGAACAAAAACAGTGCAAAAATTAAAACAAAATGAACGTTTTCAAATCTCTCTACAGTTTAGATTCGGCTGGACAACAAATTATTCAAAACTCAGAAGAATACAATAAAACATGAAATAGACAGATCGTAATAGTTGAATTTAATATCACTTGATTAAATTGATTCTTGCTGTCCCCAAATAAAATTATAGGGGTGTACAAAATAATGGAAACACCAAGTACCATAAGAACATAATTTTGAAAATGTGACTGTCAAAAGCTCGTCTATTTTTATGTTTGTTGATTTCATATTAGTAGTACTTCATTTGTTTTGCAAAGAATTGTTGTTGCTTTTTTCCCTACATAAGTTAAGTAAGTTTATTTAAATAAAGAGTGAGTACTATTTGAGAATTTTAAGTGATCAACTTCATCCTATGTTTTATGAATTGTTTCCGGAGGGAAATGCCATCTTTCAGGTTGATAATGCACCCATTCATACTGCTACAATTGTAGCTGGATAACACAAAGAACATTATAGTGAAGTAGAAGATCGTATCTGGCCATCACAGTCCCTAGATCTCAACATCATTTAATATTCATAGTTCATTTTAGAAAACGAGTGCGGAGTTGATAGCCTCTACCATCGTCATTGAACGAATTGGAGACTGTTTTACCTGAAGAATGGATAAAAATTCTTACTCTTACAAAGAACACCATCACTTGACAAGACACAAGGAGTGTTGAAACGAAATAGTTACTTTGTAGTGATGTTATAACATACTTATGTTATAAATTTTCAATAAATATTATTTGCTCTACTCTGTATTTACTCTTTTAAGAATAGTGTTTTTTTGGGTTTTTTTTTTGGCTATCGGAATTTTATTCTATCCATACTAACCCTATGCTCGTATATATATATAAACGGGGACCCAAAATGGTGAATGAGTTTTCTCGTTCATATCCGTGTATGGATGCTGAAAAGATGAGAAATAAGACCAAAATCGAAATTGGCGGAAAGAAAGAATATAATTAAAAAGCAAAAGAGAAAAACGGAGCAAAAATGAAAAATAAACCAAATAACAGAAGCGATGAAAGAATGAAAAGCGTTACAAAAAATATGTGCGTAATGTTGTTTAATAACCTTGGTTGTAATAATCTGAAGAAAAGAAAAAAGTAGTGGGTAGAAAGCGATTCATTCAGCAGGATAGGCAGAGTGGAATGATCTACTGACCAAGAGAAACGACCAGCCGGCTCCGATATGTCCTTCCAATTTAATTTCCTAAGCACCGTGTACCCAGGCATCCTGGGACTAATTAATTTCCGATTATCTTCTCCCCAGAAATAACATGCTTAACTAAGAAAACAAGACATTAATGTAACGGTCGCCGAAGGGCCCGGTATAAGCGTTACCAGGCTTAGATGCCGTGTTATTTAGTAGTAGTAGTAGTAGTAGTAGTAGTAGCATGATAGAAACAGTTATAGTGTTAAAATTATTGAGGATAATTTTTACTGTTTTGTAAAATATAAAAAAATTGACATGCATATATGTTTAGCCGTAATTGTTGCTAGTTTGCCTTGGCCCTTTAGGATAGGAAAACTACCGTGTGTTATTTAGCTACTGCTGGTCTAAGTGATATTGCGATGCTTTTGCTTTTGCGATGCTCAGTGATATTATGTAAATTTTCCGGTCTTAAAAGACATAATATCGCCGATCATCGCTAAAGCAATAATAATGCGATATACGAACTAGTAGAGAAAAAAAAACACAAAACATATCTGCTTGGAGTGGAATGATTTAAAATACAACACACATAAGCCTGGAAATGCTTCAGTATATAAAATCACATATATACTTATGAGTGGAAGTTTTTTCTTTTATGCTTGGAATCATTCAAGTTATTGTTATATATATTATATATATATTAATTTTTTATATAGTTTCATTAAAATACACGAGGTCTTAATTGAAATTTATTAATGCTATTTTCCTTTTTATATTCCTTTTAAGAAATTTGCTTAATAATTAATACGGAAGTAGTGGGGAGATACTTAAGAATAATTTCGAGCCATAATAAATATATTTCTCTCTCTCTCTCTCTCTCTCTCTCTTTCTCTCTCTCTCTCTCTCTCTCACACACACGCACACACACAATTTGTGTTTTCTAAAATTGATTGTGTTTGCTCATTGAAACACCTACTTTCGGAATCTTTCATGAGAAGAGTCTAGTTTAATAGCCTATGGAGCGATGGACTTCCTTTCACATACATGCTTTCCTTATAGTTACAACCCCTAAAAGTTTAAATGCAACGTCAATTGCCATCTTCTATCTCCAGGATTCCTAACCTTCTCTTATCCATTCTTCGGCATCGCCTGTACCTTGTTTTTTTGTTTTTTTTTCTCTCGTTTTCTTTTTCTCTCACTGTAACCCGCTGAGGGTCACCCTTACTTGGGGTGAAACGATTATAAAAAGGTAGAAGTTTTGCAAAGAAAAGTCGATGATCAGATGTGTTTTAGAAAGTGGAAGTTTCTTGTGAGATAACAAAAAATACGAAACAAAAAAAATGATAGAATTCAGAGGTCGAGTGAGTTACAAGAATGAAAAGTAAAATAAAAGAAAGAAAAAAATTCCATTACTGCCATAACAACTACCATTAATACAATTACGTCTTTTAACAAATATGCAGTTGTTTAATAAACGAAGAATCCCTATTCATAGCAGCAGTTAAGAATAAATCACAAAAAATTAGTTTTTCATTTAACATTCTAAAATTCAATTCATTAGTACGAATGATTCCCTATGGCTCCGTGACAACTTTAGGAGCTGAGAATCGGGTGCAGAACGACCATAAGGTGATGGAAGAATGAAAAGGTTGGTAGAAAATATTATTTCTCTTCTAGATTCTGCCTCTCAGCACCAGTGATTGTGTTTTGGGGCACGAACCGTTTCCCTAATTGCCTCGTTCACTATAGTTAAAAACTAAACCTGCTTTTTAGTCCATTAGTTCCGTTGTTGTTTTAGTTTTCTTCTTCTTCTTCTTCTTCTTCTTCTTCTTCTTCTTCTTCTTCTTCTTCTTTTTCTTCTTCTTCTTCTTCTTAATGTTTCCTTTTTTGCCTACATCTATTATTAATATTGTTTTGTAGTAAAAGTAATACTGGTCATGCTTCTAGCTTTATATATCGATGATGATTATTATAATTGCTGTTGTTGCTGTTTATACTGATTAAGATTGCCCGCCAAAAGTATCTGATATTATTATTATCATTGTTATTATTGTTACTATTATTGGTATCCTTCGCTCTGCAAATTTTCTTTTTCATAATTTTGCTCTGCTTGTATTTGTTATTGTTGCCTTTCCTCACTTTCTTCTATCCCCACTCCATTCTTCTTCTCTTTTTCAATATTTTATTACATTTATTATATTTGGATAATAAATACAAGGGGACTGGAGTTGCGATAGTTTTCATATAAATTATAATTAGATGAAATCTGATAGTGTCCAAGTTCAGGAAGCAACTGCATAAAAACTATGAAGAAGAACAACGGTAGAAATGAACTTTCTTTGTCCATTAAAGGTGGGGCTCTTTCACTGGTTTATCAGTTATATTGGTTCTTCATCATAAAAGCATGCTACAACCATTTATTGCATGTCAATGTCTATTTCCTCCTGTACTCATTTAAAGAAATATCTATTCAAGTGATTATGTCAGAAAAAATTAAACACAACTTCAGCGCATTGATACGTGTAAAAACAACAAAGCTATAAAATCTCGGAGTCATTAGAATAATCGAACTGATAAATTTTCCAAGTTAACTCTAAAACATGCTTTAAAAATTCATATGAAAAACCTATTTATTTTTTATTTTTTATTTTATTTTTTCCATTTTTTATTTTTTCCATTTTTGTTTCATTTCTTCCATTTGTTTTTCAATTTTCTTCCTTGTCTTTCCTTTCTTTTCTCTTTTCATTCTTTTCTTTTTTCTTGTTTACTTTTTTTCCTTTCTTTATTTCTATTCCAGTTATCTTTCCCTTCGTTTCAGAAAGTTTTCCACGCCAGAGTCCATCTGGTACATTTATAAATTGGCCATTCGGCTGTGCATTGAATACTGTTGCTAGATCTAGTGGAATGCTCCTGCTATTCACCTCGAGGTTCTCAGCAATCCAAAGAAGGATCTGCAATGTAGTCGATCCTGATCTGGCATCTCGACTTGATGTGTCTTTCCATTCTCTTTTCTACACATATTTTCATGGCAATCGCTCTGGTGAGTTTTTTCAAATCGTGCCCTGACCACATGAATCTACGCGTGTTACTACATTGGCGTCTACGTCCTACATTTTTTCCGTTGAAATCGTTAAATGTAACCTTCCCTTCTACTTTAATAGTTTCTTTTCTTGCACTTTCCACCTGTAGAACTTACTTCCGTTAACTTACTTCCGGGATAGATATAATCTCCAAAAGTTTAAATGCTACGTCTAATGCCATCTTCTGTTTCTTTGAATGCTATCCATTTTTAATCCTTTCTTTGACACGCCCTGTACCCTGTTCTTGCCCTTACTGTAACCCCCCCCCCCCCCCGCTGCGCACTAGTGGCGGTCCCCGTCTTGCTTGGGGTGAAATGACAAAAGAAATATCCACTTCTGTTTTCTTCCATTTCTTTTTCATTTCTCTTTAGTTTCATTTTTTTTTCACTTTTTTCTATGTTTTCTTTCTTCTCTTTTCACATGTCTTTATGTTCTTTTCACCCTTAGATTACACTGGTCAACAACATTTGTTTTTGAAATGATTCCGAGACACTAAACATCATTTTTAGCTAATTTGAGGGCGCTGAATCTGAAAATGACCTTACATTTTCTTGGTTAGCTATCGTTTTTACTGTACAGAAATGCCTCATTTTTGGAATAAAAACATTTTTTCATTTGTTTTCTGTATATATGAAATTATGAAATTGACCAATTTCAATACTTCTCAAGTAAAATCCTAGAGACCTCTCAATTCGTAATTAAACCAACATTGGTCTGCTTATTAAGAAATACTATTTTTTGATAACAATCAAACCCTAAATCTTTAAAAATGAATATACCAAGACCAACAAGTATTTTCATCAAATAATTTAATAAACTAACAGCAGAAATAAAAGCTTCGTGAACATAAGAACTATAGTAAAAATTTCCCCTTTCTTGATTGTTTGTCACGTTCAATGTTATTTAAGTCCCTCTTGATAATCCAGCAGTAGTCAGCCATAATCCGTCCCTAGTAGCGCTCTTCCATTGTTTTAATATCCTGATGGAATCGTTCTCCTTGCTCATCCCTCACATCGCCACAATTATGTAAAAAATGGACCTTAATACTCATATTAGCGTATTTATGATAAAGTGTATTACTGATAAAGTTTATCAGTTAATTTGAATTTTGGCTATAAATTTAAAAATTCGGTACTTCTATTTAATATTTTTGATTCAAAAACTCTTTTTTTTCTTATAAGAATAGTTTATTTCAGATGACTGACATAAATTGTTCGGTCACATGAAAATTGATAGGTTTCTACGACCTTCATTAACCAAATGTTGTGATCAGCCAAGATCGTAAATTTATTTTTTTTAAATGAGCATTTTTAGTACAGCAAAAAACAGTAACTAACCATGAAAATCTAAGGTCGTTTTCAGAGTCAGCCTCCATCAAATTAACTAAAAAACGTGTTTTATTTCATGGCATCAGAAAATCATTTTCACCCTTAGATTATGTGTTCTGATGGCAAATTGAAAACTCTCAAATAAAAAACAAAGTTATCTTTTTAGTTCACATAAGAGTGCTGAGAGCAGATGCTCACTGTTAGTCACTGTGTGCGAATTGAACTCATTATTGGAATGTGTCTTATTTAGTTTAAAATGTACATGTGATTAGAAATAAAAAGTAAACCTCGGGTTTACAGTTCTTACTGGAAAAGCATAATTAACTTTCTAAGCTGACCTTATGACAAAAAGAAGACTAGAAGTGACGAATATCTTAAACTGTTAGTCTTGCTATCTTTAACGGCTGTGTTTCAATGTTTACAGGTCATTGAGAAATTGTAGGGAGTTGAGAATGAGGACTGTGTGTTTGCCTTGAAAATCAGTATTTAATATCCTAAGAATCAATTACTGACTACAAAAATTCTCTGCATTACATTGTGAGATAAACTCGAAAATGAACAAACATTTATGACACTATATTACTGAAGAAAAATATTTCTCTGTATCTAGTTATCTAAATCAATGGCGTGCAAGATTCGAGAGATGAAAAGGGGAAAATGACAACAAATATCTCTTCCCCTTTCTCTCTGTCTTTTGTTCTCTCTTTCTTTCTCTCTTTCTTCTTCAATTTTTTCTCTCTCTTTCTCTCTCTATTTTGTTCTCATTTTGAATCTTATATATGTGCGTCTTTCTGTCTAGATAGATGTTGTAGCCGGCGTCCTCTTGAAACGCTCTAAAAGAGTAAGACTCGAGGGCCAACAGATAGGAAACCCTTGCACTGAGGCAAAGACTGGTGCCTACGATATAAAATGAATTCGGGAGAAAGTTGACTAATGCGACAACTTAACGCGAGAAAGGGCGAGAGTCAGAAAGGCTAAGAAAACATGGCTGATGTTGCCCCCCATCTCTACGCCTGTTTTCCGAGGGTCACTTAAATAGTAGCCCGGAGATAACCTGCTCAATAGACGTCCATAAACATACGTGACACTTAATTTCTTTTACTTTAGCAAGTTGGTCTCGGTGCGAGTGTTGAAGCCCCTCAACACTGATCATAGCTGGGAGCCAAATGAGACATAACCTCACTTGGCGTTATTTAACGACTAAAACTCTTCTCCCATCTCTGACCTATACTTCATCTGTACGTTCTACGGTTGCTCTTCCTTCTCTTTTTACTCTCCCTTTTTATCTAGTCATGTATCTGTTTTCTTTTACGCTTTCGTCAAGTGAGATAATGTACACATGTGCTAGTTTTTACTTCTTTCTCGCTATAACACATATTTAACAATTTCTTTCTCGCCTATCTTTATCTCGACGTAAATCGGACTTTGTCTCTAGGACTCGCTTCTACCGAAATATTGATACTACTCTCTGTAAATCACATTTTTTAAATTGATACATTATTGGTGTTTTTCAATTCTTCCCTTTACTTTATTCCCTGATAATTTCTGATTTTAAAAAATTTCTTTCTTCATCACTGATTTGTTTTCCTTCCATACTTTTCCCAACTAATTTCATATTGTCTGCTTCTCCATAGGATATATATATATATATATATATATATATATATATATATATATATATATATATATATATACTTTTAGCTATTGGCTGATCTAAGGCTATATCCTATAACATATAAAAATTGCATGGTACCCATAAAAATAACTGAATTATTTAGACATGGATCAGAAATTGTGATAATATAGAAGTATATGTGCACGATGTCGAGGAGCAAAGTGTCGCTTCACGATTTTTTGCCTACACACACACACACACACACACACATATATATATATATATTATTTTGAATATTATTTTTACCGATACTCGTATTTAAGTAGATATTCTGTTTTTAATTAAACAGTATTTTTATATTTATATCTACCGGCCTGATTATTTACGATAAATTTTTATTACGAAAACGTGTATTACCCAGCAGGATTCGAACCCTATTACATAGGAGAAGCATACCACTCGACCATGGATAGCCTCTTGATCAGACAAGGTTTTTATCATGCTTATATAACACAATTTTCGATCTATCGCAAACAAGCATATCTGCTCTGAAATGTATCGTAATGTCAACAAATGTAAACATGTTTCGGAAATTCACGAATTTTAACGAAACTTGGTTATAAGCAACCGACAATTTGTAATGAATTACAACCAGAATACAGTGATGAAATATTGAAGTGGTTGCTCTCACGAAATTTTCAATACATGCATTACATAATTCAGTGATTCAATAATTCTCCTCAGGATACGCAATAACTGATAATAAAGATGATGATAATAAATAGCCTGATGTAACAACCTTGTATGGTTATCATGCCTATGATTTTAACTGATTGGACATGTTGACATATTGTGTTTTGGTAAATTAAGATGGGCAACAGAAAAGAAAAAAAAACATCCCGTACAGTACCACAGATTTGCCTGACGTTAAGCAGTTGAGCAAGTCCCTTGGGTGCTGACGCACAGTCATCTCTGTTCAAGAGTGGGTGCAGTGGAAGAACATCATGGCTGGGAGTATACAGTCGGGAGTCGACTTCAGAGTTACATTTAGATATTTGGGAATACCTCCCAATCGGAAATCTTCTGAACGGATTGGTTTACACGACGTGAAGGCCGACTTGCAAGGCTATGCACTGCTTTTATCGAAACCTATTGCGCATATTTGGCTTTGGGAACATGTAAGATATGCGTTGTGGTGCAGTGGATATCGGCTCGGAACAAGAAATCGGGGAGCCGAGTTCAAATTCCAGTTAAATTCATTGCATTCACTTACGCGCAAATACCCTTGGGAAAGGTATTAATCCGCCTCTTCCTTCCAGTTATGTGTTAAATAACAGGACAGATTGGGTTCTATAGCCTTGGCTGGCAACCAATCTACCGCAGAAAGCAATGGCAACCTACTGCGGGATAATCTTCTGCCCAGTCAGTCATGTCTCTTTCGAGACATGATCGCCCAAGCGTGTTTCATGTATGGCACTTAACTGACTAACATATACCTGGCATACCCTTATTAGATTGGGTACCATTACGGGTATTATGACTTCGTATATTTTTACTGCAGAATCACTTTGGTGGCGTGTTGCACTCTCACTCAATAATGATTCAATCAAGAAAAACGTTTGTAAATACAAACGAGATTTATATTTAGTAGATTTTGTAGAAAACCAAAACAGAACCCAAGATTCTGTGACAAATATCAGGGAACCAAAGACCATCTTAGGATGTTTTTTACATGCGCCAAATGAATATAAAAATCGTCATGATAACGTAGGCAATATTTACACTTGACAATGTGCAAACGGTTTTGAAAAGATGTTAAAAAAAACATTAGTATTAATATCACCCATCACCAGTTACAGAAATAGAAGAAATCACAATTCTATGAGATTGCGCTATCTTTACAAATAGACCGGACATAACTGTCAAAAATCGAAAATAAAAATAATCCTACTGATTGTTATGGCTTGCCTAAGGGACTTCTGTTTACTGGTAATATCACTCTACTGCTTTGAAAACGTTCCTTTATGTCTTAGACTAGGGGAAAAAATTATTTTCTTTGCTTTATTCCATGCTCTGTTTTAATATTTTCCTTTCAGATCTAGTGAGTTGATATCTCTTAACATATTCCAAATAATAATAACAATATAAAACATATATAGCCACTATGGCGGAGGGAAATTTAGCTTCCTTAGCAGGACTAGTCAATTGTACTTATACTAAGTACATACTTAATCATTTTTTTTTTACTGTAGGTTAAAAAATAAGAAAAAGAAAATTTGAACCTACAAAAGGCGGAAGAGCTCTTAAGGAGTCAACAGCCAGCTAACTAAAGGTGGTGTCTCAATAAATCACCGTTGAGAAGGCAACGGGATAATACGTCACTATCTACCCCCGCTTAATCATGGTTATTCACGACAAATATATGAAAACCTTCAGCGTGAAGGGGGTTGCTTCCCAAGGAAACAACTCCTCGCTCGGTAAGGATCGGCATGGGCAACAGGTGCCACCTGACCGTCATCCGGCGACTGTTAGCAGCAACGGCGTAAAGGGGACATTTTACTCCAAAATTTGTCCCTCGCTCGGGAAAGAACGACATGAGCAACAAGTGTCTCTGGACCGTTACCCTGCGACTTTGCGCAACAAAGAAAGAATTACTTTTGGTACATGGAACATCAGGACACTTAACAATTGTAAACAACTAGAGAATGTCAAGCAGGAGATGGACAGACTGAAGATCAATATCCTAGGGATATGCGAAACAAGATGGCCTAATAATGGAAATCTCAGTAGTGATACCCACTGGATAATTTATGCAGGAAGCAAACACAACGAAAAAGGGGTCGGCTTAATACTAGAAAAAGAAGAGAAGAAATGCGTTCTTGGATACTGTCAGCTTTCAGAGAGAGTCCTCTCGGTTAAACTGTGGGGAAGGCCCTTCAACATAGCTATCATCGTAGTTTATGTGCCGACAACTCAAAGCACTGAGGACGAAATAGAATCATTCTATTCTATACTGGACAGTGCCAAGGATCAGTGCAAAAGCCAAGAAATTAGGATCATAATGGGTGACTTGAATGCCAAGGTAGGTAAAGAGAGGGAAGGAGACATGACCGGCAACTTTGGACTAGGGGATCGCAACGAACGAGGAGAAAAATGGGTCCAGTGGTGCACAGCAAATGACCATGTAATTACTAACACCTGGTTTCAAGAACACCCACGACGTCTATGGACATGGAGAAGCCCAGGAGGCGACACGAAGATCCAAACAGACTACATAGCTATAAACAAGAGATTCAGGAATGCAGTGGTTCAATGCAAAACATATCCAGGTGCCGACTGCGAAAGTGACCATGTCCCAGTCATCTGCAAACTTAGGATAAAACTCCGGAGAATGAAGAAGCTCAGCACATCACCAAGGCTGCAATACAACACGCTTGTGAATGACCTCACCCTGCAGAAAGAATAAACTAACAGCGTGAGAAAAAATATGAAGAACAAATTGGAAAAGGACACTCAAAATGGTACTCACTAAAGGAAGTGATGGTGACCTCAGCGGACAACATTACCCCAAAGGAAATCAGACGCAGAAGAAAAAACGAGTGGATGACTGAATTCTCCACAGGATGCAAAGGAGACAACAAATAACGCCAAGACATGGAGGAGAGTACAGGAAACTACACAGGGAGGAACAAATGCAGACAGGCTGAAGAGAAATGGCTTAACAACAAATGCGCAGAAGTAGAGAGACTGAGCAGGACCAATAAAGCAGAGATGCATAAAGAGACAAGAGATTGACAGGACAAAAAACCTGCTCCTCAACAGGATGCATAAAATAAAAGGATGGGACAATCATATTGGAGAGAGAAGAAATACTCTAGCGATGGGAAGAATATATAAAGGATCTTTTTTTTGCAACAGGAGAGAACAACCGAGAATACACAAGGAGGAGGATGGATCGGAAATATTAAAATCCGAAGTGGAAGCTGCAATGGCCAAACTGAACAGAAACAAAGCAGCTGGTCCACACGGCGTCGTAATAGAGCTGCTGATAGCCCTAGAAGTATATGGCATAGAAAAAATTATCGGCATAATAAACGAAAATTATAATAGTGGAATAATACCAGACAACCTATGCAAGTCGATATTTATAGCACTGCCGAAGAAACCAGGTGCAAACGAGTGCGAACTACACAGAACTATCAGCTTAATGAGTCACATTACAAAACTGATTGTCATAATCCTGATGAATAGAGCGAGAAGCAGAATCAGACCAGAGATAGGACAGGAACAGTGCGGGTTCGTCAAAGACACTGGAACAAGGAACGTCATATTTATGATTAAGATGCTCTCCAAAAGGGCAATACAAATGAAGAAATACTTGTACCTATGTTTTATTGATTATGCAAAATACGGCAGCCTCGATATTTTTGGGAAAAACATCAGAGCAATCAAGAATCTCTACTGGCAGCAAACTGTCTGCATCCGGACAGGTAACGATTTCAGCAGATTTACAAAGATAGAAAGAGGCGTAAGACAAGGATGTGCCTTTTCACTGGATCTGTTCAACTTGTACATCGAGAATATTTTGAGGATTCTAGATGACACTTCAGGATTTGCTATTGGTGGCCACAACTTGAACAACATAAGGTACGCAGATGATACAATGCTGATTGCAGACACGGAAAGGAAACTACAAAACCTCCTACAGAAGGTATCGATGGAGAGTGACAAAAAAGGACTACAAATAAACTTTAAGAAAACTGAATGCATGGTCATCAGCAAAAGGTGCAACCTAAAATGCCAAATACAGGTGGGGGATACCAGAATCAAGCAAGTTCAAAAATTTAAATACTTAGGAAGTGTTCTAACAGATGATGGAAAGTGCGACACAGAGATCCGAAGGCGAATTGGCATGGCAGAGGACGCGTTCCAGAAACTGAGTAAAGTACTAACACACAGGAAAATTTCACTAGAAACAAAGATAAAGTGCTGGATTGCTATGTGATGTCAGTTCTTCAACACGGCAGTGAATACTGGACGATATCATCGAAAATGAGGACAAAACTTGAAGCAGCGGAAATGTGGTTCTACAGAAGGATGCTACGGACATACAAGCAACGATGAGGTGTTGGAAAAAATGGCAACAAAAAGGAAATTAATACTGAGTATCAGGAAGAGACAACTGAAGTTCCTGGGACATGCAATAAGGAAGGAGAGCTTGGAGGACCTGATATTGACAAGCCAGGTAGAGGGAAAAAGAGACAGGGGAAAGCAGCGGATAACATATTTGCAGGGCCTGATCAGGTGGATGACGGAACGGGGGTTGCGAGGTGTAACAGGAGCAAACATATTAAGAGCCACAAGGGATAGGGAGACGTGGAGAACCATTATCGCCTACATTCTGAAGGGACAGGGCACATAGAAGAAGAATGAACTGTAACATGCAAGGAATTTGAAGAACTATCGAAGTATAAAACCTTGAAATTGAAAAGGAAAAATGAGGAAATTGAAAACAAGAATGGTATCAGTCATAGGTGCGCTTGGAATGATAAAAAAGGAACACTACACAATGAAAAATCCCTAGAAATTCCAGCTTAAGAGAAATGCAAAAATACCTTGATAAGTACAGCCCATACACAGAGAAGAACATGTAACGCTCGTGATGTTATGGGAGTTAGAAAAACAAATCATGAAATGTAGCCATAACAACCGGCTTTATGTCTTCCCGCAGACTTGATAGATAGTGTGACCATAGCAGAAACCGAAATTTAATGATGCTGTTGCTGATGATATTACTATGATGATTATTATAAGTTCAGCCCACACACTAAGAATTTTAACCATGTATCGCTAGTGATATTATGGGAGTTAGAAGAACAAATCATGAAATGTAGCCATAACAACACACCGCGACCTTCCTGGGGTCTTTATGAAGACTTAGTAGGTAGTGTAACAATAGCAGAAATCGAAATATGACGATAATAATAATAATAATAATAATACAGACTTACGACCATATCACGTTGGAACATTGGTACCCGTACGATCACCAAAGTTAACCATCGTTAGTACCTAGATATCTTACCGCTTGGGAATACCAGGTGCTGTAAACTTGAATGTGCCAGTTATGTAAGGGATAACAACTCGGAATTATTAACTGGCGAGCCGAGTTCCAATTTCAGTTGGGTTCGTTATATTCACTTACGTGAAAATACCCTTTGGGAATGATATGAATCCGCCTCTTCCACCAAATTAAGAAGTAATTAGTAAGACCTGTATCGCTAAGTCAGTCAAGTGCCATACGTGATACACGTTTAGGCGATCATATCTCGAAAGAGGCATGACTGACTGGGAAGAAGATTATCCCGCAGTAAGTTGCCATTAATTTTGCGGTGGACTGGTTGCCAGCCAAGGCTATAGAACGAATCTGTCCTGTTATTTAACCCATAATTGGAGGGAAGAAAGTCATTATCTTCAAAAATAATTCTTGCAATGTAAAAACAAAAAATAAATTCTGATTTTAAATAACCTGCAAAGGGTTGATAAGTCGTTGGAAACAAATAAATCAATCATAATCATGATACTAAATATTGGGTGAGAACTTATTAGAAAATTAATTTTTATTTCGTGATTATCTAATAAGAAAAAATAAAGGAAGAAAATTAGCAGATTTTGAAGAAAAAAGTATAAGAACTTGGAAAGAGAAAACAGAGAAAGACTACTTTTCAATACAGCATCTATTTAGTGTAATGTTATTTGTTTCGAAATTATTAATTATACAGAATATCAAAGAATTGTCGACGCGTAGAGACCACATCAAATTATTAATAACATATCAGTTAATAATGGGTACAAAAGAAATTATGAAAATATTACCGAGGATAGAATCTGTAATCAAAACAATAATAGTGACATTAAGGCTATTGCAAAGACGGCAATGATAATGATGCTAATGATGATGTTGACTGTTGTTGTGAAAGCGACGCTTTGCCCTCTTCCTTAGACTTTCTTTTTGTCTCGTTTTCTCTTGCTCACCTCCAACGAATGAATTTATGCACTGCGATCGAAGCCAATTCATTATAAGAGTTGAATCACGGCATTTCCAAAATGCACACATAGAGAGAGAATACATCACAGCCGGCGGGCAGAGCAAGTTTGAAGCCTTACGCCCAAAGTAGCTGCGAGGAAAATGATACAACTCTCTCTTACTGAATGGACATGGAAAGGAGGGGCATACAAGTAACCATATGAGTCGGGCAATGGATGTACGGGCACAGTGGGTGCGCGTCTAGATTTTATGGATTTTTTTCTTTGCGCCTGTATTGCGTAGAGGTTTGTATGATAAAAATGCGTATATTTCTGTAAATGTGTCTTTGAGCATTTATAAAATGTGTGGATGTGTGTTTATAAATGTGTGTGTGTCTGTGTGCAGGGTATTTAGGATATGGATATTCATATAGAATGTTTATATAAAACGGGAACGTGTTTAGATAGATTTTAAAAATATGCAGAGGATAACAATCATTAGATTTATTGAATGGCAGCATTCATTCACGACCTGAAACACAAGCGACTAGTAAACAACCAAGTGCAGTTTTAAAATTTATATTTTCGTGAATATGGGGAATGTATATTTTTTCAATGTATATTTATCAGTTAAAGTGTGTGTGTGTGTGTGTGTGTGTGTGTGTGTGTGTGTGTGTGTGTGTGTGTGTGTGTGTGTGTGCAAGCATATGTATGTGCACATATAAAATTAACCAAATCTATGGATATTTGTATATCGATAGCCGTGTGTTTATGCATATGCAGTGTAAATGTACGACATTTTCAAGACGTATATGGTCTGTGCTGTTGTGATGAAAAGGTACACCTATGAAAGGTGTACATACAGTGAATATAAATATTTATCTGCAGTTTTATACTTTGTGGTTAAAGAGTCGCAGGAATATGGTTATAAGCGTACGCGGTGTTAGCGGGTTTAAAACAAGGGAGATAATGACAACGATAGAGAGGTGGGAGGGTGTTGACTCTTTGTGAATACCAAATACGAAGAAATGAATGCAATTTAAGTATAGCCAGTTTCAGATTTCTTTGGGTTAATTCGAAAGAAAAGTGTTTGTCGATAGAAATGCGCATGTGCTTTTAAAAAATGTGAGGAGATATATAGAAGTAGGCATTGGTTTATGTTGAGGAATATGGTAGCGCCCTGTTTGGTCAAAATTCCGTCTTTTGGCATTGGTGGTGATCCTGGAATGAAATCACCAGAGCAGAGACCTGGGCGACTGTGTATGGAAGCTGGCTGCTGTCACAACTATATAGGCCCATCTCGGCCGTACCAACAGGATACAAAGGAATACAGTGGATTATATTTAGAAACGGCTTGGCTGCAGAAGTTGCTGAAATGTTGTAAGTGTTGACAGCCAACTCCGGGTTTTCTGTCTAGGTTTACTTCAAAAGACTTTTCCATGTTTGGATATGACAAGACAGCGGAGGCTTAAAATCATAGTTGGATGGACTACCTTCCTAGGCTGTCGAGATCCATTTACCCAAAGGTAGACGAAACTAAATGTTTATTTATTATTTTAGAGTGTAAATATTGAAAACAACTCAATTTAATACGAAAGCGTAAGAAAAACAATTGCTCATTCTTCACAAAGCTACGCATTCTGCGCCAGGACACTGAAGATAAGTGATTGCTGATCAATCTGAGGATGAAATCTGCCAGTGTCAAATTAACATTGGAATTAGAAATTTCACTTTCACCTATGGATTCCGTGACCATACAATTCTTTTCTTTAAGGAAAGACAACAAAGGTGACACTAAAAGGTCGCTATGAGTCATCAGAAAGATATTTGTGCAGATGAGAGATGGTATTTAATAAAATAGTAGATAAGGCGAATTTTAATGAAATCACAGCAAGTGTACATTCGGAAGTCACTCGGCAAATCGTGGACTGACCCTTCGGAAGTTTGGCTTATTTTCATCTTTTCTAGTTGAGTTCTGTTTTGCGCAATTTTTGGACATCAAACTTGTAGCTTTCTGGATATTGTTTAACCGAGAATTTTGTTCCAGACGCCTGTAGTCCATCAAACATGGCATATTTTCACTTATGATGTCAGAAGCATTGTTCATTCATTGCTTTGGTCTTGCGTGAAAAAGATAAATGAAACGCTCATTCTGCAAGAAGGGTTTCTTTAAACACTTATTTGGAAAAAGACAGCAGCATAGCAATGAAAGAGGGAGTTTTATACTATGCAATAAAAGAATGAAATGGGAATACCAGATCAAAAAGATATTTTAAAAATCCCGATAGTCTGTGAAAACTTCCGATAATGTGTGGCTTAATTTTGGAATGTAAATCGTATAAAATGTTCAGAAAAATACTTTCACAAAATATCTGTTTTGAGTTTTAAATTCAATTTAATCAGATATTCTCTTAGAGAAGATAGCAAAAAGAATAAAATCTTTAAAATCTACTCCTGAAAAATTCTGTAAATTTTAAATTATTTTATAAAATATATATACACATTCAACCACCTGAACACCCGTTTACTTAAGTCAAATTCTCATCACGTGATATGGTTCTCTCTGTCTTTTCTACAAATATTACCATGGTAACTGCCATGGTGCCCCGACAACATGAATTTACGTGTGCTACTAGATTGGCAGCTAGGTCCCAACCTTTTCTAGTTGAAATAGTTAAATGTAACCGCCACTTCTACTCCATCAGCTTCTTTTCTTGCACTTCCCGCTGTGGAACTCCTTTCCATATACTTGCTTCCCCGATAGCTACAATCTCCAAAAGTTTAAATGCAACGTCAATTGCCATCTTCTATCTCCTTGAATACCATCCATCTTTAATCCTTTTTTCTACACCCTCTGTACTCTGTTTTTTTGTCTCACTGTAACTCCCTGCGCACTAGTTCTGGTTCCGTCTTGCTTGGGGTGAAATTAATTAAAAAAAAAAAATCTAAATACTTAGTATTTAGGTTGTCGAGTGTTTAGTTTTTACATATTTATTTGTTTTATGCATACATGTGTATGCGTGGGTGCGTACTCTTTATCTCTAAGTTTATAAACGCGCAGTTTAAAGATCTACAAAGACTCATACAATGTATGTGTGTGTGTGTTGTGAATATGTTGTATTACATGTAAATACTTATTTTATACTTATTATATTTTATATTCTTACCTAGACTTTACAATATCCATATAATTAAGAATAATGTTGATGTTTATATATATTTAATGTATATACATAGGTCCACGTTCGTCAAAATACATTTTAGTTTCTGGACGCAAATACATATCTGCACGTTTCTTTGATATAATTTTGAAACGAAATATATGCATTTGCATATGTGTTTTCTGTCATAAATAGTTACTCACATTCGTATACATACGTACGTATTATTTTGTGTTTGCTTGTAATGATCATTTATTCTTGTTCCGAAAGAAGCGTGTAGTTTTGCAGCTGTGTAACTTGGGAAGAATGGGTGACCAGTTTCGTACCCCTGCGTTCGAGTGTGTTACTTCTCTCTGTGCCAAACATCTTCCAAACGCCGATGAGAGCTGTTGTGTCGACATGTACGCGCATATGCGCATGCGTATTTCTAGGAGTATAACTTATTGGTCTTCGTAACTCTTTACTCCCCCAAAATGCTCGGAGGCAGGTAATTCTAGTGGTTTATGATTGAAAGACAGGGTGGGTTTGAAGAGTGAATCGGCAGTAAGAGCACCAGAGAAGATGTCGTAGGATGACTGCTTTATACAGGCGTCATTGACGGAGTGATGAATAGCGCTGCCCACCTTTCAATGTGATCGCTGGAGATTGGCTTGGAAAAAAAGATAACTTGGTATTAATAGATGAGCATTTTCATTTTCATAAAAAATCTACTAATATACTCAAACGAATACAGACTTTTCTTTCTCTCTCTCTCTCTCTCTCTCTCTCTCTCACACACACACACACACACACACACACACACATATATATATATATATATATATATATATATATATATATACTATAAAGATATATTTTCCCCGGCGTTTTTGGTTTATACTTTAGTCATTTTCAAGTAGGAGCGTTTAATTTTCGTGTGTACTATCGGGACTAAAGTGCATTTGTAAGAAATCTACAAAAAGGAAATTACGACTATAAAAATGCCTCTTATACAAAACAGTATATATTAAAACCCTTCATTAATACGAAAATTAAACCCAGCTTGAAAATGGTTAAAGTTTTTAGGCGAATGTGCGTGGGAAAATAAACACTATGGTCAACTTCTTTACACACTCCATTTACAAATATATATATATATATATATATATATATATATATATATATATAAGGACAGCAGAAAATTAAATAAAAACATACAAAACATTTAGCGAGGCATACATACAAGAAAGATAGCTGCCAATTTATACACTGTGTGTGTGTGTTTGTATGACAAAAGAGAAGCGAAGAAAGAATTATCATATAAGTCACATCCAGGTTAAAGGTAGCAGAAGAATCCACTGAAAAATCAATGCCTGCCCGTTCAGCACACACACACACACACACACACACACACATGGACATATACAATTCATTCACAAGTATATTTAGTATTGTAATGTTTGGGATTTGTGTCATAGCATATGTCCTGTCACCTTCAAAATAGTCACTATCACAATGTAACAGTAAAACATCCTATTACATTTGGTTACTTTCAGAAAACATGTAGGATATATGATAATCGCTTAAAGTGTGAAACTGCCAGTCACTGCGCAGTGCTAATTTCTATCATCATATATAGCTATAAACACTCTGCACGCTTCACCCAATATAGAAAATGCAGGTACATACACAAAACACACACACACACACACACACACACACACACACACACACACACACACACACACGCGAGCACACACACGCATATATATATATAATTGCATACGTGAATTATCTTAGTTCTAAATAATTCGCGCCGAAAGTTATAACAGGAAAATTTCAATGTTTTAAGAGTGACAATGCAAAATGTTCGGTCAGAGTTGGATGAATTATGAAGGTGTTTGAAATGATCACTACTGATGGCGACGTTATGCCTCCAGACATCTTCCCGCGGGGCTTCAGATTCAACAGCGAAATCTACGTCAAGTGCCCCGAGAAGGTAGTGCTTCCCTGGGTCAAGACTCTATGTTTGACAACTGGTCTCTGCACCATCCCAGACAAGCAGGAGAACGTAAATTACGGTTATCGGACAATTTCTGTGACCAAATCACACCCTGACATCTGGCCACGTAACCCCCACAGACTGCAACCCCGTTGATTATTATGTGTGGGATAGGGTTGAGCGAAAGATCAACAAAACTTTATGATGAACTAAAGGTAAAGATCAGTTACGAACTTAAGCAAGGAAACTTTCAGAAAAGCGGCAGGAGATTTCGGAGTATTATGGAGGCCGTGATTGAAGGCAATAGTGATTTTATTGAATAGATTTACTCTTTAGTATTTCAAGGTATGTTAAGTTTGTTAGAATAAGATGTCAGTTTTATTTCTTTCATTTTTGCGTAATTTAGATGACGATTTATCTATCTCATCCTATATATATATATATATATATATATATATAAATTAAAAAAGGATTAATTCAATGATGTTGGATGACCATTTCGATATGAAAATACCCACGGGGGATAACACATCACCTCAGCAACAGAAAAATCCATTCAGAAACATATAGAAGAACACACATACATACATACACATACACACACACAATTCTTCGATTATGAATACATATATACATACATACACATACTCACACACACATACATTCAATTCCATACACACTTATATACGTATATACACATACATGCGCATACACACAATATATATGTGTACACACACACATGCACACATATACATACACACACACATATATATACATTATACATATGCACACATACACATACATATAAAAATTATAAAAAATTAATGAATATTATAAAAAAGAGCATTTAAATAGCTAAAAAAATTTTTTCACACATAAATACCTATATACATATATACACACATATACAAATACACACACAAACATACACATATACATAAAAATTATAAAAAGAAAAACTAAAAATTAAAAATTAAAAATTAAAAAAATTAAAAAAACTTAATATTTAAAAATTAAAATTTACACATATATATTGTGTGTATGCGCATGTATGTGTATATACGTATATAAGTGTGTATGGAATTGAATGTATTTGTGTGTGTGTGTGTGTGTGTGTGTGTGTGTGTGTATGTGTATGTATGTATATATGTATTCATAATCGAAGAATTGTGTGTGTGTATGTGTATGTATGTATGTGTGTTCTTCTATATGTATGTATAATTGTAAATGAATTTTTTTTTTTACCTAGCGATGTCTTTATTTAGTTTAAATCAAATGACCTAATTATTTTTTTAAAAAATTTTTATTTTAAACCCTATATCTTTTTATTCCCTTTAAAAATAATTATGCCTTTTTAAGTAAAGGCCTTTTTCTAATACTTCAACGTTTTTGGAAAGTTAGGTTTTTGAATATGTCTAGCGTCTGTAATATATAAAAATTTTTTTCTTTCTTTTCTTTTCTTTTTCCCTCCCTTCCTTCCTTTATCTCTCTTATCTCCCAACTTTTTTCCGTGTTGCTTAAACTTACATCAATTCAACACGGCCGTCCGTTAATTTTTAAATTACAATTCTCTTTCTTTTTTTGCGAACCCAGACGATGTCAATTTTTTCTTTTCTTGTTTATTTTATTTTATTTTGTTTTATCTTTTTCTTTTTTTTTCTTTTTCTTTTTTCTTTTCTTTTTTTAATTTCTTTGCAAATCTATTTAAAAAGGAAAATTAGACTGATTTTTCTCCAGTTTCTGAAAGGATTTTTCTGTTGCTGAGGTGATGTGTTATCCCTCGTGGGGATTTTCATATCGAAATGGTCATCCAACATCAATGAATTAATCCTTTTTTAATTTATATTTGCTCTGTAATATTTTATCACATGGAGCTCTCTTCCTGTATCATTTTTTTAATATTAAAATAAAATTTTTAATATTAATTAGGATCGGGTTTTTGGAATTTACCTTCATGCTTTTTCCACTTGGATTAAAGTATCTGAATTAAAATATATATAGTAAATAGCTAACCTAAAGAGCTAATGAACCTACCAAGGTTTCACCTAACGAATCATCAGGGTAGGTTGGAGCCAACGTTCCCTGATGATCCGTTAGCTGAAACCTTGGTAGGTTCATTGGCTCTTTAGGTTAGCTATTTACTATATATATATATATATATATATATATATATATATATATATATAAATAGCTAACCTAAAGAGCTAATGAACCTACCAAGGTTTCACTTAACGAATCATCAGGGAAGGTTGGAGCCAACGTTCCCTGATGATCCGTTAGCTGAAACCTTGGTAGGTTCATTGGCTCTTTAGGTTAGCTATTTACTTTGTTTGCTCAACTTGCGTATTGAGCGCTTTTTGTTTTAGGTTACTCGTCTCGGGTTTCTTTCTTTGGACTACGTACTTTGATTGATGTCCAAGTGCTTAGCTCGTTCTTTTTTTATTACCATTTTTTTTCCTTCCGCGTATGTACACGGAGGGTTTTTTGAAACGAGTATAGCGATAATTTTACACACACACACACACACACACACACACACACACACACACACACACACACACACACACACACACATATATATATATATATAAAATAAAGGATGATAGGTGATTGAGCTATGGTTTATATAGATTAGGTTAGCATTATTTTTCATGTAAGGTTGAAAAGTGTTAGAAACTAAGTCAATTTGTTTTATATTAGGGTTAATTACTACACTGAGACCAAAAGATTTAAAAACTATATGAATTAATTTTCTAAGTCTATCAACCTTACTTCCAGTGGATTTATTTACTATCATGAGTCTGTCATCTCGATAAAGTCCTATATTTTTAATATCGAATTCTTCATACGCCGTTAGATTTACAGAAGAAATAATCCTACTAAATCCTAAGACTCTGCAGAATCCAGAGCACCCATAGATAAATCAAAATTACCCGTTGAGGTTTTTAGTCCATTGTTCGTTGTCATGGATAAGGACTGATTTCCTGCAGTTCAAGATTATTTTGATTTTCTTCTTTTGAAATATCCGAATAAAATTCAGCGAATTCCAAAGCAAGATGGAAGAGGCTACCTGATACAGTTGGGTAAAAGTCCTCGATGTTGAATTGTAGAAAATTGCAATGATTTTTATCTTCAACGTTCTCGAACTAATCGATTACCTCCAAAATGCCACTCCTCTTTACCTCGTACAATTTTCTAAAAATAACGGTTAAGTGAAATTTTTTAATCATTTTTTTAAAAAATAACGTTTAGTACCATCATTATTAACTACCTGATGAGACATTGTTTTTTCGATGTCGAAACAAAATATACACTTTTATAATAAATTATAATTTGCACATGTTCTAAACTATAACTTATAATATATATATATATATATATATATATATATATATATATATATATATATATATGAAATATGATTAGATAGATTAATTACGCGGTGAAGGAAATGCATAGAAACAAACCTTACCTACATAAATCTTACAAAAATCAACAATTCTCAATGTCTACGGGAAATCAAAGACAGGCATTGCCGTAATGACAACAACAACAAACATCAGGAATCCGTTTCAAGACGCCGACCTGTAATCGTAACTGTCCGCTTCACTATGGTCCTCAGATGATTATGATCCCAATTATCTGATGATCACAGTTGGCGTGAAATTCAGAGGAACGGTTTTAGATCGGAGTTCCTGGACGTATTCTTCGTAGTTACCTCTCTCTCTCTCTCTCTGTGTAGTAAGAGACAGGGCTAGTGTGGTGGCTAGACCAATATGCTTCAATCATGAAAAAAGGCGAGTGCAATTCCGCGCAAGTTTAAATTCAGGAATCCTCTAGTAAGGATCTAACTAATTAGTTACAGAATGTGAAAATGCTCATCACTCATAAAAGCCCATATGTATTTGCATAAGCGTATTGTGTACTTTCCGAACTTCTTAAAAATCCAGAGTCATTCACAAATACAAATTTATTACCTTCTTACCATCATAACTATATTTCTCTCTTTCTCTTTTCACTCACTCACTCACTCACTCACTCACTAACTCACTCATACATTTCGTTTTATAACGAAAAGAGAATAAATAGAATTAAATTTACTAAAGTATAAATAAGGAACAACGTACAGGCTGGAAAAGTTAAAGGTTACACCGGATGTAAAACATCGGTGCGATAGGAGGAGTTAGGAGGTCAGCTGCCCCGAGGGGCTAAAGTTTCAGGAAGAAGCGGGTTTGCAGAATATTCAGCATTGGACACGAAGAGTCTGTTGAAGTGATGCGGATCTCATTACAGCCATCTTAGCAAAGAGGCTTGTGGCGGAAAGGGTGCATCAATGGTTGTCGTCTTTCTATTCAGAAGATGACTGGCCACCTTGCCGCTTGGACGTACACTAATGAAGACACTATTAACGCACTGAGGTCCCAATTAAACAGCTAAATAGCTAAGAGGAGGCTCAACGCTTACAGGCAATGTAAAACTGTCTTGTCCGCGACTGTAGAAAAGAAAAAGAATCAGTGCGCTGTAAAGTTAGGAGGTCGAGTTAGTCTGAGTTTCTTTTTTTATGCCCACCAGAGATCTCTGTTGTTGCCTCTCATGTATGTGCCCTGGTCGTTCTTTGTGCTGGTCTCTCTCTCTCTCTCTCTCTCTCTCTCTCTCTCTCTCTCTCTCTCTCTCTCTTTTACAATCACTTTTTAAAGTTTCTTCCATTTTAGATTTTCCCATCATCCATATTTTCTCTCATGTTTCTCATACCATTCGTTCTGGTTATTGTTGTTAAACATGTTCTCTCCTTTTTCCTTCGTTTGCTTCTTTTTCCATTTTATTTTATATTTTTCTCTCCTATCTCTGTTGTTGTTTTCTTATTCATTCTCAGTTTCATCATTATTTTTTCCTAACCCATCAATCAATTCTTTTTAAAATTTTACTTTTTCACATCCCAGCGAATATTACCATTCCCCATATCTATTTAAATCATAGAATTATCGCTTTTCTGAAAATTGACAGATTATTTTGGTTTGACTACCAGCTGATCTCCCTCTCAGTAAATTCTCATAATTACAGAACATGGATAATTACGTTACCTGAATATTTTAACAGAAAATTAGTGTTGAATCTCCATAACATCTATAATTCCACAGTAATATCCAAGAGTTGTGTCCCCAACTCCCATAAAAAACAATACTATTTCTCAGCTGCCAGCCTTGTTTTATCACAATGGATACCAAGTTTCAGCTTCTAATATTTCTTTTTAAAAATTTAAAATGATCAATCTGGACAATAACAAATGTAGCTTTACCATTTACAGGAATTTGTCGCTGAGTTATGATTTTCATATCAGTCTGACTCGTAATAATTACTGAAGCATTACTCTGAAATTATCTGAACTTGATTATATTAAAATTTCCCAGACTAGAATGCACAATACTCGACATCAAAATTCAAAGCCAACAAATTTTAACTCAGAAAACTCAGAACATGATTCTCAAATGTATTAACAAATATCTCCACTATGGCATCAGTTTTCTGACTTAAAATTTGTTGGCTTTGAATTTTAAAAATATCTCCTTTTCATTTTCTCTTTCGATGCCACATTGTAAATCTTAAATGAATGATTTATAAATCCTAAGTCTTGCATAATCCTCAGCACGTTTCAAAAGAAGCCTAAAAGGTAGTGTCATTTTGTTTTTGCATGGAGTTTTGTGCGTTAATATTTCAGTGCCTTTCATAACGAAAAGAACACTTTTGTTTTGATATTTAAAACGTAGAAGGTGGACTTTGAATGTTTTTCAAATAAAATTAAAATCCAAAAGAACGTTTGTATCTTCAGTTCAGAATTGGTTTTGACTTTGTGTTTTGATGGAAAAAAACGTTTTTGGCAGCAAGATTGTTAATATAAAATAAAAATAGTAAATAAGCTTTTCACATCTAATTATTTTTTTCTTTTTAATTGCACTGACAATGAGTGTTCAATTTGAATGAGATAAAACCACATTGACGAATGACATCCATTTTGAATTCAAAGATATTTTCATAGGAACAACGCTGATGACTATAAAATAAGTAATCACCATTTTGTTAATAATGACAGCTTAACAACAGATTGCATTTAATTTTTAGGGAGATTTTAATGAAAAATTATTTTTATAGTACGTTCTGAGGCAAAATTTTGAAAGACAATCAGTTAGTTTACAACCGAAGCGACTGTTGTTTTAATAAGTGTAAACACACACACACACACACACACACACACACACACACACACACACACACACACACACACACAGGGAAACAGGAGGGTACCTAGGTATGTTGAAACGAGTTCGATTTAACAGTCAAACCCAGACACTATAGTGTATAAAGCATAGGTATTTGATTAAGCAGTAAATGGCGAAAACGTTATTTCATTTATTTCAGCGAACGCTTAAGTTTATGTCGATTTTTACAGAAGTTAATTAAAATAATTAATACGAGGTAAACATGAAAGGTTAGCTTTAACAAGAGTTTGATTTTAAAAAATCAGATGTCAACTCTTGGAAAATAGAAAAAAAGCAATCTTTTTTCAGCACCCCCTCGTGTGAGAGAGAAAATTATAATTAATATTTAAAAGGCATGCATCCACATTTTCGTTGTGTTTCAGTATGCATCAAAATGTGCATTGTGACGCAGTGGATATCTGCTTGGAACGAGAAATCGGAAAGCCGAGGTCGAATTCCAGTTGAATTCGTTGCATTCACTTACGTACAAATACCCTTGGGAAAGGTATGAATCCGTCGCTTCTTCCGCCAGCTATGAGTTAAATAACAGAATGGATTAAGTTCTATAGCCTTGGCTGGTAACCAGTCTACCGCAGAAAGTAATGGCAACCTACAGCGGAAAAATTCCTGACAAGTCAGTCATGTCTCTTTCAAGCGTGTATCCCGCATGGCACTTAACTGATGCATTCAAAATATTTAAAGAGTAGTTAATTCTTAATAAGCATGCGTAATCCCAACTAATTTTTGCATGGACAATAAATAAGAACCTTGTGTTGCCACAGAGAGATTTTCAAAGAGATTTCCTCAAATAAAACTGAACTGTCATTGCTTTTGATTTTCATTATTTCTTACATTTTTCAGATTAATTTCTTAATTTTTGTTCTTACCGACATTTTTCGGTTGATGCATTATCTTACCATGCCCTGGTATGGTAGGAGAATGCATCAGCCGATGTTGCTTAAAAATCCAAACCAATGTTACTTAAAAATTATTTATAATTAGAAAAAGAACAACCAAAACACTTGATGAAATTCCAGACACCAAATGCTACATACCCATGAAGAAACTAAAGAAAACAACACCTGATATGCGTTACATTTCAAACAAAAAGAATCAAGTCAATAATTAAAGAAAAATAATGATTTTATTGAATAATTTTTACCTTAAGCATTTGAGAAAAGGTACCGAAAAACAAAAGAGCAAGATTATGTTGTCAGTTTATTCTCACAGATGCCACAAAAATATTCCTACTTAAATGCAAATATCATATCAATTTTGCTATTTATCTTTTTATCCGAAATTTAAGAAAAATAACTTGCATGTTATTTTACCTTTTCTTGAAATGAATGTAATGTGCAAATATCAATAGATTTTGAAGTCATTTGGAATTACCATTCTATATAGATTCTCAAAGGTTTTTGCTGTCTTATTATGAATGGAACTCTAAATATTTTAGAATGAATGAAGCTTAATATTACATTATAATTGATGATAAATGGAACTATGAATATTTTCAATATTGTGCGGAGATGCAGATAAATATAGGGAATAAAAAGTAACAGCTTTTTTGTTCTCATATCGTTTACAAATGTTTGTTATTTATATTTTTTTAAATTTAACCTTTAATATATTTTTAATATATTTTTCTATTTTTATCCTTACAGCTAATAAAACAGCCACATTCTCAATCATTGAAATAAAAACAGGACACGCTTGTGTATAACGCCTGTAAAGTTGAGATCTTTTGTACTTGAAAATCAATTGGATATCAATTGAAGAAAATTGAGTGGTAAAAGGCGGAACTCTGATGGTGTTCACAAGCAATTCTCGTTCGATTCTCGAGACAATGACGTTCACAGATACATGAATTACATAAAACCTCACTGACACCAAACCTAGGCATTCAATCAACAAACTAATCAAGTCTTTGATTGGTTGACGAAAGATTGGCGTAAAAATATATTTGTCGGAAATAGCAAAATGGAGTTTTGGCGATTTGAAAATCGGCATTGGTTAATAAACTGGGTGTGTTGAGTTTTATAAAGGCTTCTCTTTAGTTATAATTGTCCACCTTTGTTACGCATTACCAGTAGCGTGGCCGATGACACATTCAAGGTAGTTTTAGTTGCAAACGATTAAATATTTAGTGAGAAAATAAACGATGCGTTGTTCGAGTTAATTACGCTTCCATTAATTTTACTGAATTTGATGAAAGCATACACGGACACAAAAGACGAATAGAGATGCAGGCACATTCAAAGATATGAAGAAGGACGTGAGCACGGACATTCATACTGAATAAGTTTCTAATACTTTTAAAATTAGGTCTATAATTCACATGTTCTATTTCAGTCTGTCTGTCTATGTCAGTCTATATCAGTCTATGTCATTATATCTATATGTCTTCTATCTATCTATCTATCTATCTATCTATCTATCTATCTATCTATCTATCTATCTATCTCCGTCTGTTTCTGCTTGACGATCTTCGCTAGTTTCAGCCTAACTTTCTATCTATCTAACCCAGTGTGTGTATATCTATCTATCTCAGTCTGTTTATATATATATATATATATATATATATATATGCCTTCTTCTACCGAGCGCCCATAGCTCAGAGGTAGAATCGTTGATGACTTATGAGCTGTGATACAGCAAAACAGATCTGTCTGCGGATGACTCTCTCTCTCTCTCTCTCTCTCTCTCTCTATATATATATATATATATATATATATATATATATATATCAGTCAGTATCTATCTATATTAGTATGTATCATATGTGAATAAACAGTCGCAGCCGACATTTGAGTTTGAACCCGGATCACCAGAACACGAAGGTAGTTGACCTCGTTTTGATATAATTAAAGGAATTGTGCTGCTGGTATCACGTAACGTTGTAAAAACAATATATATATGGGTACGTAATAAATATTCGGGTGAGATAAAAGTAAATGTCTTGCAGTATTCTTCGAAGGCGTTATTTCTAGTATATGTGACTTTACAAAAGTTAGTATTCATTTGAACTTTTGCAGGGGAAAAATACGTATCCTACACGTCGTAATAGGATATTTGGTTAATATTTACCACTTCGTTTAAGAGACGTCATATTTGCAGGACTACAGACAAATATCTAAGCAAAGTTATTCAAAACTTTTCAGCGGAGTACAAGAAAATGGAAGAACAATAATGTATCATGTTTCAAAAGCAACAAGAACAACAATTGCAGCAAAAAACAAAAAAAAAATACAACATGAACAGCAATTTTTAAAATTATTATTTAATAAAACTGCGAAAGAAAAAACAACAGATTTATTCACTCCAGATGTTGTTGCTAATTCAATTAGCTAATTTTTATACAATCCAAACGAATGTATAACTTTTCCAGCTCATTGTAAAAGATACGAAGTGATCTTCAAAAGTGATTGTTCGTATTAGAAGGATGAAAAAAAGCTCGTTTATTATTAAGAAAATTGTCCCTTGCTGAACAAGAAAAGTATGTAAACTTTATTTAGAAAAAAAAACCCACACACAGTTGAGATAAATTTTGACAAACGGTAGTAATACTATCGAAAATTTTCGGTGATAGAAGTTCGTTATTTAATACTCGTTGGCATTGTCTTAACTTAGTAAAGTGTGACGATGAAGATTTTGTCACTTATGCAGAAGTCGTGAATCGAGAATGCGAGAAGTTCAAGTCAAATGAAAAAACTCCAGATTTATTTAAATGCCTTATATTCGTACATGGCTTAACTTCTAATAAGGACGCAATAACTTAGGGGGTTAGATGGAGATAACTCATGACTACCGAAGAGGCTTCGCACAAAGGAATGATATACTCCAGTGATCGTAATAAAGGGTTCGGTTCGAAATTCTTAGCACCTGAGCATACAACGGCCGAAACGTCGTACAAATGAAAACAAAGATGAGGACAATAGTCAGAATAATGTAAATAGTGTAAATACTGCCTCATCTCAGAAATATAGACAAATATTGACCTTTAAGACCTCCAAATTTCTTCAACAAAATAAATATTGCTTATAAATAGTGCTTATACGGCAACTGAAAAATGAAAGAATGAATTAAAAAGGTGTTTTCCAGAAGTCTTCTCAGAAGGTCTAGGGACATGCACAAAAATAAAAGCTAAATTTGAAGTAAAAGAAAATGTAACACCGATCAGTTCAGTTAAAGTGCCATACGTGATACACGCTTGGGCGATCATGTTTCGAAAGAGACATGACTGACTGGGCAGTAGATTATCCCGCAGTAGGTTGCCATTGCTTTCTGCGGTAGACTGGTTGCCGACCAAGGCTATAGAACCCAATCTGTCCTGTTATTTAACCCATAACTGGAAGGAAGAGACGGATTAATACCTTTCCCAAGGGTATTTGCGCGTAAGTGAATACAATGGATTCAACTGGAATTCGAACCGATATTTAAGCTAAAAAGAAGTGTACTTGTTGCTGCTTTAGAACCAATAAATAAGGACTGTTTGATTTAATCCAATCATTCATATCAAATTGTGAAATGAAGGTCGTTTTGAAGAGGTGAGCGAAGGTGTTTCTCATCTTTATCATTGATCTCCTTAGTATAATCAGTTCCCAAATAAGCATATATGCAGATGATGCCACCATTTTCTCCTGTCTCCATTTTTTTTTTTAATCATCTCACCTCAAGCAAGGCATTCCACTGCCACTATTGCGCATGGGGCTACATAGGGGAAGGTAAAGAGGAGTGGTTAGACATAGGGAATGTCAGGAGGAAGGTGACAGATGAGTAAAGATAGCGAGGATGAGGGTTGGGTAGATGGGAAGAGTGTTTGATAGAATGGAAGTAGGTTAGTGTGTTAGGAGGTGTCTATTGACCTTACATTTAAACTCCTGGAGATTGTAGCCGTCGGGGAAGCAATCGTGTGGAAGAGAATTCCACAGTCGGGAAGTGCGAGGAAAGAAACTGTTGGAGTAGAAGTTACGGCTGCATTTTATCAGTTTCACTGTAAAAGGGTGGGATCTAGTTGCTAATCTAGTATCGCGTTCAAATTCGTATTTAGGGGGCACCAGTGATCTAAGTTCATCGGAGCAGAAGCCGTGACAGTATTTATAGAAGAGACACAGGGAAGCCACGTTACGCCGGTGGGAGAGAGACTGCAGGCGGTCTGCCAAGTCGGTATCTATCACATTGCAGACCCTCCTCTGAACCTTGTCGAGAAGCCCGAGAAGAACAGCAGGGGCACCCGACCAGATATGGCGGCAGTATTCAATGCACGGGCGGATGGTAGATTTATAAATGTGCAGGATAGATTTAGACGGAAAAAACTTCCGGGCCCTACACAGAGAACCGACTTTCATAGCAGCGGATTTAGCAATGGATTCGATATAGTCATTCCATTTGAGGTCCGCTGAAAGTGTGAGACCAAGGAGGCGTAGTGTTTTACTCTCTGGGAGACAAGCCTGGTCCATGCTAATGGGAGGTAGGTGAGATTGACGATGATGGTTAATTGAGAGTAGCTTCGTTTTAGAAGCATTAAAATTTACTAGCCATTTCTTACCCCAGTCCAACATGGATTGGAGGTTTTTTTCAATCTCGGCTGCGAGGTTAGCTTTGACGCCTACTCCAGATTTTTGTAGGAGGCGGGAGTAAACTGTGGTGTCATCGGCGTACAAACCTATTTGGGCTCTTATGGAATCAGGGAGATCATTAATGTATATCAAGAAGAGTGTAGGACCTAAGATGGAGCCTTGGGGGACACCTGCATTTGTATGGTAGTTCTGAGAGACATGTCCGTTTAATACCACCTTCATTGTGCGGTTAGAGAGGAATGACTGGATTAGTTCAAACAAATGTCCATTTATACCACAGCTCCGCAGTTTACATAGAAGGCCAGCATGCCAAACTCTGTCGAACGCCTTAGATATATCTAATGCAACGGTTCGGGCTTCGCCATTCCTGTCGAGTGCCTGGTATATGTACTCGGTGATGGTCGTTAGCATATCAGCAGCAGACCTGGTGAAGCGGAAACCATATTGCTTGTCCGAGAGGAACCTGTGTGCTGTGAGATGCTGAACCACCTCGGCGTTGATAATGGCTTCGAACACTTTGCCAAAAATCGGAAGAAGGCTGATAGGAAATCTGCGAAGGATGACAAAGTAAAAATCTGGCTGCTGCACTTGAAAAGGACTTCCAATCAGTGGCTAACGATTATACTATTCCCAAACAAAAATGAATTATATATATATATATATATATGCAGGAGAGAATTGCAGATCCGTAAAGACGAAGTTAATCCCCAAAATTTGATAAACTTAGAAAATTAATCCATAAAGGGTTTAAATCTTTTGGTCTTTGCTTAGTTATTAGTTCTAATATAAAACAAGTTGACTTCTTAGACGTAAAGTTAGGCTTAAAGTTTCAAATAGTTTTCAACCTTTTTATGAAAAACATTGCTAACCCAATCGATATTGATCTGACTCTAACTTATATGGACAAACGAAATATGACCTCAGTTTCTAAATATTTTTGGAAGTTAGAAGCGGAGAATAAAACACCTGAAGTTAAATGGAAAATTCTCAAAAACTATCTGTTGATATATCTATTTATTTACGTTTCTTTATATTAGGTTGTTACAAAAATAATGGCCGCTCGAAGTATTGCATTTTGAAAAGCCATTTTAGCATAGTATTAACGGTATATATTATGTGAATTTTTGGTACACATTAATGTGCTCTGTAATAATATTTAACTTATTTTCAGATTTTCATGAATTATTCAAGATTACTGGGTAGTTTAAAATTATATAATAAAGGATTTTACGTCAATTAATTTTTACTTAAAAGTTTCAGTTACTTATGTTGCCCATAAATCTGTCAAAACCTCTTAAAATCACCAAGCTTTTTGTTAAAAATGATTTTCTGCAATATTTTAAACTAAAAGTAATATTTTGTTTCAGTTAAGATTAATTAAACTTTATATCTGTTAATATTCCCCAAATAAACTTTCATGAAAGTATATTTTATCTTTGAAACATCTTTTAATAAAGAGAATTGTTGTATTGACAGATTTGTCAATATGAACAATTTTAGCAATTTTAAAAAATAATTCGAATCAAATTTAAATTCTATTTGAAATAGATGAAAGTTTATTGTTTACTGGAAATATTAAATTTATTCACTTAACTTCAAATTAAAGCTAAATTAAAAAGTTTTTCATCTTTAAAATCTATTTTAAAATTATGCATCTGTCTATTTTTGTATATCTCTGTTTTTTTCTGAAGATCTATCTATCTATCTATCTATCTATCTATCTATCTATCAATTCTATATTTATATGGATGCATGTGTTTGCGCAGACGAGCCTATTAAAGCACTTCGGATTTAATGAGAAGATATAAGACTCTTTTAGTTCTAACAATTTCGAGACGATGATGAGGAATGATTCTTACGTATATGTGTTTGTGGAAGTGTGCTTGCTTAAAGTGTCTAAGCAGACATTACTTTTAGTTTTGATTTTCTTTTCGTTGTCAAATTAATCCATTCTGGTAGAATTTATATCAGAGAAGTACAACATCTAATATCAAATATTGATAAGTTTCTAAAAACCTACTGCAAGAGTTAGAATGCACGAAAAGTATTAGAGAAAATTCATTAAAAACAAATAAAAACGTGGGTTTAAAAAAATACAAAGAATATCATATTGTTCTTTTTCAATGTTTGCATTCCTCTTTTTCAACTGATGCATAATTAAAAAAATAAATAAGATTAAGTAAAAATGTGGTGTTAAACTTAAAATTAGCAAGGCAAAAAATAGATATTTCTTTATGAGAATACAAAAAATATTTTTTTTATTCTTCTTTCAGATAAAATCTTGTAGAGTTTTCGTATTGTTTGTGTCATTGTTGTCAACGCCCCTTGTACTCTGCCCCGCCCTACTGTCGGTCGGTTTTTTCGATTCCTGAGGGGTTATGCCATGCGAATAATAGGGTGACACTTGGACAAGACTGATGTCTGCCAATGATTGCCATGTCCAAATCTGATGCCTGCTGTTTGCTGAAAACACCTTCGTGAACATTTTCCCCAGTAGAGAAGTAATAGAGATTGTCGCTGAATAGGTCGATCGATGCTTAGTAAGCAGCCTCGTAAGCGACTGGCCGTCAGATCAATCCTATCTAGTTTCTATCCGAGTGTAATATTATTTCAAATTAAGCTGAGCCGATTGTTTCCTTCATTTGTAAAGCTAGTCTTAATTAACTATCATTGGTAAATAAGAACGAGAATTTTGAACTTAGTCGAATGAAAAGATATGTCTATAACAGTGGAAACCATTTGCATTCAATAACAAATCAACATACTAGCAAAATTTTTAAAGTGATTTCGCTCAAGATTTCATGAATTCTAACTGAACGATGATTCTGACTCCTCTTAAACCAATTGCCAATAACACGCGTGAAATTGTTGAAAATGTTACTATTCTTTGGGCAATTCGATGGTAAATTTTTCTTGGTTATCTGCCAAATCTATTGTTTCTTCACGAATGAGACACAAAGGATGCTTGATGGGAATCCAGAAAAAAAGGACAAATAGTTGTTTGTGTAAACTCACGATGTGAACATAGAGGATGAGAAAAGGTCCAGCAAAATCTAAGTCTGCACGCCTAATTGTCAACATTGTTTGGTTCCATTAAAACGATATTTGCATTCTTTTCGAGGTGAAAGATTCTGCAGAATGAAAAATACAATTTTACTCTGCAACGCACTTTATAACAATATAAATGTAGAAAACACTTCTGAAAAGGTAATAAACATAAATTTCTATAAATAATAACTAAATTTGTAGCACACACACACACACACACACACACACACACACACACACACACACACACAGATAATAATAATAATAATAATAATAATAAAAATGGTGGTCCAAAAGTAGGTGAACAGTAAAAAGTCCATTGGGGTCAAGTTAGGTGACGTGTTGGCCAGCCAATTTGGACCTATTCGGCCAATCGATTTCTCAGAAAATGTTTCAAGATTCTTAAGGACTGCTCTTGAATAATGTGGAGCGGCCAAATCTTGTCGAAACCAATACACAAACTTATTCCACTTACTTTTGGACCGCCCTGACTATAAAAGTTTGTTTGTGCATCGATAGGCGTGTTTCCTTGTATTATGTGGGTTTATAATTTTGCTTCAATTATGTCTGCGTCTTTTGTGTATTTTCACCAAAAGTTTTCAATAATTGTAAAGAAGTGTAACAAATGCATTTACACAGAGCTAGACACAAAATATCTGGTCACAGATTGCACATTGATATAACAATTCAATAACCCAGCCTTTTAAGAAGAATTTTGAATGTTTTTTGATGTGTGCATAAACGTGGTGATTTGTGTAAATACGGACATCCATAAAATGACATTATCCAACATTAAGAGCGGCAACTATAGTAAATTTAAAATTTATTGGTAATTTCCTAACATTTCCTAAACAAACGTTTTCTTAAGTAAGATTATAAAGCCAAAGTATCTAAAATTCAATAAAGTATTAGCTTACTTAGAATATTTTCATAAATTATTTAAGATTAATGGATAGTTAAAAAATTACATAATAAAGAATTTCACGTCAAATAATTTTTACTTATTTTAATTCAGATTAATTAAACTCTATATCTGTAAATATTTCCCCAAATAAACTTTCATGGAAGTATATTTTATCTTTGAAATATTTTTCTTTAATAAAGAGAATTGCTGCATTGACAGATTTATATAAACAATTTTAGCTGTTTAAAAAATAATTCTAACCAATTTAAATTCGATTTGGAACAGAGAAAAATGTTTTGCTTACTGTGAATATTAAATTTAATCTATTATCTTTGAATTAAATCTAAAATAAAAGCTTCAATAAAGATTTTTTTTCATTTTTAAAATACATTTTAAACCTTAAATATCACTTATGCTTTTTTTTTTTTAGTACTGTACCTAATTTATAAGTACGTGGCACTTCGTGTGTTACCTAATATTTAAACAAACGCAGTAGGTGACCATACATATTACGAGGATTTAGATATCTAATATGACAATACGTACATGCATTTTTATGTTTCTGTATAAGTAAAATACATCGGAATAGAAGAAATGAAGACAGATAAATATCGCTGAATGTTTTAGGATTTTTCTTCTTTCTTTCCGTTGTTTATCAGATCTTTATTTTTCTCTCGTGTAGATTTTAACTTTCACGTACGGTAGTAGGCAACACCAGAGGAAAACCATTGCGCCCTTTTCTTCCTTACGCTGACGATGACGTCACGGCACAGACGGTGTTAGTCCCGTTGTTTACACGACTAATATTGTGCCACAACACTCAATCATCGTCAAATAGCTATGTTCAAACACCTGATCCTTATCCTCTTTACCTCCAAGCTAACTCCGCCCTCTTCCACACCATCTCCATTTGTCTCAATAAACGGCTGCTTATCTCATTTCTATCGCCATCTTTACTTGCATTTAACTGTCTGTTGGCTTCTCAATTTCCCTGTTTTTCTCTCTTCTCTTTTTACCGACACAGAATTTAATACTGAGTAAAACAAAGACGTGTTTCATTCATGCCATTTTTTTCTTTTCTTTTTTTTTTTTAGCCTTTTAATCAAACTGCTCGATTTTACTGTTATTTAAATTAGTTTATTTTGTTTGAACCCTTTTTTTTAACGCTATAAGTAAATGGTAACAAATTGGCGAATCACTTACAAACACAAATGCACTCACGCATGCACCCCTACTTTCTCTTATTTTTTCTTTCTCTCATTCTTTCTCTTCCTTATTCTTTCTCTCATCCCTTATTTCTTTCTTTCTTTCTTTCTTTCTCTTAGGCCTCTTTCTTTCTCTCAATCCTCTTTCTTTCTTTTATCCTACTTTCTTTCTCTCAATCCTTTTTCTTTCTTTCTTTCTTTCTTTTATCCTACTTTCTTTTTATCGAACTTTTTCTTTCTTTCTCTCAATCTTCTTTCTTTCTTTCTTTCTCGCAATCCTTTTTCTTTCTTTTTGTCATCATTTTTACTTGTCAGTCTATTAACGTCATCTAATTATAGGTAATTAGTAGGGAGATTTTACTTTTCTTCTATTTTTATTGTTTGAATTTGATTTACACCATTCTTTGTTTTGTTTTCTTTAAGTTCATTTTCATCAGAAGTTCTTTCATTGGAAAATGATTCGACTTGTTTAAGAATTTATATTTTTATCTAATCTTCATAGGATTTTTTAATCTGAGAATTCAAGAAGAAAACTGGGATAAAGAAATATCAAAACAGGTGGATACATATTTTGATTCGAATTTATTTTCTCCTCTGACAGAAATGAGAAAACTTCTGTCCTATTATCTGCGTCAAAAACAAAGTTTGCCATAGACTTTCTGGTGCTGTTTTGTATCAATTCAATATTGGGCACGTTTTCATTAATTTAACCTAAAATTAATTTTTTGGCACCAACGAAGAACTTGGTGAGTTCATGGAATTCATTAACAGATAATATTTGGAAAAATATTTGAAAATGTCTAGTGATTTTTTATATCTGTATAAATAATTTTTGCTTGAAATTTCTTTCATTTATGTAGGTGCCTTCAAATATGTTTTTAAAAGAAGCATACCTAATGGAAAAACGTCCCAAACTTCATAAAAACAAAATGTTTGGTCTTTCCTTCTCGTAACAACAGTATTTTATTATTATTTTTGAATCCTTTTTAACATGTTTGAGTTTTAGTTATTTTTTTTTTGTTTTTCTTGCGTCAGTGGGCCAAAGATTACTATGGGAAATTTAGCGTCTTTTTACGGTAAAAAAAAACAAAAAAAAAAAACACTGAACTCGAAATACTTGCAAAAATCTAATATTTGTCAGATTACTCCCACTTACTTAATATTTAAAAATTCTCGCCTCTTCGTATATATGTTACTTAAAAACAGGACTCCTTGGAGAATGTAAAACATCAATTTGTTATTACCAAACAGAAATACCATTTACCAAAAATCTTTCTAAATGGTTTAATAAAAATATACAATAAACCTATGACATTATTTAATTATTATAAATAAGACGCTATTGTCTTTAGAAAACATTTTTCGATGAATAATGAATTTTTACAAAAGTTTGTTTTCATTTTTTTAAAATTTAATTAGAAAACTTTATTAAGATTTAAATCTTTTAAAATTCTGTATAAATGTATTAATGTTAGCCTTTAATGATATTATTATTAAGTGAAAACTATATTTACGAATCATAAATACAAATACAATTTGTATCATAAATAAAAATCATAATACAAACACCAAACACTAATATTTACAAAAACAAATTGGATGTGTATAAACGTGCAGCCAACCAGACACGACATTATCAGAAATTAAGAACGATAAACTTAGAGCCAACGTTTCTAAAATTTAATAAAACATTATATTTTCTTATACTTTTAAGATTGCTGAGTACTTAAAATGATATAAAAAGCGTTCACGTCATTTTTTTTTTTCAATAACGTTTTACAGATAAAGTCTTCGTAGAAAATCCGTATCTGTCACCATGTCAACACAGCAACTGTCAGGTTATCGGATATCTGCGATATTTTAAACTTAAAATAAATAATGTTTATTTCAAATTAGAATAATTAAACTTTAAATCAGCTTATATTCCTCAAATAAAGTTTCAGAAAAGTATATTTCATTTTCGAAAGAAAATTACATTACGATAAAAAACGAGTAAAAAGGACGCTAATCAGCTAATATAAAATAAATAAATAAATAAAAATCTTCTTCCGGTCAATTTGAATTAGTTGTTGAGAAACAATAAAGTATTTTGCTTAATGGAAATATTGAATTTAATTTATTAGCCTAAAATTAAAACTAAAATCGAAGAGCTCCAAGGAATTTTTTTCATTTTTAAAATTCATTATAGAGCTTTTTAAATCCTTTATACTTTGAAAGAAATCGATAAATATGGGACCGGTCGCGTTCGTTTTCTCATGTTTACTTTGGTATCCATTGAAATGTTTTTCGAAAGAAATGCTAGCATATGAACTTCTGTGTATTTCTATATTTGCTTCTTTGTTTTTTGGTGAGTTTTATTTTTAAACATTTCATTAATGACAATTAAATGAGATCTTGCAATAACAAGAGCATAAGAAAAAGAAGAGATTAAAAAACATTCTTTTCACAAAACTTTTATCGCAAAATTATATTTTTATTACAGATTATTGATGTGTTGATTAATTCTAATTAATACCGAACAATTCGCACATGCAACATACACTCTCAGCATTTTTTTTTTAATCATATCGCCCCAAGCAAGGCGGTGACGCCACTGAGGCGCATGGGGGTACTTAAGAGTAAAATGATTGGAAAAGAGACAGCCGGGAACCACATCCTAAACAGGAAACAAGGGATGAGCCTCTTCATCTGTTCAAAAGACGTGGGTGGAGTGTGAACCGGGCGATAGTTAATTCTATCTACTCCAATTAAATATTACACGTTTATTGTTCTCAAAAGTAGTATAAAGAAGAAAAGGGGAAAGAAGTAGAGGAGTAGGGAGAGAATCAAGTAGAGTACAAGTAGGAAAAGAAAGAGTGGAGAGAAACTGAAACTCATGCATCTTGGATTAATGTTCTTGAAGCCAGGTACCGCCAATTTGTATATATATATATTGTAATAGAAGAACCTGTCTCCCTCTAGCAATGGACTGTCACCCATTATAAATACACCGCGCAGTAGATTACGAGGGAGCTGATGACCGGAAGATAACTAGGAACGGACGGAAGTACCCTACGCTCCATTTTGTACATAGTAACTATTGTGTGGACTCTTAATATTTGTACCTTAGTACAATAAACTTTATTCTTGATTTAATCGTGTGTTCCTTAGTCTTTACCACTCGTACTAACCACTCATTTGTTTGTATCGCATTTTCACCACACACACACACACACACACACACACACACACACACACACACACACACACACATATATATATATATATATATATATTTTATAACTTTAATCCAAAAGGAAAAGCAGGTAGGTAAATCCCAAAATCCCGATCCTAGTTAATATTAATTACATTAATATTAAAATTGATCAAGGGGGAGAGCTCAATGCAATTTATATTCAAATTACAGAGTCAATTATAAAATAAAGCAAATTCCGATGTTCAAATTTGTTGAATGACCATTTCTACGAAAAATTTCTACGAGAAATTCCTCGTATCATCAGCAACGAATTTTATTTCAAAAAGCTAAACAACAAAATGATCAAAGATATTTTACCGACAGAAGTTAAAAAAAGAAAGTTTCATCACGGAAAATTAAAGGGGTAGGATTAATAAGAAAGCAGATAGAAATCTATGTCTATTTTTATTTCTAGATTAAAAAAAAAACACTACTTAACTGAGTCGAGAGTTAAAAGTTGAAATTTAGCCTTGTCTGGTCGAAAGAAATAGTAGAGGGAAGAATAAAAAGAAAAAGGAAGGAAGTAAAAGGGAGAAAGTAAAAAGGAGGAAGGGGTGGTTGACAGGGAAGTAAGATAAGAAAAGAAAAAATATTTCCATAGAAAGAAGGGAAATTATCAATCGTGTTGAAAAATAAATCATAGCGGTTTTTAGTTTAAATAAATGGGATAAATATTATAGAAAATTTTTTTTAGGTAAATTTGACATACAAATTTAAATTTAAATATAAATCTCAAAATTAATTTAAATTAAAAAATCAAAGAATTAAAAAATTAAAATTAATAGAAAATTAATAAAAATTAATAAAATATAAAAAATAATAAATAAAAAATATTTTTTTAACTTAAGGAGTATATCAATTCAACAAGTGTATTTATAAAGTGTCATCATTCTCTCTAATATATATGTGTGTGTGTCTGTTTATAATGTGCGCCATCATTCTCTCTAACAAGAGAACTTTCTAATAGGTAATATTGCGGCCATTTACAAATATCATTGGCATTAATAATTCCATTTTTGTTCACGGAACTTCTCAAGACTGAATGTGTATTCTTTTTACTACAATTATTAAATTTGAAAAGTAAAACAAAAAAAAAAATTGCTTTAAAAGCTTATACAACAATAATCTTTACTCGGGAAGTGATTGGTTTCTGTTTTTTTCAACTACACAGACGCACATTAAGAAAAGAGAATTTTGTCAATCGCCTTGTAATTAATTGGTGATGAACTTGCATATTTAAGAGAGCAAGAAGATCAATCGGATTTGCCTGGTAAGTTCTAAAAAGGCACAAAAACACACTGGGTACAGTGTTCTTTGTGTGTGTGTGTGTGTGTGTGTGTGTGTGTGTGTGTGTGTGTGTGTGTGTGTGAGAGAGAGAGAGAGAGAGATAGAAAGTATAATTAAAAAGAAATAAAGTAATAGAAGCGAAAACAGAAAGAAAAAGAAATAAAGAAATAAAAGAAAGAAAAATAGAAAAAAGTAATGAAGAAATAGAATAGAGAAGGAAACAAGAAATAAAAAAATAAAAAGAAAGAAAAATAGAAAAAAAAGAAATCACGAAATAATAGAGAAATAATGAAGAAAGAAAAATAAAAATAAAAACGTAGAAGGAAAAAATAAAGAAAAAGTAATAAAGAAACAGAAGAAAGACAAAATAAAGAAAGAAAACGAAATGAAGAAATAGAAGAAAAAACAAAAACAAAAAAGAAATGAAGAAATAGAAGAGAGAAAGAAAAAAGAAAGAGAAAATAGAATAAAGAAAAATAGATTAAAAGTAATAAAGAAACAGAAGAGGCAAAAAACTTAGAAAAAGAAACAAAAATAGAAGAAAAAATAAAGAAAAAAGAATAAATAAAAACGAAATGGAGAAAGAATAAAGAAAGAAAAAGAAGGATAAAGTAATAGAAGAAAGAAAAATACAGAAAAAGTAATAAAGAAATAGAAGAGAGAAGAAAGAAAGAAAGAAAAGAAGAAATAAAAGATAGAAAGAATAAAGAAATATAAAGATATTGAGGAAAAAACAGAGAAAAGAGAAATAAAAAATAGAAAAGAGAAAGAACGAAGAGAGAAAAATAAATAAATAAATAAATAAATAAATAAATAGAAGGAAAATTAGTACAGAAAACGTAATATAGAAACAGAAGGGAGATGAAATAAAGAACAAAAAAGAAAAAGAGAAATAAAAGAGAAAGAATAAAGTAATTAACAGAAAGAAAAATAGAAGAGACAAAGAATAAAAAAAAGAAAGAAAGATAAAGAAATAGAAAAAAAGATACAGAAAAAAGTGATAAAGAAATAGAAGAGAGAAGGAATACAGAAAGAAAAAGAAATAATGAAATAGTCAAGAAAAAGAATAAAAAAAGAAAACTAGAGAAAGAAATAAATAAAAAAAGAAATATAGAAATAGACGAGAAAAAGAAATAAAGAAATAGAAGAGAAAAATCGATAAAGAAAGAAAAAGAAATAATGATACAGAAAGGAGGAAGAATAAAGAATGAAAAATAAATAAAATGACGAGAAAAAGAACACAAAAAGAAAAAGAAATAAAGAAACGGAAGAGAGAAAGAATAAAGAAAGAAGAAAAATAAAGAAATTGAAGAAAAAATACAGAAAAGTCATAATGAAATACAAGAGTGAAAGAATAAAGAAAAAAAAGGAAAGAGATAAGAAAAGAAAGAAAGAATACAAAAAAAAAAAAGAGGAAGAATAAAAAACCAAGGAAAGATAAAGAAATAGAACAAAGAATAAAGATATAAAGAAAAAGAAATAAAGATACAAAAAGGAAAAAGAATAATAAAAGAGAAAAATTAAAGAAATAAAAAAAGAAAGAAAGCAAGAAAAAGAATTAAAGAAAAAGAATAGATGAAAAATAAAAGAAGGAAAATAAAATAAAAGAAACAAAGAAGTAGAAGAGTGACGGAATAAAGTAAGAAAAAGAAATAAAGAAATAGAATGGTGAAATAATAAAGAATAAAAAAGATAAAGAAAAAGAAGGAAAGAAAAATAAAAATGAAAATGAAAGTGAGATACAGAAAGGAGAAAGAATAATGAAAGAGAATTAATTAAAGAAACAGAAACGAGAAACAATAAAAAAAGAAAAGAAAAAAGAAACAGAAGTGAGTAAGAATAAAGAAAGAATAATAAAGAAAGAAATAAATGAAGAAGGGGAAAGAAATATAGAATTAGAAATGAAACAAAGAAATAGATAAAGGAAATTATGAAGAAAGAAAAAGAAATAAAAAAGAGAAAAATACAAAAAGAAAAAGAAAAAAGAAACAGAAGAAAGGAAGAATAAAGAAAGAAGAAGAGATCTAAAAACACAGAAGAAAGAAACAATAAACAAAGAATAAAAAGAAAAAAGAACGATAAAAATGATGAGGAAAGAATAAAGAAAGAAAAAGAAATAGAAGAAAGAAAAAGCAAATAAAAGAACAAGAATGAAGAAATAGTAGAGAGAGAAAAAGAAGGAAGGAAAAGAAGGAAATAAAGAAAGAAAAACAAAAAGAAGTGAGTGAGTGAGTGAGTGAGTGAGTGAGTGAGTGAGTGAGAAAGACTGAAGAAATACAGAGAGAAATAATTAATAAAAAAGAATAAAGAATCTGACAAAAAGAATAAAGAGAGAAATAGAGCAGAGAGTGACAGAAAAACGAAAAAGAAATGGGAGAAAAAGAGAATAAAAAAAGGAAATGAAAGAATAAAATAGAACATAAAGAATAAACAAAAGAAAACAGAGACAGGTGAAAATGCTAAAAAAAAAAAGAAGAGAAATGGAACGGGGAGAGAAAAAGAATAAAAAGAAAATAAGAAAGAAAAAAGGAAAAAGAAACAGAACCGAGTAAGAATGAATGAAGAAAGGAAACAGAATGAGAAAAGAAAAAGGATAAAGTTATTGAACAAAGAAAGAATAAAGAAAGAAATTGAAAAAAGAAAAAGAAAGAAAGAAAATGAACAAAGAGAGAATAAAAAAATGATAAAGAGAATATAGAAAGAAAATGAATGAAATAGAACAAAGAGAGAATAAAAAAGATATAGAACAGAGAGAGAGAGAGAGTGATAAAGGAAAAATATAGAGCAGAGAGAGAGAGAGTGTGTGTGTGTGTGTATGTAAAAAAAAAAGAGAGAGAGAGAGAGAGAGAGAGAGAGAGAGAGAGAGAGAGAGAGAGCGAAAATTGAAGAAATTGAACAGAGAGAAATCCAAGGAAAGATTAAAATTGTTTTCAAACAAAAGACTGGCATGGTTATTTGAAACAAAAAGGAATTATTGTGAGAGAAAGAGAGAAGCGACCGTAGGAACGAAATGGTGATAAAGATTAAAGCGGATAAGACGAAAGATATAAAACAAATCTAAAGAGAAGAAAGAAAAACTTTGTGAAAATGCAGAAAGTCCCTGCAAAGAATTGCATAAAATTAAGCATTATGTCTGGATAGAGCGTTTGAAATCGATTGTTGTGTACTTAAGCGGCTTTAATTTTGTTTGTCATGTGTAGTTAAGCGGCCCTAATTTAAGCTGTCATGGCAATGAAGGAAATATCACCGGAAATGCAATAAATGATTGAATGTAAAACAACACATCCTTTTTCCAATGGATACATCCTTCATTATAATATTCCTCTTTTCTTTAACCTTTTAGTTTTATTGATTGATATTCACTTACATTTGTGTGGGGCAATGGGTGGCCTCGTGCCATTATTCTCTCAAACAACTAAAATATCTTTTAACTGTCCAAAGGCGAGGGACATTTTATGCAAAGCATTAGAGGCCCCCAACCGGTTGATCCTTCTATTTAGTTTGATTTGCTATTTTCTCTCTTTTGCAACTTTTTTTTTGTTTTGTTTTCTCAATGTGACATTTGAATTTGTTACTAATGTATTATAGGGAAGAACATATAAAGTTGCATTCGCTTTTCTCAAAATCACTAATGTTGTCATGGCGTGAAAGAAAATGTTCTATAAAAATATCAAAAAGTCGTTCACTTCGTTTGTATCTTTTGCACAAAACCAAAGAAACCAACATTTTTTCCGACATTCACGTGCACTACAATATGGCTACTCTCTATCATGACAATATTCTTATCTTGATGCATTCACGAGGTTCGAGTCTTCATGTTCAATGAAAAGTAAAGTGACATCCTTTATTATTTATCTCACAAATTTTCTTCACAAACAGAAAAAAGGTATC
>JBBBDQ010030588.1:410000-575013 GCA_037127315.1 Ascarosepion bandense
TCACGTGAGTGTCGAAATCTCTAGATGACAAATAGAAAAAGAAAAAGTGAAAAAATAAATAAGACTAACGGTAGATGAGCCTGCAATTTTGCTTCGAATTTTTTTCATTGAAAAAAATCGGTCGGATTAATATCATTCATCCATCTTGTCAGCCATGTCCAACCGACCGCGGGAAACTAGCAAAGAAAAACACATTTGGGTGTAGAAATGTTTAATGTATGGAAGAAATCATAAGATTGAACGATATTAAATCGAACGAGAAAGACATTACAGTTTGTTTTATTTATTTCTTCGTACATGAATATTCGTTTTTTTTGTTTTTTTTTTTGGTCATTATTGCTAAGTTGTTGAACAAAATCTTCAAATGCTTCAAACCAGTTTCACTTAAGACATTGAACATCCACTTAGTACGAGAAAATCCCGATTCCGTCGAGAACTTCCTAAGTAATGTCCACGGAAATATCTCTTCTCGACAACATCAGTCTTGCACATCACCCTTTTCCTTAATTCATCTTCACACAGGCTAAAATACACTTTTCAAGATGTTCTCCTACTTAGATAAAACACTTTTACAGAATCGTTTAAAAAATGTAATAATAAAATTTTGCAATAAGAGTTGTTTAATTTACATATGTACCTTCACAACAAAATATGATTTCTAAAATAATTTTATGAATTAAATTATTGATAATATCTGTCGCTCTTCGTGAAGCTGACAATTGCTGGTCTTTTTTCTGTCTTTAATTAGTATTTAAGAATTCGTCTTTTCATAATAATTTCATTTTTTTCTGTTTGTTTTCCCGTTTGTACCTGTTTAACCAAACACATGAACTTCATTTTGAATTAAACAACGAAAAAAATAATTTCAGTTGCTTATTATGAAAATAATTAAATAATCTGAACAGGAAAATATTTGTGGATGAGTACATCGGAGATAAAAATGAATGTACATTTAGGAAACTGAGTTGACTGAGTATCAGCCATTATATATATATATATATATATATATATATATATATATATATATATATATATGAGTGTGTATGTGAGTGTGTGTGTGTGTGTGTGTGTGCGCGCGTGTGTGTGTGCGCGCGTGCGTGTATTTGTGCGCTGAGTTCGAATTCCAGTTGAATTCGTTGCATTCTCTTACGCGCAAATACCCTTGGGAAAGGTATTAATTTGTCTCTTCTCCCTCCACCTATTGGTTAAAAAGCAAGACAGTTTGGGTTCTATAGCCTTAGCTAACAACCAGTCTACTGCATAAAGTAATGGCAAACTATTGCCGGAAAATCTTCTGCACTTTCGGCTATACTTTTAGCTATATTCGTGGTTGAATGTTATTTTACGTGTAACAGAATGGATGTGGTGTTATGTATAATGTAGAGCAGTGCTATGTGTTATGTACACAGTAAGCATGTTGTTAGCGTGTTCGTAGTTGATGTTATTGGGTGTTGGGCTGTTTTGTTTTTATTAAAGCACTCGGATAAACAAAACATTTGGACCATTTTCATATAATTTATGTCCCCAAAAGAAAAAAATAATAAGATCACATGAAAAATTACGTAAAAACATTGTCTGTCATCTTTAATGAAATCTGCATAAAAGAGAGATTACTCCTCAAATATATATTGCACACACACACACACACACACACACACACACACACATATATATATATGTATATATAATGTGTGTGTGTGTGTGAGTGTGTGCGTGAGAGTGTGCGTGTGTAATGGCTGGCAATCGTTTTTAATAACGCCCCCTCTCCTAGGATATTTACATTTCTTCAACGTCAACATGGTTAAATTACCGTTTATACTGCAGTTTGAACGTTGGTTACAGTTTTTGGGAGAGGGCGCCCAATCTTGCATGATCATTAGTTGAACAAGGTCATTAATTTCAAACACTTTGTCAAGATGACTTCTGACTATGTGCTTTTGAACAGATTCGTCTTCCCAATTTCAATCATAAATCACGTCGCAACGATATAGTTTTTGTCCGGTCCGCAACAGGTCATCTTCCCAGACCAGCATTAACAAGAAGTCATTTGAAGATCCGAAGCCAGGTCTCATTTCTCCGAATACTTATGTTCTAACTCCTCGACAATGAGCTACTGAGAGAGAGAGAGAGAGAGAGAGAGAGAGAGAGAGAGAGAGAGAGAGAGCTGTCGCCTGTGTGCGTAACTGTAAATCGATATTTATGAAGTTTTATAAAAAGAATAGTAGACATCTCTACGAAAATATGATGTAAAGTAGGCTTAAACGATATTCTCTATTTTTTTCATTTTTAATAACAAAGATAATATTTGTGGAATCTATCAGATTATTTAGCAAAATAAGAGGAAATCCGACTAATAAAAATGAAAAAATTCAAGAAAACTCAACGATTTTTAATGTGCCGCTTAATTCTACAAGTTTCAGAAAAAAAGTTATTTGAAAGATTCTTTGCTGATATACATAATCATAATATAAATTATTTTTTGCTGATAAATATAATCAAAATACAAATTATTCTTTTATATATGATCATAATATAAATTATTAGCAATTAAAATTTAATCATTTTTCCAGCACAAATATTTTTTAAATCAGAAGAAATCCATATATTGCAAAAGAAAACTATACATTCGATAATGTTTCATCTATCTATCTATCTATCTATCTATCTATCTATCTATCTATCTATCTATCTATCTATCTATTGTGGCCACCAAAAGGTCGAGGAAAATTGACTTAGGTCAATTGCTTAGGTCTGTTTCGTCCTTCAAAACAGTCTACTTCGATATGTATGCAGAGTATAGAATTAAAAGTTAATACAGCGTTCAACTTGTGTTGTTGAAACTGCCCTAACTGTTGACTACTAACTCGTATATAGGAGTTACTATTAAAGGCAAATGTCGACAATAGAGATAGAATCTTCCCGTCAATAACCCATAATACCTTTTGATGTCTTAGAGATAATAAGAATAATTCAGTAATCAAAAAAAAAAAAAAAAAAAAACGGCGGTCGACATAAAAGTGGTTATGATGCAGGAGTTATCAAATTCTTGAATGAGTAAAAAGTTAGATTCTTTGACATTCATCAAATGTTGCTGAATGTTTAGAGATATCAAACAGTGAATTTTAGCTTACTTAGGCAGCGGACAATGTTCTTCAACAGTGCCAAAAGTGATTTATTTGACAAACGACATCTCGAACATGATATCCATACTCTTGTTCATCGATAGTGAAAATGCATAGCATGAGTACCTATGCCTGATTTTCACCTAGAACGGAATTTATACTGAATGATAAAAGTTTGTCCATGGTTTCTGCTATCATCCCCAAAAGAGATCCCTGCAAGCCATGCAGACTTGACAACTTGAAGATAGATCTACCATACGAACGCGAGTGTCCCTCAAGGCTCTATCCTAGGTTCTACGCTCTTTCTGATCTACATTAGTGATCTCCCTGATGCCATAAGTTCCCAAGTAGGTATGTACGCCGATGACACCACAGTTTACTCTCGCCTTAACCAGAAAGTTGGTGTGAGCGACAAAGCGAACCTCGCAGCCGAGCTTGAAAAGGACCTCCAATCCGTAGTGTACTGAGGTAAGAAATGGCTCGTAAATGGCCACCACAGACAATCGCACCTACCTCCCATTTGCATGGAACAGGCTTGCCTCCCAGAGAGTAAAACACTACGCCTCCTTGGCCTCACACTCTCAGTAGAATGACTATATCGAATCCATTGCTAAATCCGCTGCTATAAAAGTCGGTTCTCTGTGCAAGGCCCGGAAGTTTTTTTCCGTCTGAATGTATCCTGCACATATATAAATCTACCATCCACCCGTGTATTGAATACTGCTGCCACATCTGCTATTCTCCTCGGGGTTCTTGACAAAATACAACGGAGAGTCTGTAATGTGATCGATACTGACTTGGCAGACCGGCTGCAGTCATTCTCTCACCGGCGTGACGTGGCCTCCCTGTGCCTCTTCTATAAATACTTTCACGGCTTCTGCTTCGATGAACTTAGATTACTGGTGCCCCCTAGGTACGAATTTGCACGAGATACTAAATTAGCAACTAGGTCCCACCTTTTTACAGTGAAACCGATAAGATGTAACCGCAATTTCTACTCCAACAGCTTCTTTTCTCGCACTTCCCGCCTGTGGAATTCCTCTCCACAGGATTGCTTCCCCGACAGCTACAATCGCCAGGAGTTTAAATTTAAGGTCAACAGACACCTCCTAACGCACTAACTCGCATCTATTCTCTCAAACACTACCCAACCCTCAGCCTCGGTATCCTTACCCGTCTATCACCCTCCTTCTGACATTTCCTATATCCAACCTCTCTTTCTCTTCACCTTCGCCTATGTAACCCCCTGCGCAATAGTGGCAGTGGAATGTCTTGCTTGGGGTGAAATGATTAAAAAAAAATCTCCGAAACTGCCCTGAGGAAATGTGCCCCCAAACTGGCTCCTGTTCTCTTCCAAATCTACTGACTCGCTGTTATTTACCTTCCAGCTTGTTAGAAATAGTCCTGTAGTTCCTACCTTTAAGAACTCTGGTAAACCTTCTGATATCACAGATTATCATCCACTTAATCTTTTACCACTTTTTGGCTAAGTACTAGACGCACTGACATGCGTTATGGTGCAGTGGATATCAGTTTAAAACGAGTAATCTGAGAGACGAGTTCGAATTCCATTTTTATTCGTTACTTTCCCCTACCTGCAAATACCCTTGAGAAAGATATTAACCCATCTCTTCTCCCGCTATCAGTCAGTTAAGTGCCATACGTGATACACGCTTGGGCGATCATGTCTCGAAAGAGACATGACTGACTGGGCAGAATATTATCCCGCAGTAGGTTGCAATTGCTTTCTGCGGTAGACTGGTTGCCGACCAAGGCTATAGAATCCAATCTGTCCTGTTATTTAACCCATAACTGGAAGGAAGAGACGGATTAATACCTTTCCCAAGGGTATTTGCGCGTAAGTGAATTCGAACTCGGCTCCCCGATTTCTCGTTTCGAAACCAGTCTACCGTAGAAAGAAATGGCTACCTACTGCAAGAAAATATTCTGCCCAGTCAGTCATGTCTCGAAAGAGACATGAGCGTTCAAGCGTGTATCACGTATGACGCTTAACCGACTGACTGACTGACTGACTGACTAGACGCATTAATCAACTCTGAATTGATTAAGTATTTAACTTTGCGCGGTTTTCTTTCTGATAAACACTTTGGCTTTCGTTTCTTTAAGTCAACCTCCGATGTGTTACCGGTTACATAGCAATTGTTCTACTTATTACCTCAACCGCATGAATTTAAGCGCACTACTAGATTGGAAACTACTAGATTGGCAATTAGGTCTCATCATTTTGCAGTTGAAATAGCCGTAAGTTTTATTCTGATAGTTTCTCTCTTACAATTTAATATTTTAAACTTTCTTCCGGATTTTGCTTCCCTTCTACTTACGATCTTCAAACAATTTAATACTATGTCAATTATTGTCATCTGCTTCTTTACAAGCCTTGTTTTTTATTGTTTTCTCTTCTCGTTAACGTTTTCTCAGTTCCTTTTATTGTCAGTAATCCCTTTCGTCTTAGTGATATTGTAATATAACAATCTGGCCCCACCCGAGGAAGGCTGATGCAAGCGAGGGTGTTTCCGGTCGTTGAAAGGAACGGATGTCGTTTGACCTTATTTCCGGCAGCAGCGGAAATAACTACAGAGGAAAACAGAACAGGTGTCTCTGAGAATTACGTGGGCGTGCGTGGGCGAGGCAAAACCGGAAGAAAAAGTCCCGGTTCTGGAAGATTATAAAAAGACCTCGGCACACGGATTCGCCAGTAGAGGAGCAACAGAGATCGGCCGGTGAAGAGAGACACAACAGATAAGACTACACTCCCGTCAACCCATTAGAAGCGCGCTCTCTCAATTCTCTGTTCCCTATTCTACACGGTTCATCGTTATTAATAAAAATATAACTTTATATTTTTATATATATGCGTGTTTGTTGTTTGTCGATATATAACAATATTATTTCTTTGCATGTGAAGAAACGATTAAAGAGAATGTTGGTAATTATGCGTGAAAAAAGTTTATGTCTATACTTCTGAGAGGAGGTAGTATTCTTCTTCAGATGCTAGGAATTTTAAACCGAACTCTTTATTACGATCACTGGAGTATATCATTCTCATTCTATGTGCGATGCTACTTCTGGTAGCCATGTAGTTATCTCCCTCTTAACTTAACTAAGTTATTTGTTCACCACTGCTGTAGCCTGGTACTGAATTCACAAATCTTTGGGTGAAGTCAGTGGAACTAACCAACATCTATGGAGGGAGAAAGGGATTACCGCCCCCTATGGGATGAAGTTGAAATAAATAGATAGAGAACACCATTGGAAACTACGTAAACTAAAGGAATCAGCGCATATGCTAGGCTTAAAAAATCTTCTAAGCCGACAAAGCACAGAAATTAATACAATATGGAAACCAGCAATACAGAGTACCAGAGAAAATCATTAGCGTCAAAGATTTCAATATGGGCTCTGGTAAAATATGCTAGAGGAAATCATTTGCATCAAAGATTGCAATATGAACTCTGGTAAAAAATGATTACTGATACAGTAGGTTTATAGGTTAATAAATTCACACCTTGTTGTCCTCAAGGACACATGGCCCAGTGGATATAGACGTTGGTTAAAAGGCAAACGCCGTAAACAAGTCAGTAAAACTGAGGACAATAGTCCGAACAATGTAAATAGCGTAAAAAGTTTTGCAGCTGAAAACTTGCTATCTTCCAACAGTGTTATTTCGCTTCTCACAATATCGATTCATAATGTACGGAGATTATTTACTGGGCTCAGAAATAAAGCATTCCTAGTTTGGTAGCCAATGTGAATAGTCAAAGCTATATTAATTCTCGAGGAAATTAAAGAAAGCAAGTAGATATCCAATTGAGATTATTTTTTCATATGCTTGACTGGTTGAGAATCGTTGAATCTGTTTGTTATTTTGTTGTATAATTCTATGATCTGTTGCAAATGTTCATTTCTCTCCATCACTGAAATAGGACTTTGATGAAATTATATAACAAATCTCCAAACTGAACTTTTCATCATGACTGGTGACTTCAGTAAAATTCTTCTCTAAAATTTATACTGTCAACGATACTTTACATTATTTCTTGATCGATATAAATGGATGAGTTTGCTTACAGAATATCCTTAAAGAAAGAAATAAAGAAAGAAAGAAAGAAATGAGAACTGATATAGATTTTAAATACAAGACTAATTGTAAACAAAATTTAGCTTGTTTCCAATTAATATTTGCATATTGTGTAAACAAGTCTATTGAATTTATTTCAACCATTTAGTGCCTGCATGTGAGTTCAAAATGTGAAGTGAATTTGACAAGCCATAAATTGTATTTTAGAACGGTGTGTCAGCACATATTGTATTTTAGTAATTTCTGTATCGATAGAAATAAAATAATAAACATGTTTGCCTGATATTAAAAAAACATGCCTAAAAATATGTTTCCTTAGTGCGGAAAAAGGTGTGTGTGTGTGTGTGTGTGTGTGTGTGTGTGTGTGTGTGTGTGTGATAACTGCAGCATTTGAAATATCATCCTCTGGGAAAATAATTGGTTAAGAATCCATTTAATGGTTCTCATTGCTTTGGTTATAATCTCAGAAAATTTCTCGTTCGTCGTTCATAAATTCGAACCAGTGTGCTTTACTCCTTTCCTAAATTCATTAATTAAAAACAAAAAAAGAGCCACACTCCGATCAAAGGTTTCATGTTGTTTGTCGTTCTTCCTGAGTTGATGTTCAATTTCTCGTTAATGTCAGAAATTACGACCGCCTGACATTTCAGAGTGTCGCTTAATAATCAAAGCAAACAGGAGCCATTTTATTTAAATTCATTAAGTTTCAGGTCAATGAATTCGATTTGAATCGAAATTCCTCACTTTCGTTGCAGCAAACATTTTTCTCAAATATTTCCGACTGTATTCCTGGGTGGATATGAGTGTATCGCAGCGATAGTGTATTTTCTAGGTTCTTTTCTATTAGATTTATTTGCATTATTTTCTGCAATTTTGTATAAATGTGTACAGACATGTTTCTATTTATATGTGTGCGCATCTGTGAAAATAGGAGCAAGGGTTTTTATGTGCGTTTCCCGTACGACTATGTAAATATGGTTCCGTTTTCTTTTAATCTACATGTCATTTCTTGTGTGTGTGTGTGTGTGTGTGTGTGTGTGTGTGTGTGCTACTTCTTTTTTCTTATTGCATGAGAGAAATATCAATAAATATATGTGTGTACATTGACCTTTGTTGAAAGTGACGTCATTGCTTCTTGTGTACCAGTCCGTGAATACTTCACTCTGAGTGAATCTTTCTCTCCCTTTCTCGCTCTCTATTTTGAAATCTCTCTCTTTCTCTCTTCTCCCTCATTGTCTATCTCTCTCATATTCTTGCCTCATTTCTCTTTCTCCTTTTTCATTTCTCTTCCTCTTTCTCAGTTTCTTTCTATTCCTAAAAGTTTTTTCCTCTCTCTCTCTCTGCGTTTCTTTCTCTCTCACTCCCCATTTCTCTCACGTTACTCATCTCCTCCCTCCCTCTCTCTGATTACATATGCACATTATTTTTAGTTGTATATTCGGTGTTTAAGTTTTCTTTATTTGTGAGGTGTATCACTTTAGGATGTGGTTAATCAGCACTCTCCACAACATTCTATCGTTCGTAGCTCTGAGTAATCCTCGTCTGTTATCCATGGTAATCTCTGTTTTCTTATCCATTTACATGAGCTCATTATGTAGGTTACTGGCTGTTTTCTTCTGTCTCTATTGCCTTTCGTATGCCATATTCTTCATACCTGCGTTCATCATTATATGTCCCAAAAATTTCGTTTGTCTCTTTCCCATACTAAATATCTGTCTTTTTCGTTCCTGTTTCCCATAAAACTTTTTTGTTGGTCACGTGTTTTGCTGGTTGGATTCTCAGCCTCCTACTGTAGAACTACAATTCTTTTGCCTCAAGTTTCCTGTTCATCTGTGAAAAAATAAATCCAGCATTCACTGCCATCCGGAAAAATATTGTATAACATGATATTGTATAACATGATATTGTATAACATGATATTCTATAACATGACTGTTTCAAAGATTGTGGGACTGAATACTTATAATTCATTAACAGTTCATAAAATCATTTGTGAAGAAATTTTAACTTTAACCTTATTTCTTTTGCTTCAGTCAATATTTAAAGTTTCTTTTTTATTTTATTTTTTTCCTGTTTTCTTCCTTTTTTCTCTTTCTCTTCTTGAATTTTTGCTTGGTCTTCTTTTCCTTCTTTCTTTGTTCTTAAATCTTCGTCTTCTTCTAACCTTTTTTCTTTTTTTTCTTATCTTCTTTTCACCCATGCTTCTTCTTATTATTATTCTTTACTTTCATGTTTTTCTCCTCCTCCTCCTTTTTGTTCTTCTCCTCCTCTTCCTTTACTTTTTCTTCTGCTTCTCTTCCTCCTCTTAAATTCTTCTCATCTTCTTCTTCTTCTTCTTCTTCTTCTTCTTCTTCTTCTTCGTTCTGAAAATCTTTATTAAATTCGTGCTCTTCTTTGTCGTTTTCTTTATTACTATCATTAAATTTTTGATGATTATTATTTTCATTACGTTTTCATTTTCTCAACTTGAATCAATTTGAGTTTCTCTAATCTTTGGTGATTCCTAATTGGCCGGATCAAAGAAGACATAACTGGACAGCAGCTCTTTGATATTTGCGCATTAAAAACATCGCATTGCATCCAAATCTTTGAGCAACTTTGGAATAAAGAGCGCACCAGAATGAAAAATCAAAACAAACAGAATAAAACGCTCGAAAAGCAAACAGAACGGAGTGGAAGCGTTTAGTAAAATTTGACCATTCATCATTCATCAACTTCAAATGAAATGTAACCGAACAATAACAAAATGATCAAACAGAGGAGGTCATGTTACATGACGGCGTAGCTTTTTCTCTTTGCTGCCCTTAGAAAAGTCATCAAACAAATGCTTTTACTTGCAATGAAAAGAATGGTGACCCGTTTAAGTGACGCCATTGTTGTTTGAGTTTACTGTTGTGACTCAATTCTGCAAAACTCCCCCCTTTCTCTCACTACCTCTCTCTTTCTCTCTCTCTCTCTCACACACATATCTTTCTTCCAATACTTCTAGTTGATCCCCCCCTGAACACAAAGAAAACCGTACTTACATACTATTTTGGAGGTAGCTAATTGACAGCGGTGTTCGTAATATAATCAGTTTTAATATAGACATACATTTGGCATAATTCATTAGATTTTCCCCACTTCGCCTTGTACTCCCCACTCTCCCTCCTCCTATCCTCCTTCTTTTATTGCCCTTTTCTTTAACTAAATGTTCGGAAGGAATTGTCATGAGCAACAGTTTACATAATTTTCTTCAGCAAAGGTTAAGATTACTTGAATATTGTGAACCGTTATTTTTCTGCGAATCTCCAAAAAGTTTTTGCCAGAAACGATATTTTAGCGAAACGGTTCATTAATCACGTGTCTTCAGAGAGTTTTTGGATAGAAAATTACCAAAGAGCAGAACCAATAACAAGGGCAAAGATGTCCCATGATATCACACCTTTTTCTTATTTGGGGAGGGGTGTATATTAAGATGGAAAGCAAGAAAAGAACTGAAAAAGTTCTAAATTTAAAGAATTTTTATAAGAAAAGGTAGGTTCGATATCATCTAAAGATGGTAACATGCATGAAAATTGCAAACTTTCATTGACAATGATAGCTCATCTATTGAGGAATATGGATCATGTTTATTATCTGAGTTGCTTATCATAATTTTCCTTTATATCTGATTGTACTTATTTCTTTATTTTGGGTTTCGAATACGGTCGTTACTTTATTTACTGCCAATATACACAACAACAAATCCTCTTGGAAAATGGATCGATTACAAACAAACAAAATTGTCAACTATTTTGACTTGTTTGAAGTTGGCTTCTAATTTCCTGTATACCTTTCTTTTCATTATTATAAAAATTGTCAATACAAAAGTGTTGCCTTTATTTTTAGCTAATATTTGAACATTTTTCGTCATTTATGTATAATTAAGACTTAACTGGTTTTATGCGGCAATATTTAAAGTAAATATTAATGGATATTTTTCATATCACTTGTTAATTGTAGATTTTGCAAAACAAAATCTCAAAAAAGTCGATTATTCACTTATTCGAAGTTGGAATTCTATAGCAGTGATCGATTATGTATAATTATTATCTCTTATTCGCTGTTTCTTTCATAGGAACAATTTTAAAAGCGTTAAATGTCATTGCAATACTTTCTCATTTTGTACTTTCCTAATTTTTCAAAAATCAAAGCGAAACGAATATTCACTTTCTTTTTTTTTCTCTCTCTCTCTCTTCTCTCTCTCTCTCTCTCTCTCTCACACACACACACACACACATTTAGACACATATTCTCTCACTGTTGATTTTTTGACGATGTTATATTGGAAGCAGGAAGGTTGGTTTTATATATATATATATATATATATATATATATATATATATATATATATGGGATGGACAAAATAATGGAAACACCATGAAATTTCAAGCAAATTTTTTTCCATATGTGGTAGGACCACATTTGGCTATAATTACATCTTGAATACTGCGTGGGATCGAATCGTAAAAAGTATTAATTGTTTCCAGAGAAAATTGTATCCATTCTTCAGTTAAATCAGTTCTCAATTTTTTCAATGATCATGGTAGAGGATATCGACTTCTCACTTGTTTTTTCTAAAATGAACTATAAATGTTCAATGATGTTGAGATCTGGGGACTATGGTGGCGAGATAAGATGTTCTATCTCACTAGAATGTTCAGCGTGTCATTCAGTTACAAATTTTGCAGTATGAATGGGGGCATTACCATCCTGAAAGATGGAATTTCCGTCGGGAAACAGTTTCTTAAACATAGGGTGATGCTGATCACTTAAATTTCTAAAATGTTGATTTTAACAAACGTGTTTATCTAATATCTGTAAAAAAACAAACAACAATTTTACCAACTACTAATGTTAAATGAACAAACATGAAAATAGAAAAGCTTTTGACATTTTAATCAAATTTTCCAAATTATGCTATTATGGTACTAGGTGTTGCCATTAATTTTGCGGATCATATATATATATATTAATCGTATCACCCCGAGCAAGGCGGTAACGTCACTGATGTGCAGGGGCTACTTAATAGTGAAAAGATTGGAAAAGAGAAAGCCGGAAACCACATCCTAAACAGGGAACAAGGGATGAGCCTCTTACCTGTTCAATAGACGTGGGTGGAGTGTGAACCGGGCGATAGATAGATCTATCTACTCTAATTGAAAAAAAAAAGTGAGAAGATTGGAAAAGAGAAAGCCGGAAACTACATCCTAAACAGGGAACAAGGGATGAGCCTCTTAACCTGTTCAATAGACGTGGGTGGAGTGTGAATCGGGCGATAGATAGATCTGTCTACTCCAATTGAAAAAAAAGATTTACTAAGTTTTAATTTAGTTTAAAGTCGAAACGGCTTTTAGACAACCGAACAATTTAGTATATTTTAGTAAAAGAGAAAAACAAATCCGGCAGAATAAATTAATAGAAAATCTGAACTTACCACATGCAGATAGCATATTGAAAAATTGAAATTGAACAGGTGTAGAGGCTCATCCCTTGTTCCCTGTTTAGGATGTGATTTCCGGCTTTCTCTCTTCTAATCTTTTCACTCTTACGCAGCCCCCCCCCCCTGCACATCAGTGGCGTTACCGCCTTGCTCGGGGTGATATGATTTTAAAAAATATATATAAACATGTTACGGAAATTAACGAAACTTGGTTATAAGCAACCGACAATTTGTAATGAATTATTTTGAACATTATTTTTACCGATACTCGTATTTAAGTAGATACTCTGTTTTTAATTAAACAGTATTTTTATATTTATATCTACCGGACTGATTATTTACGATAATTTTTTATTACGAAAATGTGTGCTACCCAGCAGGTTTCGAACCTGCCACCCCTATTACATAGGGGAAGCATACCATTTGATCTGGTACCGTCTTGACCACTCGACCATGGATAGCCTCTTGATCAGAGGAGGTTTTTATCATGCTTATATAACACAATTTTCGATCTATCGCAAACAAGCATATCTGCTCTGAAATGTATCGTAATGTCAACAAATGTAAACATGTTACGGAAATTAACGAATTTTAACGAAACTTGGTTATAAGCAACCGACAATTTGTAATGAATTATTTTGAACGTTATTTTTACCGATACTCGTATTTAAGTAGATATTCTGTTTTTAATAAAAATTTATCGTAAATAATCAGGCCGGTAGATATAAATATAAAAATGCTGTTTAATTAAAAACAGATTATCTACTTAAATACGAGTATCGGTAAAAATGATGTTCAAAATAATTCATTACATGTGTGTGTGTGTGTGTGTGTGTGTGTGTGTGTGTGTGTGTGTGTGTGTGTGTGTGTGTGTGTGTGTTTACAATCCCTCTTCCCCGTACTCTATTATTACGCCATTGTATTCTAGGAATTCAGAGTAAAGCATTTGCCTTGGATGAAAGCATTCTTTCTTTGAATTCTTGGTAGGTAGGCTACTACAAAGTGAGTTACTGAGGCAGTCATTGATGACGATAGACATTTTCCTATTACATCATTAATCAGTTTCTTTCTTCATGTCCATGTAATACTTTATACTCGTAATAAAACACGGGAGATTAGCATAAAACCAGATTGATTCCATTTTACTTTTCTAGAAACGACTGAAAGTAAACTGGAATTAAACTTTGGATTGATGGGACAATTAATCAAGGGATCAATAGAAGAAAATACATCCGCAAAGTTTGAAAAGAGAGTGTCCGGACTATCGATTACTTGATTCTAATGTCTAGATTCTGTTAACATTGTCTGAAACTGAAAGTTTAAAAATGTCTAGAAAAAGAAAACAGAAACGGTTGAAAAATGTAAGGAAAAGAGAGAAGGGAATAATCATCTTGCTTACTTGGAGCAAAAAAAATCAATCTTATAATAAATAGCAAGCTTCAATAGAATGCACGCAGATCGATCCGAGGCATAACAGTCAAGCGGCAACTGAAGAACACGCCAGACGTTCAGGTGTGAACCTCTCAATCGATGATTAATTGCAATTGATCGTAAGGACGTCAAAGGCCTTTTAGAAGTTCGTGAATTTTCCCAGGAGAACAACGGACCTATAAAAATTCTAGTGTTCTTGGGGAACAAGTTTTATACTAATCATTAAACATCATAGAAGCCACTTGCGAATCTTATGAACGTTTCCTGTTAGTTAAAATAAAACTAAGGTCTTTATATCATTTTCAAATATCGAAACGTTATTGATTCAAGGTTTTTTTTATAGATTTTAAATTTATTTTTATAATCATTTCACCCTAAGCAAAGGTGAGAGAAAAAACAAAGTACATGGTATGTAGAAGAAAGGATAATAGATGGATGAGAATCAAGGAGATAGAAGATGGTAAATGAAGTTGCATTTAAACTTTTGGAGATGTTTATTATGAATATACGAAACTTATTGTTCTCGCGACCAGCCTTCTCCTACAAACCAATAAAAATCAAAGCGATAAGGAAAAAGGAATTCTTGAGATGTGGGTATTCAGAAGTGATTCAGTATAATCGGATCATGTCAGAAAGATTTAAATCCGGTAATAAGGAGAGAAATTCAGTAATTTCAAATATTTTCATTGTTGACCTTTTTCTTTGTTTCATTATTTTATCGTTATTTTGTACGTTTTGTAAGCTTGTGTTCAATTATTAGACATTCTTATTTCGGTGCTGGTATAGTATAGGGCCTACCTTTTGAATGTGACCTACGAAATTCTGTCACTGGTATAGTATGTGACCTACTTTTAAAAAGCGTATTATAAAGAAGGTTAGAGTTAGGAAAATAATTAGTTTCAATAAATAGATGAATAAATCTACTTTTATTGAGGTAGAACACATTCAAACCGAGTAGGCCATATACTATACCAGAATCAAAGAGGTAGGTCATGTACTATACCAGAATCAGAGTAGTAGGCCACATACTATACCGCACCCCACTTATTTCTGTATTGTGGGTAACTGCTGAAATTTAATCGCATTAGCAAAAACTAACTTTCGGAAAATATTGTAAACTTATTAAAGCTTATTAAATATATTCTTCTTCTCAGTTTCAAAGACTTTTATTGTTTCTAATTATTCATTGCATATCATTTCTCGATTATTCTGAGACCTTGGAAGAGGGGTTAAAAAGAAATGTTCTGGCAATTCCAAATTCCAGACAAGTATGAAGAAGAAAGGTTATTTTCTGAAAAAAATTTAACATTTGTTTTATCAAATAATATTTTCAAAATGTTTTATTTAAGGTTTTCTCCAGTTTCTTTTTTATGAAAAATACGTCAATTTGAAATTTTTTCATGCTGGCCTCGAGTTTTTTCTGTCGTTAACACCCGAAGCAGGATTCAAGTTGATATATTTCTTAAGGTAGCTTCTGGTTGAAAGCACAATAAACTTAAACATTTGTAAAATATAATCACTGCTTCGGTGTTTGGAATTAGACATTGGTGCTGTTGAACTTGTCAATATCCTCCTTCTCCTCTTCAACATTTTCCGATGCAGTTGTGTTTCCTAATTCATTTCATACTGAAGCTGGCTTTAAATGTTACGCACATATGAAATTTGAGCAAAACATAATATCTCGCTGGAATAAGTTGTAATATTTCAAATTAGGTACATTCATTTATTTTCAGTACATACACTTTGAAGGGAATTTTTGAAAAATATAAAACCTTTCTTAAAGCCTTAATTTTAACTTTAATTGAAAACTAAATGATTAAGTTTACTATTTCCAGTAAACAAAATATTCGGGTGTATTTCAAATAGGAATTACATTGATTACCGGATGTGTTGATAAGCTAAGTATGGTAAACAAGAATCGATATAATTGTCCAAGAAGGAAAGAAGCCGGGGAAACACGTGACCTTTTAATGCCATACATGAAATATCATACTTAAAAAAAACAACCTTTTACCTACACACAAAAATTACATTAAAATTATTTTGAATATCTTTTTTTTATCATTTTCAATTTTCGATTAGGAAAGTTTTCACTTAATAACTTAATAATCTAAACGTCACAAGGCTTCGAAGAATTTTAAAAATATTTTTGAATCTTTATAAATTATTATAATTAAAAAAGAAACAATGAAAACAATTCCTGTAAAAATTAATTATCGAATTTTTTTCAGTGTTAATATATATATATATATATATATATATATATATAAAAGCAATTAAATCAGTTCTTAATAAATATATATATTTAAAAGCAATTAAGAATTAATTAGATAATGTCATAGTCTTATTGAATTTTTTAACTTTACTATTCGGAGTAGATTTTCGGAAAAAAGGATGTTTGAAAAAAATAAAAAAATAGATGATTTAAATTTCTCAATAAGTTATGCGTTTAATTCATCATACTAATTTTCAGAACGGAATTTAATTTCTTGAAATTTCATAAAATTACATGGACGTGAAAAACATTGTTAGCAAGATTTTCTAAAAATAATAATTTAAAAAATAATTCAATTCATTTGTGAATAAGTCCTGAAAGTTTCATTAAATTCCGACAATTATTTGAGTTTTGCAAGAATTTCCAAATTAATGTCTTTTACGGGAAAAAATTAAGTTTCGTAATATTAAATTATCCATAATAAACTCTGGAAAAAAATTTGGTTCCCCGCTGACGAAAGAAAAAAGTAATTTTTACCAAAATTTCGAATGTTCTAGAAAGGATGAAAATATTTTTAAAACAATTAAATAAAACTTTGATCTTCCTTCTTCATTATAACATAAACATTTTGACGATAAAACTTTGTTTTTATTAAGATTTGGACCGTTTTAACATTTTTATCATAGGTTGGGTAGTGTTTTCTACTCTCTGAAATCGCTTGTCTGTGATCAATAGCTTTAGTTCGGATAACGGAAAAATGTTCATATGATTTCAATTTTTCTCTTTATTTCACGTCCGGATAATCGAAATCTGGCTACGGATAATCGCAGATAGTACTGCATTCCACTGTTTCCTTTTCGACTGGTGACAAAATCGGTTTTGTCTGACAAGAAAGAAGTAAATAATTTATTTGATTTCCCTGGTTATTCAAAAGATTGATTTGCCTGGACATTTCTGGGCCGATATGTTAAGTTTTCCATATGTTAACTTTATTTTCTCTCATTATTATCTCCCTCCCGCCTTCTCACTCACTCACTCACTCTCTCTCTCTCTCTCTCTCTCTCTCACACACACACACACACACACACACATACACACACACACACATGCAGAAACTCTCTCTATCTCTCTATCGGCTCGGAACGAGAAATTGGAGTGCCGAATTCCAGTTGATTTTCATTGCATTCACATACGCGCAAATACTCTTGGGATAGGTATGAATCCGTCTCTTTTCCCTCTAACTATGGGTTAACTAGCAGAACAGATTGGGTTCTATATCCTTGGTCGGCAACTAGTCTACTGTAGAAGAAAAGGGCAATCTACTGCGGGAAAATCTTCTGCTCTGTCAGTCATGGATTGAAAGCGATATGATCGTGTATCCCGTATGGCACTGACTGATTGACGGAACTCTCTCTGAATGCACGTTTAATGTATATTTGTGAAAAAAACATCTTTCGAAAATGAAACATTAGAAATCTCAGTTAGCATTTTAAATAATTGTACAAGTAATAACGTTGTGGCTTTTTGTCAATTTCTTAATTTATTTATTTTCAATAGAAAAGCGCCTTTAGTTGAATAAAAAAAGTAACGAGTTTAGGTTTCATTTTCTATGTACCGTTTCTTTCAGGACGTGGACAGTCATACCTCTCCACAACGTCCTCTATTTTGTAGCTCTTAGCAATATTTGCCTTTTTACTATCTTCTTAGCTGTGTTCTGCCAGATTAAGAAGGTTACTCGATTTTTCCCTATGCACCGCTTGCATTCGAAATGTCATGGGAATGGCAAATTCTTCAAACTGCGTTTTCCTCATTATATGTCTCAGAAATTTCAACTCTAAGTGTATATTTGCTTTTTGTTCCTGTTTTTTAATCTTCCTCGTTTCTCGCATGCTTCATCCATGGTATTCTCAGCATTCTTCCGGAGAAGTACATGTGTCGTTTCAAGTCTCCTCTTCATTTGAGAGGTAATTGTCCGGAATTCAATAACTTCTAGAAGGATTGATATTATATAGAAGTTCGGCCATTTTTCCTTTGTAACAAAATTTTCTAGTTTCTTATTCTGTTTAGCTTTTGAAAAGTAACATTGTTTTTTTTTTTAATGCGCCTTCGGATTTCTGTGTCGCATTTTCTGTTGTTTGTTGAAACATTACCCAGATATTAAAATTTTCTATACTAGCTTGATTTTCACGTCTCCCATTCGTAGCGCGCACCTCCGAATAATCCCCTTGCTGATAACCATATATTCTTTTGTTTACAATTCCTACCTTCTTTTACTACCTTCCTTCTTAGTCTTCCTAAGACTTCCTGCAATTTTTTTCCTGTATCTGCAAACAGAACGGTATTATCTACGCCTTTTTGCTATTAAGACCGCGTCAACCTGTAGTATTTGCCTCACTGTAAACATTCAAATAAATCCGCTAGCAAGTCGAATCCTTGTTTTACGTCATTTTCTATTTTTTTTATACTTAATTCATTTTCTATCTGTATGCAGGCTGTTTATTTTCAGTATATATTCTAGATTATTCTAATATCTTTTCCAAATAAAGTTTTCATAGCAGTTCAAATAGATCCTTATACTGTATTTTATCAAAATCTTTTATGTAATTTACGAAACAAACTTTTAGATAGCTGTTTTCGATATCATTCTGGTCGTAAATATCGCATTTTTTCTTCCAGTGTCGTTAACGTAATCAAACTTCCCGTATTATTTTTGGTCTAATTGCTCTTTGAATTCTATTCCTCATAATTCAGATAAGTTAGCTTAATTTGATTATCCGATTGAGCACACATTTATTTACACCTGGTTTTTAAGCACAGCTACCAAGTTGGATCTACTGAGGTCTTCTGGTATGTCACCAGTGTTGTACTCTGCATCTCTGTGATATCAAAATCATCTAACACTGAGCTTATCTCAAACTTTGATATGTCAGGATCTTCATACTTTTCTCTATTGTAGGTTTGTTTTTATCGTAACAGAAGACTTCTTCAACATATTTGCTCCATCTTTGAAATATTTTTTTTTCTATTATGAGCGTTCCAGTTTTTGATTTCATTCATCGTATCGAGGAGCGCATCTTTTGTTATGTTGTTTATTTTATGCTTTTATGCATACTTGCTGTATATATCATGCTCGTTCTTTATATCTCTGCACACTTTTTGATGAATCGGCCTACATTTGTTCCTAATGTTTGTATTTAATGTTCTATATTCTGTACCATTCCTTAGTATTGTTTGCTGTCTTCTTTTTATCATGTCAAAAGTTTTATCTATCATTTGCTTTTTTCTTGTCTCGCGTTTCTTTAAATGATCTCGTTCGGTGATGTTACATGATTTTCTTAAGGTGTTCTACCTTGAATTTTCATTCCCATCCAAATTATTAGATTTTTTTAAAACTTTGACAACATAAATCACTTCGCAAACTAACTCATTCAAGGGTCTTCACGGATATTAATAAAAAGTTACACGATTTTTATAAGCAACTTAAGATTTTGTCACGTACTCATCTTGCTAGTTTTTTTATAGTGTAGATCGTCTTTCTTTCTCTTTACTCTCCTCCGGTCTAAATGTAGCTCCATGCGTATCAGTGGCGATTTAATGAAGATAAAAACGATATTTCAATATAATTGGTAAAATTCTCCAATATATTATTATATAACATTCAAAAATACTTTTTCTTTAATTTTAGGTTTTATTTTTCTTAATTTATTTTTCGTCGCTTAAACCACACTGATGTCAGCATTGGAGTTGCGTACAATTTAGTTCAATTTGCGTACAGTGGTCTCTAAACGAGTTACTTTTTTTAAAAAAATCATTTATTGCTTCTTCTTCTTCTTCTTATCTGAGTGTGAATGACTAAATAGATTTATTTACTAAGTATCGAAGTTTGAAATCCAAACACCTAAACTTACAGCGTGGTACATACGCTAAAACATTTCATTGGCTACATTCTCTCATCTTCTTTAAACGTTCACTTTTTAATGACGAAACCTGCAGAACAGATGTCATCTAAAAATATCTCAGTTTTGCATAACTTATTCAATCACATAACAACATGAACACGGACAAAAAGTGAATGATGGAAATCTTGGAATTTTTATGCTTATTATTTTCGCTATTCGACTTAGTTTTCTTGAAGTAGTAAGAAAATTAGACGTTCATATTAAAATAACAGTGATAGATTCTGTGAGGTAGTGATATTTGATGCTTACATTAAAATAACAGTGAGAGTTTGCTGTGGGATAGGAAGAAAATTTGATGTTCACAATAAAGTAACAGGTAGAGTTTCCGTGAGATAGTGTTAAAATTTGATTAAAGAATCACTGATACTTTTTGTGAGGTAAGAAAATTTGATTTTCACATTAAAACAACAGTGATAGTTTTTATGAGGCAGTGGAAATATTTGATGCTTACTTTAAAGTAACACTTTTATTTTTGTGAGATAGTGGGAAAATTTTATATTTACATTAAAATAACACAACTGAATCTAAACATAAATTTTTATTGTTTATTTTTCTAAAAATTCTACTTATTTACTTAGAGTCTGTTTTTATAACAGTTTTTAAAAAAACAGTCACGTGAAAAAGAAATGTGCCTTTGTTATTGATTAGTATGTTTTGCTTTCCTTTTTTTTCCCTAAATGAAAACATTCGTGACAAAACCCGGAAGCGATAGTCTTTATAATTATTAACCGCTGCAGACCACGAAATAGCGGCGCGGTTCTAACTTCGATTATCATTTTCTTTTTCTTGTGCTTTTTTTCCCACCTCTTGTCCATCAAAAGCCCTTGGAAAATTACGTTTACTATAGTCCGTTGCCAGGTGGTGAGCGTTCGTATAAAAGAAAAGACCATCAGTCAAAAGCAGACAAAAGAGCGCGAACAACACGGGGGGAAACAAAAAACAAAAAAAACAAAAAAAAAACCCAGTTCGACCCAAAGCTCGATGAAATGAAATGACAATGAATAAAAAATAATATAGCAGCAAAGGAAAGTTGAACGAGATGCTGAATCAAGCTTCCTAGGTAACAGAATCTGTGGGTAGAGACTGTAAAGGGCCCAAATAGCACCAGTTTTCATATGATGTTTGATAATTAGAGGATGATTGTTTCTTTGTTCAGTTTGTTATTTTTTGTCATTCATTTTGGTCTGCAGAATTTTAAGCCATCAAATTATTTGTTTTTTTCTCTAATATATATATATATATATATATATATATATATATATATATATATATATGTTTGTATTCAATTATATATATATATATATATATATATATATATATATATGCATACCCTAATTAGCATTATATTGATGTGTACACAAAAAACAGGTTTTGGGCGAGCAATAAAGATATACAAAGTAGCATGAAGCTGTGGTTCATGCAGATGGAGATATAATGATTTTCTTTTTAGCATTTCTGCGTTAGAAAAACGTTTATTATGCCTTGGAGCAATTAGCTAGGGATAGGGATTATGCATACGCAACTTGTTAGTAAGAAAAAACATTAGCGGAACTAATTAACAAATTTATTTATATCTATATGCAATTTATTACTAACTTAGAAATAGGCTACCATACCTTGTCATGCACTAGAAAAATAGTACACAATATTAGTTTTATTTTTTATTTTTAATAACCGTATATTATAGAAAGGAAACTAGAAAACGTGTCAATGTAAAATTAATTTTGAATTTTTAGCTTTCTGCACTTGATGCTGACTACATCCAATCTTAAATATATATGATCTCTAATGATCAGCCATTGTAAATTTTATGATATGCATTAAAATAAAAATGGGTATGATTTTCTATCATCCTTCTTTGGGATTTTGTCTCTATCTATCTATCTATCTATCTATCTATCTATCTATCTATCTATCTATCTATCTATCTATCTGAGAGATGCAGACTTGTAATATATTTGACAAAAAACGCTTAGTTTTGTAGTATGGTTATATTTAAAGATTTGACGTAAAATAATTTAAAAAAATACATGTGTGTGCTTTAGATTTAGGTAAAAGGACCTTCAAAGGGTTTAACAGATCCGAACTCATTACTCAGTCATAAGTGATATTGCGAGACAAGTTTGATAAACATTAAATTTCGTTTTAGCAGCGAATTACTATCAATAAGCCGATATTCGCTGACAAAAAGAGCGAGAAGAAGTCCGATTTTTTTTCTGGTCGTTAACATCAAAAAAGGTCGGTATCTTCAATATCTAATTGTTGATTTGAGTTCAGCATATACATTTGCACGGAACTAAGACTATTTTAGAAATATTTGAATGGATAAAAGCCTTCGGGCCCTAAAATGAAAATTTACCACGTTAAGGTGTCCTCCTCGCGGTTCTTGTGTGGTACAGTCAATTTTATATTTGATAAAACTGAAATGTTTATCTTATTAAGCAGAGGAATGCAGAAATAGGATTGTTTATGGATTTATTTTCAGAGAATTTGCCGTCCCTCTAAACAAGATTACAAAACGTCACATCCCCTTCAAGATAGAAAGAAAGATTACAATTAAAATCATTTTGATGGTTTTGATTTGATAAAGAATAGCGTAACAACAAAAGAAAAAGATGGAAAACATTTGATTAATGAGAAAGAGCTTTTAGTAACTATTAATGTTTAAGATAAAATATGATTACATTAACGACATAGGTGCGATGAAAAAGAGATTCCCTTAAGAGTAACTGATTCATAGGGTAATCCTCAAAGTAAATGTTTAGTACTTAACCACGAAGTGAATACAGGTAGAGAGGGCCCAAGTCGGATTAGGAGAATAATGGCACAAGTAGAATAAGAGGAGAATAATGGCACAAGTGTAATGAGAGGGGGGAAATGGCACAAGTGTAATGAGAGGGGGGAAATGGCACAAGCGGAATGAGAGGGGGGGAAATGGCACAAGCGGAATGAGAGGGGGGGAAATGGCACAAGCGGAATGATAAGGGAAAAATGGCATAACTAATTTTGCATACTAGTTCATTATACTAATTCAACTTCATGTCACTTCTTCCCCATAAAATGTTGCAACCCTGGGCAGAATGTCCTTCCTGCCTACCTCAATTCTAGGTCCCATTATATATATTCATCAGTAAGTGCCGCCACAAGGCAAATTTTTCGAATACTTAAATTTAGAATTTAAATCTCTGTTGACTAGATGTTAGAATATAAATGAAAAGGATTCAATTTAGGTTTTAATCTAAATTTTACCCTAACGTTAACCTTAAAATGTATTTAACCCCCTACCTTCCTATCCCAAGCTCTTTTAATTGCCTATCTTTAGAAAATATGGATTCTTTTACTAAACCTCGTTTTCCTTGGTTAACACACACACACACACATATATATATATATATATTCTTTTTTTCTTTAATATTTTTTTCTCTAAAATTTTTTCTCTAATAATTTTTAAACTGATAACTTCCTGTAATTGGCATTTAGCTCGCTTCTACCTAAAAGGTTTAATCAAATAAACTTAAATAAAATTTTTTTAAAAATCTTATATTGAAACCCATTCCTTCTCGCCTAAATACACCTCTTCAAGCAGCCCAAAATCTTAACTTTAAAAAGTAATTTAACTCATTTAGTTGTCTATCTTTATAAAATATGAACTCCTATTCCTCCCCTTCCTAAATATACCGTTTCAACACCCTGTAACCCCGCGACTACCATCTCTGTCCTTTTCTACTTTGTGACCGTTGTTAACCTAAAACCCCTCCACACTGTACCCCAGGGCCTTCGCCATTTGGAAAAAAACAATGTCGCTGACGTGACGTAGAATCTCTATTAAAGATCCTATGTCGAAATGTACATCCGATACCTTTGAATTTTGAAAAGTTTCTCTAATTTATATATATATATATATATATATATACATGTGTGTGTGTGTGTGTGTGTGTGTGTGTGTGTGTGTGTGTGTGTGTATAAATGCAATTTGCAACACTGTCTGATTTCTGCAAACTGTGCCAAGAAGAAAAGTTAGCCATAATATTATTTCCAGAACAAAAAACATTTACGAAGTGATGTTTGGATGTAATCACACCAGAAAATATATTTTAGTATAATACAAACCTAGATGAAAGTGCTTAAGATCCTTAAAAACCTCTTCCCTAAATTTGAAAATTTCAGTTATTTTAAATTTCCAGTCATGCATTAGTAAAAATCGCTGTTGTACATTTGAAAACCTTTGAAAATCAATTATAAATCGCCTGAAAATACCGAAAAGTTGAAACCAAGGTTGCATACGTAAATAACTGGTTTATATATATATATATATATATATATATATATATATATATATATGTTTGTGTGTGTGTGTTGTTTATTTCTAAGTGAACACTTCATATACGAACTACGTTAATTGTACAAGCATAATTTATTTTTGTTAATTCTTCTTTCTCAAATTTGCATTGTTGATTATGTTAAAATACTCAATGTTTAAATTTAACCGTAAATTTGTGTTGGCATTTTAGAATACACTGTGCACTTGAAAATAAAATAAAACACGTCAGGGTGCCATGCTTATATTGAACTAATTCCCAGATTCTAACGAATTCGATCGTTGTAAGCGCATCTTAAATTTGTCCACTTATTGAATGTAAAGAAAAGGAGCTTGTATAATTCAATATAAAATAATATTCTTTATTGTTTAATAGAAAAATAATTCCATTTAAAATAACATTCTATATAAAGTAAAATACACGGACGCTCGAAAATATTAATATTCTGCGTAGATATAGACGATGTAAGCAAACAAAAATCCATGTCATTATACAAAACCAATCAGTTTTGGATCAATGGTTTCTCAAAACTGTGTGATCCCAATTTAACAGTACTAAAACAATTTGTGCTGATAACTATAAAATATATTGTGATTGCTGGTACACTTGCAAATAAATAATTAATGAAGGGAAACAGAAAACATTTTTAAATCTAGAGTTCTACATTACTGACAGTTGGTCATAAACAAAATAGTCGCAACTAGGAACACCTGCAACAGGTGATAACTTGGCCCCATGAAAGCCAATAATCGGGGCGTTCAGATAATTAAATGGTTAATGTATTAATAATTGGCTTCCATTATATGCTTATTTGATGCTATCAATAATAAATGTGAACATGATATGTGATACATTCGTTGACTTTTAACAAATGAGTACATTATATATATATATATATATATATATATAATGTGTATTTTGTGAAGAAAGTTAATATAAAAATACCTGGTACAAATGGAATTGTCGCTTTAAGAGAAAGTGTTTTAGTCGATTAATTGCAGCAGAAAGTCTCGTCATTCGTATTAATGTCTCCACGTCCGATGCATCAAGATTGATCTGAATCCTCACTTTAGGGATATTTTGCTCATTATTAAATTTACTCTTTATATAATATATAAAGTAATTCTGGGATTGTAATGTGCTTTTAAAGTATGAAAAAATACTCTGCGTTTCTACCCTAATATTTAACTAAACAAATATCTTTGAATAATTATGACTTCTACGTTAGCGGAAAGGGTTAACTGCAAATAAATAGGCGATAAGTCATCAAAATAGTTTGTGTCTATGTAGTGAATTTTCCTGATAATGCAGACAAATGTCACATGCGAGTTGCATTATATATAGGAGAAAGTGCTGAAAAGTTCTTATTTTTATCAAGAACCCTTAAAAATAAGCAAAAAAAAAAATCTGTTTCTTGATCATTTGGTCAGTTTTTGGAAATAAATTTTCTGCGTACATTGTATGTGAGAAATATGAAATTAAAAATAATTCGGCTTTGAAAGCAAAAAAGAAAAAAATCAACATTTTCTATTGTAAATTTTATTTCTCAATATTCAAAATATATTTATGTTTAGTATACAAGACTGTACTTTTCATTTTAAAGGTTCGAAAGAACTCTCCAACCTAAGAGTTACCAAATATATTTACTATAGCTTGCTCCTTAGTCTACTCATATTAACGCGTAGAAAATTTGATTTACTTTTTTTAAAGAACTGTTCAAAATTAGAAGAGAGCGTTAAATTAATTTATTGATTTTGAGGAAGGTTTTTTTTACCTTCAATTTACAGTTCGCGATAATTCATATATTTGAGTTAAGGTTCTCTGTTTATAGTAATCTGCGTAATCATTCCGATCACCACAGATGCTAATTCGTGTCTGCTCATAATAACTGCAAACGTGTCCACAAAAAAGCTAAGTCTTTGTTTGCTAATAGCATGTGGCACAGTATAGCCTTTAATAATTTTAGCTCATTTGGGGTCTGTAATAGAGTGTTGAAAAGGGTAAGTCGTCTATTCACTATTAACTCAATCTGTTCGTATCTGCTGATAAAGTAGAATGTTTTGCTCGTAAATTCTTTTCAAATTCTACTATGGACTCATCTGGAGTATCTTTGCTTGGCTTTTGCTTAGACCATATATTGAACATATAACACTATCTATGGTTTCTGCTATCATCTCTAAACTAGAACCTCACGAAGCATGTGAACTTGATAGTATCACTAAAATAGTCCTTACAAAATGTGTTCCTGAACTGGCTGCTGTTCTTTCTAAATTCTTTAAGCCTTGCTGATTCTTGCTTTCCTGCTTGTTCAAAACCCTCTTCTGTAGACCCAGCGTTTAAGAGCTCAGGGCAACTGTTTGATCTTTTTAACTATTGGTCTATTGGCCTTCTATCTCTTTTTGCAAAGTATGAGAGGCTCTAAGTAACTCTGAATTTATCAAACATCCTATCTCGCAGGGTCTTTTTTCATATAATCAATATGACTTTTACTTCTCTAGGTGAACTGTTGATCTGCTTATTATTGTTGAAAGAGTCCAGCTTTAAATGGGAAGGCCTTTGATAGGGTTTAACATACTGGTCTTCTCAAGTTGAAACGTTATGATATTTTTGGATGAATTTTTGGAACTGAGTCAGTTTTTCTTATCAAATCGTGAAATGAAAGTTGTCTTGAATGGTTACTCTTCTAGGTCTTTATTCCATTAATGGAGGTGTACTACAGGGATCTATCATATAGTTCTTAATATTCTAATAAAAGGCCTCTATCATTGCTCATAATATCGTTGGTCCTACGTTGTTCCTAATTTTCATAAAAGACCTTCCTGGTTTTATTTCCTCTCCCCTTAATAGTATTTTTCCTCATATTTTCTAACATTCAGTAACCACGTACATCTCAATGGCTGTATTGCCTTGTTTGAGGTGAAACGATTCTGAAAAATGTACTAACATATGAAAGTAATCATCGTGGATCTTCGGAGTAAAGCATATTAAGATATTTTTGACCTCCCTCCCCAAAAAACACACCTTCCCGTTGTTGGGTTTAAAGTCATGTATATCTATAGAATATATATATATGTATATGCATATATGTATATGTATATATGTACATGTATATATTTATATTTATTGTAGTCTTTTTCGATTTCCAGGATTTTCCATCTTATCTTCAGATTTCTCTCACAAGATTTTGTCCGATATAACATCCGATCCTATTCAGGTGCAAAAAAAAAAAGAATTATCATGACACCTATTACATGATTTGTGGACTATATATATATATATATATATATATATATATATATGTGTATATTATTTTATCATGTAATATATAGTGTATCAAAAATGGATGAGTTTGAGTTTTCTTTAACAGCATATCAATCACTGTGGGTTATTTAATGCCAAAAAGGTGGGGTTTTAAGGTATTTTTTAAAAAATGTTCTGTTATAGTGAGAAGGTTCATTTAGTCAGATTTTGATGAAATTTTTTTATTTTATTTTAGAAAACTAAAGATATCTTCTAGTTTTGTATTCAAAAATATATTGCTGGTAATAATTTTTCCTTCAAAAATGTTTTTTGGCAATAATTTTTTTCCTTCAAAAATGTTCTATGTAAATAATATTTTCCTTTAAAAATGTATTGTTGTAATATTTTCCTTCAAAAATGTATATTTTTCTATAAAAGTTTATTTTTATACTTTCATAGTATTTTGATCCCAGTTTGGGGCTTCAATATTTGCCCATAGCTGGGACCATAAGAGGTGCTACCACTCCGGGTCAGGGTGGACCTGGGAACAACATCAATTAAGAGGTAGTTTTATGCTCCACGCAACCTCTATATCAGAGGCCTTGCTGCTGGATACAGTTTACCGTCATACCTAGGACCATCAAAAATGCCCTTACAAAATTTGAGGGCGGATTCCTGCTACCAGAGTAAGGCTAAAAGTCCATATAAACAAATGTCAACAATCGTTCGTTTTTGAGTTATTAAATTTAAAGTTTACGGCAGATGCGGTTAAAAGTACAATCCAATAGACAATATAAAATACTTTTACAAACTTTAGGGACGTGTTACTCATACAAAACAAGGTAAAATGTCCATACAAACATATGTCAAAAAAGCCATTTTTGTACCTCAACGTAACAACTCATGTTGTTCAAAATGTCCTCCGCTTGCTTCAACACATGCATGCACCCGTTGAATCATTGACTGGTGAAACCTTTCAAATGCTCCCACACGGTGTCAAATGGATTTGCAAGTCCCTATGAGATATTAAAGCGTCTTTGCATTATTGATGTCTGCTGCATAAGCCAATTGTTTTGGGTGGCCCCATAGATAAAATTTCAAAGGATTGAGAATGAGGGAACTTGCAGGCCACGGAAGTGGTCCTCCCCTATCAATCTATCTTTCATGGTAGATGTCATACTGTGCATTGCGAACAATGTAACTAAAATATCCTGGAGTCATATCTGTATGAACCACATGGGTCTTCGTATTAGAAGGAGTACATACTGTAACAGGTCTGGAGGTGTGTTCGAAATACAGTCCCTGTAGACAGCTCCTGTAAGGCGTGCTGGGGAAACATATGGCACTATCAGTCACTAACAATTCCAACACACACATTAATTGTAAACTTATGCTGGTGTCTAGCCTCTATTTTGCCAAGGGGATTCCGATCCCTCCACAAATGTTGGTTGAATAAATTTGTTATTGCATTTCTTCCAGATGCTGCCTCACCCGTAAACAAGACTGAACAGAAAAACAACGGATCAGAAATTTTTGCAATAAACCATTGGCAAAAGTTCTGAGTGATCATAGCGAGTTATCAAAGGATGAAACAGCAGCAAAGGTTGAATAATTCGGCTCACTACTACACTCGTTAAAAGTTTTACACAGACTAACAACAAATCTACACGAATGACGAATGTTACTTGGTCTTTATTGCTACAGGGCTCTATCTACCGTAAACTTTCTTTAAAGTTAATAACTCAAAAAAGAAGGATGTGCGAACATATGTTTATATGGATTTTGTGTTTGTTTTGGTGTAAGGAACTCAGTCCCCAATGTTTGAAAATGTATTTTTGATGCACCCTGTATATATAGCTGCTCTGTACTTAACTACTCAAACATTCATATGTATCGATTCATCCTACAGTGTCATACACTTCTATTGACTTAGTTCGCGTGTATCCTCTACTTCCCTTTGGTCTTTCCTTATTTCTGTTGCTTCATGTTCACTTCTATAACCGACATATAAATTTACATACATCCGTACAGAAGGAAAAGTGGCGGCACTATGTACCGCCGTAGTGCGTTTACACTCTTTCAGGAACAGCTCACGCTCTACATACGGTACATTTTGCGTTTATTTTCATACTGGCATGTACGTATAAAGAAGTGCGCACACAAGCTAGCACATAAATTAACTCACATCAACACCGAGTAAAGGCTGCAACTCTAACTATTCTGATAGGCGTCTGTAGCATGAACAGAGGCCGAATAAACACTAACGTTATCAATGTCTCAATGGAAATGGACCAGAGTTCATTGCCGTCGCCTCTTCCTCCTCCTCTTTTAAGCGGACAATCTAAACGGTGCAACTGTTTATAGTCGACGAGACCTCTTTAATGACAGCATTACATCTGTTTAGCACGCTTTACCGGTCAGGAGAGGCATTAAACAAATTGATTAAATGAAGAAAAAAAAAGACAGAAAAAAGTGGGGAGGGGCTTTTAAAGAAAGAAAGAAGAGATACGTGTAAAAGAAAGGAAGAAAGTAGAAAGTGTTCAAAGTATCATAGAGAAAAAAAGAAAATTTTCAGATAAAAAGAAAGAGAGAAAAAAGAAAAAAGGACAGGAGGAAAACTTAAGTAACAAAAACGCCACTTGGAATTTATTTGGCTGTTATATAAATGCTCTTATTTTAACAAAAGAAAATCTTGGCTTGTGTCTTTGTTGTCTTTGTTAATTTTGATTCGGGTCACTGTTTCTTTTTTTTATTCTTTTTTATAAAAATTCAAATAAAAGTCTTGATTTAAAAAAATCAAATACAAAGTCCTTGAAATAAACATAAATTTGCAATGAAAAAAGAAAGATTTCAATCAAGACGAAACATTAAAATACATGCAAATCTAGGGAAGCAAAATTACTTTCTTTTCAATACATGATAAACATGATGATTATAGAAAAGTAATATAAACGAGAAAAAATGTCGTAATAAAATTCATGAAGGCGTGTGTGTATGCGGAACTGAATATAAATAATATCTGATGATAATAGGAAGGAATGGAAATATGTGGAAAAAGCTTAAATAATAATTTGGAAACACGCTTTTTTATTTTGACGCCTAGAGAAATGTGAGTATTACCTATTACTGAAAAACACACTAATCTCACAATCTGTTGATAGTTATCCAAACACTTCACACATTTGTGCTATTAATGTTCATACTTTTTGTATTCAAACGCCGAATGTAAATTTGAATTCTTGAATTTTCATCAAAATTGTCGCGATTCATTGTTAATGAATGCATCATTTGATGACAGCAAAAAAGAAAAAAAAAGAAAAAACATGCCGATAACACTGTGTTGATGGCAGATTTAGAAAGGAAAATGAAAAAAAAGAAAGGAGTATGAGACAAGGTTGTTGATGAAAGGATGAAACATTAATTGTAAGAAGAAAAAAAAAAGAAAAAAAAGAAGAATATTTGTGATCATTTAACTCCACGAAGCCAGGCGGTGCCGCAATTAGTGCGCGGGGGGGTGGGGGGTGAGGTTACAGTGAAAGAAAAGTCTGGGTATAAGGGTACTGAAGAAAGGATAAAAGATGGACAGGATTCAAGAAGATAGAAAATGACAATTGACGTTGCATTTATTTTTCTGTAACTATCAGGGAAGGGAGTTCAACAGGCAGGAAATTCGAGAAAAGAAACTGTTCCAGTAGAAGTGAGAGTTACATTTAACTGTTTCTACGGTAAAAGGGTAGGGTATACACGCCAGTCTAGTAGCACGTTTAAATTCATGTGGTTGATGCATCTGAGAAAAAGTCTCGTCAGAGCAGTTGCTATGAAGATATTTGTAGAACAGACAGAAGTAATCCACGTCAAATCGGTGAGAAAGTGACTGAAGGCGAGATGGCTGGTCAGGACCGATTACATTGCAGATCCTTCTTTGGTTTTGATGAATAGCCGGAACAGCCGACCAGATATAGCAACAGTATTCAATCAACTGACAAATGTTACATTTATAAATGCGCAAGAAAGAATGCATAGTTATTAGCAAAAGTGGCAGGCCAAAATATCGGTTACGCATCAGGGATGTCAAAATCAAGGCGGTGCAGAAATTCACCCACTTGGGTAGGAGAATAACAAAATTCGAATGCTCATAGCAATAGTTAAAGGTACTTTTCAGAAACTGTTTATTGTATTAAAGGATAAAAATGATTTTTTAAATGAAGAAAAATAGTTATGAACATCTATATAATGTTTAATTTTCTCTATGGAAGTGAATTTAGGACAATTTCGTCTCTGAGAATATCATGGATGTTGTATATTAATGAGAATATCAACTACAAAGAAATTCATGTTAGTAATAAAATATAAACGGTTGAAAATTTTGGAATGCAGGATTAAAAATATTTAACACCCACAGGGCGCACTGAAACAGATGAAAGCAGCGACAAACCTATTTGATAAGTTTAAGTAAATGGATGGAGGACACATATAGACAAAGAAGGCAAGAAGATGTAGAGGGTTATGACCGCTTACATCATGAAGTGTCATGGCACGTATATAGAGTTAAAGAGAATGTTTATCGAGACCAACACTACTACAATATGAAGACAAGAGAAAATGAAAGATTATTTTCATAATAATTAGCGCACGGAATGAAGAGCTGATTGAACGAAAACTAGAAATAGTCAATGTTAGGCTGAAGAGTGAATACTGAGGAAGCCGCCAAAGATTCGAATATACATGTTGTTAGTCCTCAGCGACAACAAATAAATATTTGCTATGAACTATAATAGCAATATGACAAATAGAAGCGAAGAGGCATTCATTCCTAAAGTATGTGGCAAAATCAAAAAACCTTATAAAATAGAAGATCGAGATAAAAGAATGCAGGAAAAATATTGTTGCGAAAGAGAAGCGAAAAGCGAAAGGGACAATGTAGCTTCATAGGTAGTTTTAGTGGGGACACCAAGGCAATTGAAACAAAGTATTTATAGAATAGGTTGATAAAAGGCGAATTGAAACGTGCGATAGAAGATCGGTTGCTGCCCAAGGCCAAGCACTTGATTCCTAAATCTGTTCGTAAAAGCAACTACCACCAAATGGATTTGCACAAGTGCAGGCTGTGTGGTGAAGAGGCGGGAAATATCATTCATGTCATTGGCGCTTGTGGAATACTTGCACAGAAGGAATACAAGCATCATAATGATAAAGTGGCCTCCCATTTGCAACAGTGCCTATGTAAAAAGTTGAATTCGAGCAGAAATAATATCGCCAAAAGTCAGAGAAGTTGATCGAAAATGACCAAGATCAAAAATCAAGATCTTAACAATATCAAAAGAGATCGCATTCAGGAAATAATAATAATAATAATAATAATAATAATAATAATAATAATAATAATAATGCATTCAACAGTGTGCCACATTCCTGGATTTTAAAGATTTAAATATATACAAGATATCACCCGTCATCATCAATTTCATCAAACAGTGCATGTCTATATGGAAAACAACCCTTCATATAAATGGAACCTATAAGTCTGGAGAAATAAACATCAAAAGAGGTATATTTCAAGGTGACTCTTTGTCTCCCTTACTATTCTGCATATCATTAATAGCACTAACCAATCAACTTAGCAAGACAGAATGTGGTTATAAAATAGCCCAAAAGAAAATAAGCCGTCTATTTTACATGGATGACTTAAAGTTGTATGCTAATAATGATAACGAGCTGGAAGGTCTTCTGCAAACTGTAAAATGCTTCACCGAAGACATTGGAATGAAATTCAACTTGAATAAATGTGCTAAAGCTACAGTTTTACGTGGATCGCTACAACAAACATCCTCAATTAGCTTAGCCCCTGCTGTAACAATAAAAGAATTAACGCCAGAAGAAGCTTATAAATACCTAGGTGTAAATGGGAGTGAAAACATTCACCATAAAAAATGAAAGAAATAGTGCATAAAGAGTACTGTAGAAGGCTGCGACTGATATTAAAAACTGAATTGAATTCTCAGAAGAGAATTATGGCCATTAATAGCCTTCCCATCCTAGTTGTCCAATATAGTTTCAACATCTTAAACTGGACTCTAAACGACATCAGGCGAATGGATTCTAAAACAAGAAAGCTTCTTTCTAAGCATAAGATGCATCATCCAAAGGCTGATGTAGACTGTCTATACATACCCCGTAAAGAAGGTGGAAGAGGTCTTATTCAGCTGGAATTGTCATACAAGACAACAACTATTGGCCTACTAACATACATAGAAACAAAAAAGGACTGGATGATACAATTAGTAAGGCAACATGAAGAAAGAAAGAAAAAATATTCAATAATAAAAAAAGGCACTAAATACAAACAAGATTTACAGTTAGTAGATTCTGTAGAAAAGCAAAACAGAAGCCAAGAACCAAATATTGCGGCAAAAAATATAAAAATGAAAGCCAAAGATAAAGCTCTTGAACAGATGAAACAGCACTGGCAAGACAAATCTCTGCATGGCCAATATCCAGAACGTGCTAATAAATCCAATGTAGACAAAGTTAATACTCATCGATGGTTACGTGCATCTGGATTAAAGTCTGAAACCGAAGGCTTTATTCTTGCAGCACATGACCAAAGTCTTTTCACTGGAAACTTTCAGGCAAATATTATGCATAATAATATGGATCCAAAATGCAGGTTTTGTGATAAACACCAAGAAACAATAGACCACCTAATCTCAGGCTGTTCTGTGCTTGCCCCAAATGAATATAAAAATCGCCACGATAGAGTTGGGCAATATTTACATTGGACAATGTGCAAACATTATGGAAAATCTGTAAACAAACACTGGTATGAACATCACCCAGCACTGGTTACAGAAATAGAAGATGTAACTATTCTATGGGATTACATCATCTACACAGACAGAAAAATTGAAGCAAACAGGCCAGACATTATTGTTAAAAACCAGAAAGAGAAAACTTGTCTATTAATTGATATGGCTTGTCCAGCGGATTGTAACATAGCAACCAAGGAATTTGAAAAATTGTCAAAATATAAAGACCTGGAAATTGAAATAGAAAAAATGTGGAAATTGAAAACAAGAGTTGTGCCAGTGATAGTATTTGCACTTGGAATGATAAAAAATGGAACAAAACAACACATTGAAAGAATCCCTGGAAACGCCAGCTTAAGAGATATACAAAAAATTGTCTTATTAAGTACAGCCCACACATTAAGGAGAACTTTATCTATGTAACGCTAGGGATGATAGGGAAGATAGAAAAACATGAAATGGAGCCATAACAACACGCCACGACCTGCCTTAGGTCTCCCCGCAGACTTGGTTGATAGTGAGACCAAAGCAGAAATCGAAATATGATGAAAAATGACATAATAATAATAATAATAATAATAATAATAATAATCCATATGTAATAGGATTTTTCACACTACGAAAAGAAAGAGAAAGAGAACTTATCGAGAGAGTGTGTAGTGTACATGAACCTTAGTCGTTGACCTTGTTCTTTGTAAACAGTGATGAGACACTTCTAAAGTATGTAACGAAATTCACGAATTTTGCAAAAGAGAGCATCAAAAACGAAAGAAGAATGCCAAGAAAGGTATCATCTGAAGGTGAAATTGAAGGGTAAATTAAAAGCAAGCGAGACCATGTCACTTCATGGACAATTTCATAGGGACACCAAGTCTATTAAGAGAAAAGTTAAGTTAATTTGGTTGATGCGGGGCGGATTGAAGTAAGTCTATTGACAGCCGCTCAAAACTAATCCCTGAATATTAATTCTGTCCGGAAGATCAACTACAACCAAATGTATACAGACAAATCCAGGCTGTGTAACAAAGAGTTGGAAAAAATCACCGACGTCATTAACGCTTGTGTTATGCTTGTACAGAAGGGAATACAGGCGCAATTAAGGTCAGAGAAATTGACAAGTTTAAAAAATACACTGGCATCCGGATTGAAGTTGACAAAATGTGGGACGTACTGGTCACTACTGTCTCAGTTAGCATTGAGGCGTTGATGTTTTTAATGCCGAACTAAAAGTCCTACATTGATAAAATCAGAATAAATCCTACTATTACATTTTGGGTATCGTAAGCTTTTATGTACTGCAATGGATATCGGCTCGGAACGAAAAATCGGAGAACCGAGTTCAAATTCCAGTTGAATTCGTTGCAGCCACTTACGCGTAAATACCCTTGGGAAAGGTATTAATACATATTGTCTCCTTCCAGCGATGAGTTAAATAGCAGGACAGATTGGATTTTGTAGCCTTGGCTGGTAACCAGTCTATCGGAGAAAGGAAAGGTAAACGACTGTGGAAAAATCTTCTGCACAGTCAGTCATGTTTTTTTTAAACATGATCATCCAAGCGTTTACCACGTATGGTACATAACTGAAGCTTTTTTAAATATTCGACCAGATAACGATTGCTTTATTTATTGCGAATATTCACAATGCCAACTTTGGTGACTATGCTGTGTTGACAAACGGTCTTCTGCAGCAGTTTGACTTTCTGGTCTCCTGATTCTGTTAATGACCCTTTTTTTATTGCATTACTCAAACTCCAAACACGATGAATGTAATAATCTGGTGTAAGAATTTCACCTGGTTTCAACGGTTTGTCATACAGTACACCTTTCATATCTCGCCATATACAGAAAAATATTTGTTCCAAATAATATTAAATATTGTTGTTGATGTTGCAAGCTGTCTTGCATCCATCCATGGTCTTCGACGTTTCTGATTATCATAGAAAACGTTTCATCTATATTCTTGCAAAAAGTTAAACATGATGATATTCTAAAAAAAAAAAAAAAATACAAAAACACTATTTGCATGTGTAATTTTTTAATTTTTAATTATTTCCTTAATTGATGTGATAGTTACACTTGGAATTGACCAAGATAACCAAATTGCTGCAAATGATTTGTTGCACTTGATTTGAATCTGTTTAGTTTGTTGGCAATCTACCGCGTCGTTTCATAACAAAGATTATCTTTACAATTATCTTAACCGCTGACAACTTCAACTGGTCTACCCTACCGGGGAGCATTATTCAATGAAAGATCTTTAGCATAAAAGTTTGTCAACCACTTATGACACATGATACATAGCAAAACATTTGGGGTGTTTGAGTCATAGGTTTACTGTTTTTACATAAAAACACACTTGTAAAATGTATTTTTATGTTATTTTTAATAAACATTAATTTTTATAAATTTAAAAAAAATGCCTTTACTGATAGTCTAAATACAAAAGGAAAATGTCAATATATTTATAGACAGACATCATATTTCATGACACTGGAACAAGAAAAGTTATCTTTATTATCAAAATGCTATCAGATCGAGTAATACAAACTCTGGAAGATGCACCATAGATTGAAAAAAAAAATTTAAGATACAATGCATAGATCTAATTGAAATAATAGAAAAAGATCAATTTACAGACAGATTAATCTGTAAACGCTTATAGAAGCAGTCTGCATGCGAGTAAAAAACAAGTTTAATGAATATATATATAAAATAGAACGACAGAGACAAGGGTGCCTTTTCTCACTGGATTTATCCAAGCGAGGCAGTGAAACAATGCTAAGAGAATAAAAAGAACTAGCAAGATGTATTATCGGTGGACACAATCTTAGCCACATAAGATGCACAGATGACACGGAGCTGATGGCAGACTCAAAAGGCAAACTGAAAGAACATTCAGGCAAATTAATAATGGAAAGTAAGAGAAAAATATTAGAAGACAAAATGCAGGGTCATAAGCAAAAAAATAATCATTCCAAGATGTTTTACATATTGAGGACATCAAAATGAAGCAGGTGCATAAATTTCACTTCCTGGTTAGCGTGGTAACAGAAGACGGGAAGTGTGATACAGAAATACGAAAGTGGGTAGGAATAGGTACCTCTCAGAAACTCAGCATAGTATTAAGTCATAGTAATGTATCGTTAGAAACAAAGAAACAAGTGTTGAATGGCTATATAATATCTAGTCTCATGCATAGCAGTAAATGCTGGACAATTTCCACGCGGAGTTGTTCCTTGTTTCTTCTTTTTCCTGTTCCTTCTTCTTCCTTCTTTTTTTCTTCATCCTCTTCGGATATGGGGCTCTAACGATTAAAACTAAGAATGTCAACAGAGCAACGAGAACTCTTAAGGAAAGCAGGAACGACACTGAAAGTTATACTCACAATCAGAAAGAACCAATTGAAACATATAATGAGGAAAGAATGCCTAGAGATTTTAACGCTCATAGAACATACTGAAGACAAGTGAAGTAGGGGAAAATAGCGAGCAAACTATTTAACGAGTTTGTACGAATGCACAAATAGTCAGTCAGTTAAGTGCCATACGTGATACACGCTTGGGCGATCATGTCTCGAAAGAGACATGACTGACTGGGCAGAAAATTATCCCGCAGTAGGTTGCCATTGCTTTCTGCGGTAGACTGGTTGCCGGCCAAAGCTATAGAACCCAATCTGTCCTGTTATTTAACCCATAACTGGAAGGAAGAGACGGATTAATACCTTTCCCAAAAGTATTTGCGCGTAAGTGAATACAATGGATAGTACGCGGACAAAAAAAAATAAAATGTAAAAAGTACAAAGGACAAGAAGTAATGATTGCTGAAATTCTGAAAGGACATCGCATAAGAAAAGAAGATCTGTAGACATCAAATCAGTTTAGCATCGTCGACTGCAAAACCATCTAAAATGGTTCGCCAAATAAAGTAGAAACTTTATAGTAATTTCAGTTAAATATCGTTTTAATGGGGAAAGAAGAAAAAAGAAAAATGTAACCTCTCTCTCTCTCTCTCTCTCTCTCTCTCTCTCTCTCTCTCAGGTGGGGTGTGGCGAGTCTTTCGCTGCTCTGTCGCTACTGGAAATGGAAAGTGCTCGAAAGAACTACATTTCTTTTTTCACGGCAAATCACCCACATTTACTCTGTATTCTATTAGCGTGAAGTAAGTTCCACTGAATCAGCTTTTTGCGAACCACTGCCCTATTCCCCGATCACTACAATCTTGTTCAAGTCTAGAGTCAACCGTTATCTTTCCCTCCTATCCTTATACACTACACCTTAACGTAACCCTCTACATCGAGTGGCCCTGGGCCTTGTACAAGGTAAACCTTAACGTAAAAAATAAACAGAATTTGACCCAGTATCAAACAATCATGAAAAACTGTTGAACGATTCCAAATTTCGTAGAGATGAAACTTAAATACATAAACGAAAGAATATTCCTACAATAAAAAAATACCGGAATACTAAATTCTTTCGGCCTCGGAAAGAATTTGAGCAGAGAGAAGTATGTAATATGAAGATTCAATGAAATAAAGAGAAAAATATTCTGTATTCTATCGACTTAATGTTCACGTTGTTTTTTAATAGTTAATTATTGCATGTAAGTACAGCACTAACATTCTGTCGTTAATTTTATGAACTTGTCAACTTTCTGCTTTCTTTTTGCTTATATTTTTTATTTAAAATCTTAGAGAAGTGGTCTGTTGTTTTGTCTAAGTAGAGTAAAGGGAAGATAGAAACCTTCTGCTGTGATGCCCTTCCGATAGTTGGGCCTCCTGATGATCGCAGAAGTCGACATTGTTTTGTGTTTGTGCACACGTGTGTCCAGTGGGAGGTCGAACATCCGCCTCCGGTCTGCTTATTGCACGAGGCTACCCCAGTGACGAGGCGAACAGATGGGAATCGCACGACTGTCATTGCTGGTTAGGTCCAATCAGCTAAACATGGTCATATTAATCACGAGGTTCGAACTTTCCTTGTTATATATATATATATATGTAATTTTCTTCTTTTTAGGATATAAATTATTAAAAAAATTGTCCAAATGTTTTGTTTATTCAAGCGCTTTAGGCTATTATCCATTATCGAGGCTGGATTTTATTTTTCGTATAACTGAATGTATCTAGTATTTGTAGGATAGTGTGTATGTTTTACGTTCCGAATACGGTAAGCACGTTGTTAGCGTGTTCGTGGTTGATATTACTGACTGTTCGTTCTTTTTTATATTAATAATGCTCCCAATACAAGTATGTTACGAATATTATCCGTAACGCATCGTTCATTCAGTAATGAATTAGAACACTCTCACTACTGGCGTATAATTACACGCTAAAAGTCTGCCGCTCTCTACATAGCTCAGAGGTAGAATCGCCAACTGATGCCAATTCGGTCAGGTTTCAATCCTCGGTAAAAAGCAATCGGATGTCTAACCGTACTGATGAGCTGTGATACAGCGAAACAGATCTGTCTGCGGATATATATATATATATATATATGTGTGTGTGTGTGTGTGTGTGTGTGTGTGTGGGTTTCGGTGTGTCTGCTCTCTTTATGCGGGAAAATAAACCGTCCATGTATTATCGATACGTGGACGATACTTTTTGTTTGAGGGACAGGCTGACTCATGCTATTCTGAATCAGTTGGATCCGTCCTTGAAATTTACCATTGAAAAGGAGTCAGAATGTTCTTTATGATTTCTAGATGTTTTCGTTCATCGGACTCCAACTCAATTTAAAACTTCCGTGTTTCGTAAAATTACGTTTTCGGGATTATATACACGGTGGGACACATTTTGTCCCAGAAAACGAAAAATAAATTTAATTAAGACTCTTACACATAGTACATCAAAAATTTGCACGGAAAGTTATTTGGATGTAGGGTTGGATTTTTTTCCTCAGCACCTTATCTAAGAATGGTTATTCCACTGATGTTGTTAATGGTGTGATACAGGATAAAATAAATATTTTTTCAAGTTTAAGCCGTATAATGTGGAAAAATGCAGTGTACTTAAGGCTGCCTTATATTGGTTCGCGTAGTGAGCAATTGGCCAAGCAAATTACTAGAGCAGTTATTTCGTGTTATTTTTTGCTCAAGTTAGAGTTCATCTTGGCACTTTTTTTGCTTTCCCGTCTATGAAAAAAGACGTTCTTTCTCCTCATCATGTTTCGTCTGTTATTTATAGATTCGTTTGTAGCTGTGGTAACGACTACATAGGAAGGACGTCACAAAGATTGGATAGCAGAATAAAACAGCATGTGCCGCAAAGAATTCTCAATACGGATGTTCCGGCGGGTCAAATTGTGAATACTTCCAAGTCAGCCATTGCTGAGCACCTCATAACCAGCAGAAATTGTGTGAATGGCTTCAGTATGAACCAGTTTACTCTGCATTTCATCTACAGGCCCTGGAGTCAATATACATAAAAACCAGGACCCCGTCTCTTTGTAGGCAAAAAGAATGTATACTTGGACTCCGTATCATCACCATTTTATGCCTGTTTGTGCCCTTCCCAATATTTATTTTTCCCCCTTACTTTCTGCCATACTTCATTTTCATCTTTTACATTTTAAATGGGAATATTGAATTAAAATAAGTCCCAGTAATACCCTGATGAAGTACGGGATTGAAACCGGTCGGTCGTTTTGTTTCTTATTTTTTATTCCATCTTTTGTAAACATCAACAGATGTCTGTAAGTATGAAGCTTACTTTAATAATTTCAATTGTAAAATTTTGTACCAGTGATAATTTGTTTAAATATATATATATTTGTTTGGGACAGTGTTTGTTTTTATGTGCTTGTCTTACATAAATTTGCTGCTGCTTGTTGATAGTTCGAATATTTTTGTTGCGTATGACTTGAACGCCATATTGATCCAAGCAATAAATGACAAGTCGAGGCAAAATATTGATAAAAATGAATACTATAAAAAATATACAGAAAGCAAAACCTTGTAATAAAATTCCTCAATATGTTTGTATTTATGTGTGATTGTTTTGTGTATATGTCTAAATAACAGAATATCAGTTGTATCTTTAAATTTAGTTTGGAACAATTTGTCAGTCATTCCAATCTTTTCACTCCTTTTTCTTTTTTTTTTTCAATTGGAGTAGATAGACTAAACTATCGCCCGGTTCACACTCCACCCATGTATATTGAACTGGTTAAAAGGCTCATCCCTTGTTCTCTGTTTAGGATGTGGCTTCCGGATTTCTCTTTTCCAATCTTTTCACTCCTTTTTCTTTTTTTTTTTCAATTGGAGTAGATAGACTAAACTATCGCCCGGTTCACACTCCACCCACGTATATTGAACTGGTTAAAAGGCTCATCCCTTGTTCTCTGTTTAGGATGTGGCTTCCGGATTTCTCTTTTCCAATCTTTTCACTCCTTTTTCTTTTTTTTTTAATTGGAGTAGATAGACTAAACTATCGACCGGTTCACACTCCACCCACGTCTATTGAACAGGTAAGAGGCTCATCCCTTGTTCCCTGTTTAGGATGTGGTTTCCGGCTTTCTCTTTTCCAATCTCTTCACTCTTACGTAGCCCCCTGCATATCAGTGGCGTTACCGCCTTGCTCGGGGTGATATGATTTTAAAAAAAACTTAGCTGACTTTTGTTTCACAACAGAACATTTTTCAAATCAAGTATTTTGCCAAAATCCTTGCCACATTACCAAATATAGATAAGAGTTAGAATAGATAATCCGTTGATAAACGCATTTACTTGAGATTAGATTTACAGTTTCAGTTTGAAATAATTTTGAAAGTGGCTATTTCAGCGACACAAATCCTAAAATCTCATCTGGTGAAACGCTATTGAAATTATTTTTTGTTCAATAGTGATCCTTTTGTCGTATTTTGTTTAATGGTGATCCCTTTGTCGTATTTTTTAATGGTGATCCCTTTGTCGTATTTTTTAATGGTGATCCCTTTGTCGTATTTTTTAATGGTGATCCCTTACTCGTATTTTTCAATGGCGATCCTTTTGTCGTATTATAAACACAGAATTACATCACCAAAAACATTGTTTACATTCAGGCGATATCAGATGTTTGAATTTTCATTTTTATTTTTAATGGATAAATTGTGTTTGATGAGAAAATACCACTGATGTTTTTTTTTCTTAGTTATATGAGAAACACTTATTGCTCAATATCGTTCGTTAAGATCCTTCATACTTTATTTTATTATTCATTTAATTCCACTTTTATAATCTGCTTGATTCTGAATTTAAATCGATTTTTTCAGTTTTTTCCTTTGCTTCAAAACAGTAAACTTCAGAAAAATTAGAATGAAACCATAGTTTCTGTAAGTGACATTATCGAAGCATTTTGTTCGGAAATAAACTTTCCTTTTTTTGTGGGGCTGGGAGTTGGTAGATAATTCTCCAGTCAAAGAAAATAGAATGATAATAAGTTTAATCTGGTTTTGGCAAGAATTATTCATATTCTTTTATTTCTTCATGTCTTCAATTATGAAAAGTAGAAACGAAATTCTTCACTGTCCAGAATGTATCTGTTGTTAAACATATTCAAAATATCCTTGCACAAACTGAAAAGAATTTTATTTAATTTTAGTTTCACTTCCCAATTAATATTTTTTAACATTCATACTAATCTAGTATGTAACTTGTTATCAGAGAATACCCCACTCTTCAGCTATGGGTTAAATAACAGAGAAAACTAAGCTCCCTAGCCTTAGGAGGCATCCAGTCAATTCTGAATTCAAAATTGAGATGAAGGCAACCATTGCACTATATTTCCCAAGACCCCATATCAATTCGCAGAAAGAAAGGAATGTGTAGAAAGTCATGATTGCCTACGTCCTGAAGGGACCTGGTATTAAAAGAGGTATGCATATATTGTTAAGGAGTATTTAACATGCACTTTAATCTGACAAATAACTAGTTAATCTGCAGGATAGGGTACACGGTGCATGAGAGGTTACACAATCTTCCAAGGGGTAAGAAAAGACTTAGAAGAAATTGATTTTTTGAATTAGTGGTAAGATTATGTATTTTTAATGTTCTATAATCATTTATTAATCATATATATTGAAAAACCCTTCAAGCGATTAATGCTTCATGTTTTTGATGATTATTCATTCTGGTGCATTTGTTTATAAAATTACAAAGCGCACAAACGCTATAATGACAATTTTATAAATTGTGAAATCAAATAAAATGAGCAACATCGATATATTTTGTCTTACCAAAAGTTTGCCTGAAAGCGCAAAATCCCAAATGATTGAACAAAGTTTATACCTATATAAGGTTTATACCTATATAAACTGCAGGCATGCATTTTCTTGTCAGAAAGCAGAAGAAATGTTTAAGAAAATCTTTATGGAGTTTAATCAAACTTGTATTCCAAATTCCAAATTAGTCAATAGCTAAAACACTTATTTAGATTTTATCTGAAATATTCATTGCATAATATTCGATCTATGTGATTAATAATCCCTACTGAATTTAATCCGTCCATCAGATTCTCTATGATCCTCTTACCAGGTCTGAATACGCTTTTAAATTCTCTAGAGTGGTTACCAATGAAGTACCCAGTCTAGAGAATAGATTCAGAAATAGTTTCATGCATTTTCCAAGGGTATATGTGTGCCGGTGTGTGTAGAAAAATCCAACTGGAATTCGAATTTGGTCCGCCGATTTTTCGTTCCGAGTCGCTGTTCAAACTCTTGTGAATTAAATATTTGCCTTTTCCAAGTTACGTGTAGGTAGATACTGAAAACTTTCACCTTGACTAAAGAGCCCCTCAAAAATAAATCTCATGATTTATCATTTGGTCAGATTTTGGGAAGTGCTTCGGGCTGAGAGCTTTTGAACAACTCATTATGAACTTGTGGAAGTTCGTCACATTTTTAACAACAAAAATCTCGCCTGTTCTCACTCATGTTGATATTGTTTTTAAGAGACTTGACACTTAATGATTTGCTTATAGTGTTCTAGTGAAGAAGAAGGAAGAGGAAGATGAAACAAGATTAGTAGAATAAGCAAGAAGAAAGAGACAAGAAGGAAAAGGAACAAGAAAAAGAAAGAAAGAAAGAAAGAAAGAAAGAAAAAAGAAAGAAAGACAAAACGAAAAAGAGGAAGAAAGAAGAGGAAAGTAAAAAGGGAGAAGAAGAAGAAAAAGAAGAAGAAGAAGAAGAAGAACGAAACAAGAAGGAATATGGAAGAAAAAGAATGATCAAATAAGAAGAAAAAGAAGAAAGAACAAGAGAAGAAGTAGAATCAACAAAGAAGAAGACAACGGAACAAGGAAGAAAAAAATGAAAAAGGGAATATAAGAAAAAGAAGGAGAAGGAGAAGAAGAAAGAAGAAGCAAAAAGAAAAATTAACAAGGAAGAAAAAGATTAACGAACAAGAAACAAGAAGAAGAAACAAGGAAGAAAGAGAAGGAAAAAGGAAAAAAAGAAACAAGGTAAAGGACAGAATAAGGAAGAAGCAACAAGGAAAATGTAGAAGGATTAACGGAGAAGCAGATGTAGAACAACAAGACATAGAAGAAGATGAAACAAGAAGAACTAACAAGGAAGAAGAAGAATTGACAAGAAAGAAAATAATAAACAAGTAAGAATGAGAAAGAACAAGGAAAAGAATGAGCAAGATAGAGGACAGAACAAAAAAGAAGGAGAAAGGAAGAAGAAAGAACAATGATAAAGAAGGAACAAGGAAAAAGAAGAATGAATAAGGAATAAGAAAGAAAAAGAAGACGAAGAAGAAGGAAAAGTAAGAAGAAGATGAAGAAGAAAAAGGAACAAGTAAGAAGAAGAATATGAAGAAGAGGAAGCAACAAAGAATAAGGAAGACGAATAAACAAGGGAGAAAGAGGAACAAAAAAGAAAAAGAAAGAAAAAAAGAAAGAAAGAAAGAAAGAAGAAGAAGAAGAAGAAGAAACAATTTTTAAAGTACTCTTAGGTAAGACAACTGAGGGGTATGTCAACTAAAATTTTATACAAACAATAAAAACGATTAATAATAGTCCGAAAAATAGAATCAGAATCCAGCTTCGTCTAATAGAAATGTTATCTTTCAGTTGTGGCGGTGACTCGTTAGTAACTGCGCCATAATTCAATCTGGAATTTTAAGGATGCATAATAGAAGGTGTGGAAATATTAAGTCACTGGTCAACAGCAAGCAAACAACTTGATTAGTCTGAGAAAATAGTTGATAAAGAGAAACAGTAAAAGAGCAAATGTTAAAGCAAGAAATGCCCGAAAGTAGTGGAGTACCAAGGATGCGAGCGATTGTTGGCAGATTGAAAGAAGCAATACATAAAAAAAAGGCATCATAGCAATCGATTAGTCGATGATTAGATTAATACATTAACACATAGGAAACTAGTGTCAGTCGGCAGATCGGTATAAGGGAAAGTAATGAACAGAGAAATATACAAATGTGACATATCGATTAGAAAAATGATTACCAAGATTTTGCGCAGATCGCTGTATATAACAAAATAAACCCGTTGACTTTCGAAAGACAGTCAGTGTCATGCAATAGCCATATTCTTAAATTGATAGATAGCCAAGTCAAGTTAAAAGTTAAGTTAAAGTACTGTTTTCTCTTTGATGTTTTTCTCTTTTCTTTTCCCTTTCATCTCCGTCTTTTTACTTAACCTAATCGGCGTAAGTTATTTCCCTTGCACCCTCCTACCTACCTTCGTATCAGGCACCACACCGTAACATTCTCCACCCTTTCTTCGTTGGCACCATTTACTCCGATTTCTATCCCTGCCCTCGCCCGTCATATTGCTAATCACGTTCGTCTCATCTGTCATGGCTGCATCCTTAGCTTTTTATTGGTTTATTTTCGATTCTAATTTTTTTCGTTTTTGGGGTGTTTTTTGTGATTTTTTTTTTTAGGTGAGATAATTTGGAAATGGGCGTGGAGGTAGGTCGTGTTCCATCATTTAATTTACAAATCAAGCTACCCCTACCACGCTTCTTTCTTTCTATCTTTACGATTCCACACACACACACACACACACACACACACACACACACACACACACACACCTCACTCCAGAGGCTCTAGTTAACATATGGTCATCAGATACTGTTTATGAACAAGCATCCAGTTTCATATATGTTCGCTCTTTCTCTTCATACACTATATCATATATCCATACACACGTTTCATAGTTACTTTCACAGAAATACACAAGTACTTTTACCAATGACCTCGCCCAAAATATGCATTTTGTACCGAAAAATTTACATTGCTAAATAATAACAAAATAAAAGAAATTTAGATGAAAATAAAATAGCGTGTTAATTCAGTACTTGGAAAATTAATTTTGAGAAGCATTTTAATAATTTGATTTACATTTAAGTCTTTTTGGTATTTCAAATAATGTCAGGTGAGTCGATTTGCACGTTACTGATATTAATTTTCGATTATCATTTCTGACTTCGGATTTTGTCGTACTTGTTCATAGATGGCGACCCTTGTTTGAATTTAACGAATCTCACACACACACACACACACACACACACACACACACACACACACACACACACACAGAAGATTTTCCAACCCCATTTGTCCTGCATTTAATCCATAGCTGAAGGAACGCGCGACATATTAACACCTATCTTAAGGGCATTTGCGCGTAAGTGAATGCAATTAATTCAACTGGAATTCGAACTCGACTCTCCAATTTCACGTTTCAATATATATATATATATATATATATATATATATAAACACAGAAAGCGCCATTTTGAACCGAAATGGTGGTCTAGAGCCAAAGATTATAAGCCTTAAGAGTTGCCAATAATAATAATAATAATAATAATAATAATAATAATGGAACCTATAAGTCTGGAGAAATAAACATCAAAAGAGGTATATTTCAAGGTGACTCTTTGTCTCCCTTACTATTCTGCATATCATTAATAGCACTAACCAATCAACTTAGCAAGACAGAATGTGGTTATAAAATAGCCTAAAAGAAAATAAGCCGTCTATTTTACATGGATGACTTAAAGTTGTATGCTAATAATGATAACGAGCTGGAAGGTCTTCTGCAAACTGTAAAATGCTTCACCGAAGACTTTGGAATGAGATTCAATTTGAATAAATGTGCTAAAGCTACAGTTTTACGTGGATCGCTACAACAAACATCCTCAATTAGCTTAGCCCCTGCTGTAACAATAAAAGAATTAAAGCCAGAAGAAGCTTATAAATACCTAGGTGTAAATGGGAGTGAAAACATTCACCATAAAAAATGAAAGAAATAGTGCATAAAGAGTACTGTAGAAGGCTACGACTGATATTAAAAACTGAATTGAATTCTCAGAAGAGAATTATGGCCATTAATAGCCTTCCCATCCTAGTTGTCCAATATAGTTTCAACATCTTAAACTGGACTCTAAACGACATCAGGCGAATGGATTCTAAAACAAGAAAGCTTCTTTCTAAGCATAAGATGCATCATCCAAAGGCTGATGTAGACCGTCTATACATACCCCGTAAAGAAGGTGGAAGAGGTCTTATTCAGCTAGAATTGGCAACAACTATTGGCTTACTAACAACCACAGAAATAACAAAGGACTGGATGATACAATTAGTCAAACAACATGAAAACAAAAAGAAAAAATATTCAATAATAAAAAAGGCAGTAAATACAAACAAGATTTACATTTAGTAGATTCTGTAGAAAAGCAAAACAGAAGCTATTGCGGCAAAAAATATAAAAATGAAAGCCAAAGATAAAGCTCTTGAACAGATGAAACAACGCTGGCAAGACAAACCTCTTCATGGATAATATCCAGAACGTGCTAATAAATCCAATGTTGATACAGTTAATACTCATTGATGGTTGCGTGCATCTGGATTAAAATATGAGACTGAAGGTTTTATTCTTGCAGCACATGACCAAAGTCTTTTCACTGGAAACTTTCAGGCAAATATTATGCATAATAATATGGATCCAAAATGCAGGTTTTGTGATAAACACCAAGAAACAATAGACCACCTAATCTCAGGCTGTTCTGTGCTTGCCCCAAATGAATATAAAAATCGCCACGATAGAGTTGGGCAATATTTACATTGGACAATGTGCAAACATTATGGAAAATCTGTAAACAAACACTGGTATGAACATCACCCAGCACTGGTTACAGAAATAGAAGATGTAACTATTCTATGGGATTACATCATCTATACAGACAGAAAAATTGAAGCAAACAGGCCAGACATTATTGTTAAAAACCAGATGGAGAAAACTTGTCTATTAATTGATATGGCTTGTCCAGCGGATTGTAACATAGCAACCAAGGAATTTGAAAAATTGTCAAAATATAAAGACCTGGAAATTGAAATAGAAAAAATGTGGAAATTGAAAACAAGAGTTGTGCCAGTGATAGTAGGTGCACTTGGAATGATAAAAAATGGAACAAAACAACACATTGAAAGAATCCCTGGAAACCCCAGCTTAAGAGATATACAAAAAATTGTCTTATTAAGTGCAGCCCACACACTAAGGAGAACTTTGTCTATGTAACGCAAGGGATGATAGGGGAGATAGAAAAAACATGAAATGAAGCCATAGCAACACACCACGACCTGCCTTAGGTCTTACCGCAGACTTGGTAGGTAATGCAACCATAGGAGAAATCGAAATATGATTAAAAATGACAACATAATAATAATTAATGTACAGATATTACAACGTCCACGGGAGGAAGGTAATATATGTTAATAATTAATATGTATTACTCATTAAAATAAATTAATATATATTAATTATTAAAAGTAAAACGCACATACACACGCATACTGTTATTGCACGCAGACACACGAGCATACTTTAATAATGAACAAAAAAATTTTGTCTTTTGCTCCTTGACTTATTTTAAGCAAGGTTTTCTTTCAAATATTTAATGACCAGTTTTCCTCCATTTTATTATTGTTGCTTTTTATTATCACACTGTAATATATGTGAATCCCAAGCCTAATAATAATAAAAAATAAATATTTATTTTATCTATTTTTCAGCATAATGTTCTTTCTCATCAATACAGTGAAGATTTAAACATTAAAATTCAGTTAATAATTACGAAACAGGTTACTTATATATATATATATATATATATATATATATATATATATATAAACGCAGCCTTATTACTATATTCGTTTCGAAAAACCCTCCGCGTGTATACGCGGAAAGAAAAAAAATGGTTGTAAAAAAAGAAAGAGCTAAGCACATGAACATCAGCCAAAGCAATTTGGACCGAGCCAGTACGTAGCCCAAAGAAAAAACCCGAGACAAGTAATCAATAACAAAAAAGCGCTCAATACTTAAGCAGAGCAGAATAAGTAAATTAACCTAGTGAGCCAACAAACCTACCAAGATTTCATCTAAACGGATCTTCAGGGAAGGTTGGCTGCAATCTTCCCTGAAGATCCGTTTAGATGAAACCTTGGTAGGTTTGTTGGCTCAATAGGTTAATATATATATATATATATATATATATATATATATATATATATATATATATATATAAAATGGTGGAAAATATATGAAAAGTAATGGTGCATGGTGTGTTTATTACATTCCAAGGATTTTCGGAGCTTCTACACATAAATCCCACCTCAAGAAATAATGAATTTTGCTCCAATATTCCTATCGAATAATCATTCCAGATCACGAATATAAAAATTTAGCATTTTTTAATTTTTAAAATTTTAAAGGTTTGATTCGGTTTGATACGTAAATTAATTCCCTCTGCTATTATAATTAAGAAAATTTAAAATAAAAAATTATATTCTTGATCGAGAGAACTTAATCGAAATTGATCAAAATATATTACAAAAAAAAAAAAAAAACGAAAAAGAAGAAAAGCGATAATTTCTTGAAGAAATGAGTTTCTTGAGGCTTTATTGATTGAATCAAAACAGGGAAATGGTGGATAAGAGAATCACTAGTTTTAGTTTATATAGTATATCACTGCACAGAAATACTTTCCGCACATTTGAAATATATTATTTATTTATATATACAAATATATCATTTACACACACACCAACGTTACCGATTTATTGTCCATCGCTTGACACGTGCATACATCTAAAGAGACATTTATACACACAATTAAACATCTACTGCTTTTGTTACATGCGGAGCACATACATATAAACTGGCATTGGTTTCCTACATTTAAAAATGATCTTCTATTGTTTTATTTGATGTGACACGCATTGGATCATTGAAATCAAGCCTCAATACACATTCTAATATTCTGTCTTGTAGTTTAAAAAAATTAAATCTGTGTCTTATTAACAAATATCTGAAAAAATTTATTAAATTGAAACATGTTATATTAAAGACACTTTTCCTACCAGTTCTTCACTTGTTCAATTATATATATATATATATATATATATATATATATATATATAAATAGATAGATAGATATATAGATAGATAGATAGATAGATAGATATAGATATAGATATATATATATCATTAACATCGTCATTAACAAGGAATGTAACTGTAGGGACAAAAATAAATGGCCACTTAACGGACTTTGTAATGCAAAAGGGATTATTTACAAAACAAAAGTACATGACATAAATGGTCAAAGAAAAACATATTTAGGATCTACCAAAGAGAGTTTTAAAGTAAGATGGAATAACCATAAATCTACATTTAAAGGGGAAAACCTGGAAAACTGTACCAAACTGGCTAGCTACGTGTAGAGATTAAAAGTCAAATATGGAAAAGAACCCCATATAACTTGGAACATAGTGAAAATAGCCAAACTTTACAACGGTGTTAAAATATGCAGATTATGCCAAGAGGAAAAATTGGCTATTATGTTGTTTCCAGACAAAAATGTATTACTAAATGAAAGAACAGAAATTCTGTCCAAATGTAACCACACCAATAAATACCTACTAGGATCATACAATCATGGAGGAAAGTGTTCTAAGACCCTTAAGCAACTTCTCCTAATTGTGAAAATTGCGCTTTCATAAAAAATCCCTGTTACGTGAGCGTTGGAAAAAAAGGTAAAATCAGTTATTGTAAATTACCTGAAGACACCGAAAGATAGAAACCGAGGTCGTGAAATAACTTGTTTCCGAATGAAATATATATATATATATATATTTCATGCAAAAAAACTGCTATTTATATATATAAGATTGATTCAATTTATAAAACCTTGTCTGAAGAAATTCCTTCTCAAAATGAAAAGCGTCACTATACAATTCTCTATTTCCCCCGCACACGCATATATATATATATATATATATATATATGTGTGTGTGTGTGTGTGTGTGTGTGTATATATATATATATATATATATATATATATATATATATATATATGAAAATTTATATTGGAATATATTTATATTGGAAAGCGTATTCCTTCGCTGTTGCTGTCATTCGTGAGGTGTATCTTTTGAGGGTTTGTGTTTTGGCTCCATATTTCGATGACGGAAAGGTTAAAGTAATATTTGTAATAGTCAAATTCTTCTAAATATTATTAAGAAACTCGGATATATAATATTCGAGTTTCATAGATGAAGCATTTCTAAACATTACTAGAAAATTGACACTTCGTGCTATAATTATGAAAACACTGGTTAAAATTACGTTTATGAAATTTGTTTTAAAGTGAGGGCAGATTTAAAGAAAAAAGCTTCTACGTTATTTTAATGATATTCTTTGCTTGGCTATAAATTTAATTTTTTCTACTTGATAAAAAAATGTAAACAATTTAGATGTCAAAATCTTCTTTTTTTTTCCTCCAACCACAATCAGTTGGGTTCCATGCTTGAACGTCTCTTGCATCTCAAGATGACTCTAGACTTCGAGTGCACTTCATATAAAAAGTCGGTTTCTAAAGAAGCTAGACAAAAATAGTGCTCTTATTATATCACTACTGGAGGTATCTGACGCCTATTGCGTTGTGTTGTAACTTTATAAGAGTCAGATCAAACTAAAAATGAAGTATCGCTGTCATGTTTGAGCTGGAGTTGCTCAGTCCTAACTCCCAGCCTTGAGAGCGTTCAAAATCTTTTACGCGTCCTTGTGGGCGATGACTGCATTTCCACTCTATAAAAAGAGTGTTCCAAGCCAATCGCTACTCTTCCGTTAATTCCATGACAAATGTTCTGAAGATCTCCACCCTTTAGTGACACCAGTTCAGATTTTTCACCTAGGATGCGCCACCCTACTCCATAGAGTCGAATCATCCTTATTTCCTCCATGTTTCAAATATAAGAAGAAAGTTCAAGTTTCACAGATTTTCCCCAATAACAGTCAATTTGTAGAACTGACTCCCGTATAAATATTTCCCTGAACACTTAATCTTGACCTCTTTAAGTCAACCGCTATGTATCCTCCATATCCTCATAATTCCTATTTATAAACACCTTATTTTCCACTCTTATCATCCACCTCATCATTACCATTTTGACTTTAATCCTCAAATTTAAGTGATTGTCGAGTTTTAAATGGAGTTGAATTTATTAAAAATGAATTTATTAGCCTAAGATTAACTTCTTATTGACATTACCATTTTCTGCAATATCTGAATGTTATAGTCTGTTAACGTCTTCGCGAATCTAGATCGATTAGATTTATGATAGCCTGTTCCAGCTCCTCAAGTGTGTAATCTTGCAACAGCCTTCTGCCATCATTCACAAAAACCTTTTTTAGGCTGGCAAACTTCATTAAAGATGAAAACTGAAGTATCCGTGGAGGGGGTGGGTGTCTTGAAGCACCATCATCTCCCAGTTTTTCACCAACCATTCTTTTTCTACTGACAAAAGCAAGGAACCTTTCGCCATTTACAGAGACTTTTTTTCTGAGCTCTGTAACAGTTAATCATGGAATAAAACACTTTAACAGGATATTTATTTTAGGCTGGCAAACTTCATTAAAGATGAAAACTGAAGTATCCGTGGAGGGGGTGGGTGTCTTGAAGCACCATCATCTCCCAGTTTTTCACCAACCGTTCTTTTTCTACTGACAAAAGCAAGGAACCTTTCGCCATTTACAGAGACTTTTTTTCTGAGCTCTGTAACAGTTAATCATGGAATAAAACACTTTAACAGGATATTTATTTTAGGCTGGCAAACTTCATTAAAGATGAAAACTGAAGTATCCGTGGAGGGGGTGGGTGTCTTGAAGCACCATCATCTCCCAGTTTTTCACCAACCGTTCTTTTTCTACTGACAAAAGCAAGGAACCTTTCGCCATTTACAGAGACTTTTTTTCTGAGCTCTGTAACAGTTAATCATGGAATAAAACACTTTAACAGGATATTTGTAATCCATGCGCATTAATCCTCTAAATTTAAAAAGAAATTAATCATTTTCAGTTCTCTTAGAATTTATATAGAAGCAGCAGAATCGCAAAAATGTCTTTCAAGAGAATATATATGCTAATATGTTCATTCTAAGTATATATAGCTACAAAATGAATAAAAAACACCTTCAGCAAAATTACATGGGAAATTAAAAAATGTATATAATTGCAATATCAATTGTTGCTTATACTTGGAAGAGAATTCGCAGATTAGTTAAAAAAATCAAAACAAATTATTAAATATATAGAATTAAATTATATGAAAATGCTGGCGTATTAAATATCTACTTAAGTTTATTTTAAAAATATTATATAAATATTAATGAATTAAAACAATTTTTACAGATTTCGAGAATACAATATATATATATATATATATATATATATATATATATATATATATATATATCAAGAGAGAGAGAGAGAGGGGGGCGGGGAAAGAGAGAAATTAAATCCAAGAAACTCATAGGATAAGAAACAAATAGGAAACTTTAAATTTAACGCTTCGCTTTTTTGGAAAATTTATATTCTTCTATTAATACAAAAAAATCTGTTTCGAGCTATCTTCCTTTTTGTCGAACAGATTCTAGGATGCATAGAAAATTCAAAAAAATCTCTTTCTTGACATACATCTGCAAACATTTTTGTGCTTAGTGATTTTAATGCTCATCACATCAAGTTGCTTAAGTATTCTAATATTACCAATATTCAGAGTTTCAACTTTTCCATTGCTCACACTCTAAGTCAAGTAGTGGATCTTCCTATTCGTTTCCCTAATAAATCTGATCAACAAGCTTCTCTACTTGATTTGTTCTTTACCTACTTTCCTAGCTTTTACGAGTAACACAACACGGATCATGTATTAGTATTTGTCAATATTTTTTTTGAGTCATCTATTAAAATGTAACCGCCTGTTCACGTTTTCTTTCTGTGACCAGTGTCCTGACTGGGATTAATTTCGTAACTATCGTAGTGGCCATTTGAATTGATATTCTTAATATTACTATTGAGAATTGTGCCACAGAAATATGTTTTTTGGTTAAATCTAGCATCAATGCTAAAAATAAAAATATTTCTTGATAATGGCTAAAAGAATAGCCGAAACCGCTCGGATATTCAGAACTTTTGTACAATCTTTACACACTATCAAGGAAAGAAAACACTTGTACGGACACAAGAAAAATTAAATAAAAAAACTTAATCGCAGTAGCTTGTCAGTCGTCCTTAATAAAACCTGTATAAAACAGGGATTGCTGCCCAAATACATTATATATATATATATATATATATATATATATATATCGGTTTTGAAAACGACATTATAGATAGCCAAATCAAGTCATCCCTCTAAAAATTATGCAATAATAACACAATCCACTGAGATAACCACAATATTATAAAAGTATTTTAAAGAAACCAAATATATCGCAGTAACAAACAAAACAAATTCCCTGTAAAGAAATGCATTACTCCAGTGGAACACACTAAAAAAAACCAAAAAAAAAACCAGTCAACCTTTTCATTAGCAACAACAATTCCCAGCGAAATCTAAATTATACAAGACAAACTTTATTATTATTATTTGTAGAAATGCCTCACAATGAAAACAAATTCATTAATTATTACATCGGACATACAACAACATCCTTATGAAAACCACTGACCTTGAATCCCTCGAACGATATTTGAATAAGGACCCATTTAACTTAACACAAAAATGTACCAGCTTCGATTTGCAACACACTTCATATAATATGAAGCCTTAAATATAAAAAAGATCTAAAAATCATAGAAGCCTTACTCTTAAACAAAAAATATAAACTCAATACCAGCTACAAACTATAATGGCCATATTCGGAAATTAGAAATATATCAACATTTCATTAATTTATACTATATACATCTATGCGTGTATCTCTCTATTTATTTAGGAAACTATATATATATATATATATATATATATATATATATGTGTGTGTGTGTGTGTGTGTGTGTGTGTGTGTGTGTGTGTGCATATATATATGCATACACACACTAAATGCACTAAAAATGCACTAACTCTTTAAATGAAAATAAATAGTGATTTTTATTATTAGCGCTTCTGTTATTTTTAATCTTGTCTCATGTGTAGATGAGGCTTTTATACTTGTATTTTCAACAAGTAGGTTGCAAATGAAATTTGGTAGGTTTCTGTGTATGTTTAAATGTGTCCTAATTAAGTTATGGACAGTTTTTATACACTTTCTGCTCAGAAAAGAAAAATTAACACAAGAACAAGAAACATTCAATAAAAAACTTAATAGCACTACCTTGTCAGTCGTCTTTATATGTGTGTGTGGGTGTTTTAGAGATTCATCTACTCATCGAACCATTTACAGTTGACGTGTAACTATAACTAAAATAAGAAAATGTACAAATTCAAACGAATGTTGTTTCATTAAGCGAATAAGTTTATTTCTGAGTTTTCCGTTAGTTTTCTTACATTGAATTTGCGAAAGTAAACAACTGTAAAATATGAAATCTAAGATTCTTTCATAAGTGCCAGAAAGGGCCAGAAAGTGGTACTTTGTCGTGGTGCAATGGTTAGCAAGCTTGTCATGCTAGATCAATTAAGATTGAATAGTGACTTTGATCCTCACTGAGTGCCCAATTCTCTCGACTTTAACATTTAAGCTACGCTTAGAAAATCACCATAATTTCCAGAAAGGCTCGTGATCGTATCTGTTTACACTCGTATTTAGGGTTTAAATAGAGACGTGACAATATATTTGTTAATAAAAAGTTACACATATGTGTAGATTTCACAAAGCAGACAAAGTCAAAGTGGATATCTTTACTTAAATAACAATGATTACGATTACGATCTATCTATCGCCGCCCGGTTCACACTCCACCCACGTCTATTGAACAGGTTAAGAGGCTCATCCCTTGTTCCCTGTTTAGGATGTGGTTTCCGGCTTTCTCTTTTCCAATCTTTTCACTATTATGTAGCCCCCTGCACATCAGTGGCGTTACCGCCTTGCTCGGGGTGATACGATTAAAAAAAAAAAAAAAAAAAAAAAAAAAAAAACTACGCGAGTATATATTGAAATCTGAATAAAAGTCACCGTTAGGGGAAAAAGAAATGAAAAAAGACAGTAAGAGTTATTATTATAAATGGAAAGGAATTATGAATAAAAGTCATTGTTAAGCGGCATAAAGTTGAGAAAAAGCAATGAACGGTAAAAGAAAGGAAAATGAATATAACTCATTATTAAGAGGAAAAGATATAAATAATGACGAGTAAAATCAATGAGGAGAGAAAGAGAGAGAGAGAGAGAGAGAGAGAGAGAGAGAGAGAGAGATGAGAGAAAAGAAAAATGACTCTACGGCATCATTAAGGGGAACAAAATAAAGATGCTAAAGAGAAGTGAAGGGAAAGAGAAAGTCTCGAGTGAAAGAAGAGGTGGAGAGTTTTCAGATGATGTTGGAAATGATGACGATGAAATCGATTGATAGACAGGAAATGGGAAGCTCTCTAAAATGATGGGAAGAAGTCGTGTAGGAGAAAGATGATAGAAATTAAGAGAGAAGTGAAAGGAAGAAAAAGAGAAAGTACAAAGAGAAAGTGTTTGTTTATCAGGGGGCCAAGAAACAATTTAATAGAATACAATCTAATACAAAGCATTATATTACAATAAGATTATGTAAAGAGTGCGACGAGGGCCAAAGATTAAATAAACAAACAGAAGCATAAAAAACACGACTCAACACCCTTGGATGAAAAAAAAAACAGTTGTGACAGAGGGGGCATGCAGGGTGTATTGGATCAGGGGTGGGTCAGACCAATCGTTTTTTATGACCATGTTTTGTCGTGTCGTCAACCGATTGTGCCAGATATTTAACGCCCAAACCATATGGGAAGCAGTCATCACGTCTCAACCCCACTTTTTTTTTCTTTCGTACGTTCCAATACCCTTTCTTTTCTTTTCTTTTTCTTTTCTTTTTTTTACCTTTTTCTTTTACATTTCACCCCTACATTTTCCACGCATTTCATTTGCGCCCTTTTCGACTTCTATCCCGGGTGGCTCTTTGTCGCACCCTCTGTCCAGTTCCTCCTTCCAACCTGATTAGGATCGTCCGTGTTCTTTTAATACCTTCATTGCACAACGTGTCAGTTGTTTTGTTCTCGCCTAGTAGTTCTTTATTTTCTTTTACGTTTTTATCTTCTTTCAGAATTGGAGTCTTCAAGTGTATAAACCATTTTCTAATGTTCTACTTGTTTACTGGAAATAAACAGGGATGGACAACACAAGAGATATTAGCCGGCGCGTTTCAAATACATTCACGAGCAAAAGCGATAAGTCTACTTGGAAATTTGATCGAATTGATGGGTGGTAAAACATGAATTAGCAAACAAGTAATGTCTTACATGGGAAAATGTTATAAATATATATATATGTATGTATGCATGTATGTGTATATATATATATATATATATATGTATATATACACACACACACACACACACACACACACATATATATATATATATGTGTGTGTGTGTGTGTGTGTGTGTGTGTGTGTGTATGCATGCGTTTGTGTGTGTGTGCGCTTAAATGTTTAAAAGATTTTCACACACATTTGGTCTGATGATCGTCCAAGGTTTGAAACTCACAATCGCCATGAAGTGTTGATTTCTGTCTGTCTATAAGTATCACCGATACTGAGATTTTTCCCACCAAAAATAGATTCATTTTTAGACATAATAATAATCATAAATATATTTCTTTCTCTCTCTCTCTTTCTTTCTGTCTCTCTGTCTCTCTCTGTCTCTGTCTCTCTCTCTCTCTCTATATATATATATGATTATTTTATGTGATTATATATATATATATATATATATATATATATATATATATATAGTAATGCTTTTATTGTGTTTATAATAAAACATAGTTGACTGCAGTCAAGTATGTTTTATTATAAAGACTTATAATAAAATATTATACACTTATAATAAATATTGCTCTACTTAGTACCAAGGACTGTTCAAGAAAGTAAATTTCTGCAAACAATGGACTGTTAACCCATTTGTTTTTGCTACTTCTAAGATATATATATATATATATATATATATATATATATATATATATATAAACCCACATACACACACATATAAATGTTGTATCTTTAATTTTTTTTTAATTCGACGTTATTTCTTAAAACTTTGAACTTTGAACTTTTCATTTTATTTTTGCGTACATGTGTTTAAGATGACATCACTTTTGTTTTTTTCTTAAATAATGAAATTAATGTTAACTGACGGAGAGTTATAGAAATTAATTTCACTGTTTAAGAAAAGAAAAAACAAAAGAATAAAAAAACAGATTGTAAACTCAAGCACATGTATCTCCCAAAATAATGTTTATAGCAATAAGAAATGCTGTGTGTCACTTTAAACGTTAGTTTTTAGTAGATATTCATGTTTGAGTAGGTTTATGTTTTTCGTCTACCGGCCTGAATACTCGAGAAATCTTATTAAAGACAAAATTAAAGAGTACAAATGTTTCTTCATGATTTCTCGAACATTGAAGCCGTTAGACTAAAAAATACCTTTTTAATAAATAAACGGGGAACCTACAAGTACAAGTATATACAATTATCCAGAAAAATAACATTTAAAGTGATAATCTGTCTGATTAATAAAAATGCTTCTAATGAATATATATATATATATATATATATATATATATATATATATATATATATATCGTGAGAGAGAGAGGACAGAAGTTCTTGAGCTATAAGGCATGTATTTCGCACTGTTCGTTTAATATTGATTTATTAATTAGTTTTATAAGTAATTTTTTGCATTAAATATATGGGCATCTTGAGGATGCATTGAAACAAATGAATTAACTGATAATTGATAAATAAAATAAAATCAGTCCTCATAGTTTTCTTTTATACTTTATCGTTGGGGCAACTTTTGTACATTCTTCATATAACGTAAATAAGTTTCTTTTCGCTTATGTAGATTTTATTGCATTTTATCCAATATAATTATTTTTGTTGATTCTTACTTACAGGTGAAACGTACTATTAATTTTTTTTTTCTTTTTCAAAATTGCCTTATATATTTCCCACTCTGTTAGATTTCTTATAACTTAACTAGCGTTTAGACAGCGGTATCCGTAAGAGACAAAATGCGGCAGTAAAACGATTTGCATTAAGTTTGTACTAGCTGTTCAATTTCTCTGAACTTTGAGGCAACGTTTTTGTGAACAATAAATCTATAGAGAGAATTACTGTAAATGTTTGAGATTTTTATATGTCCTCACCTTGTATCTTGATAAGGAATTGATTATATGTAGTTCCACGCATGTGTATGTCCAGACTGCCTAAGTGCGTGCTCTTTTATTGTAGTTTTATGATGTCCTCTATAGAAGAAAAGCGCTTAACCTTTTGAAATTATTATTGCTCCAGCACAATGGCCACCAGCTTTTTACGCGCTTCACTTGTTCCCTGACCGTCCCGCTCGTTAGGGGAAGCTGTCGGGCATAAAAGACTCCAGCTTCCGCCCGACCCTCCCGTTGTTAGCGGCTGGCTTCAATGAATCTTCAGTGAAATCAGCGCTGCTTAACCTTTCGAAGCTTGCAACCCCAAATCGCCATCTTCAATTAAAAGACGCATTTTAATGAAACATTTTGCAGTTGTCACAGACTTTTGAGCAGCCAGTAAAGACTCTCTCATAAAATCTTCAGCCGCCATAATTACACCTAAACTGTGACGAAACATGATTCGCACCGTCACAGGCTCTTGGTTACTGTTTCAAAAATGTTCGGGCGGCTCAAAGTTTGAGTCTTGACCCAACACATTAAGCAACATTAAAACGGACAAGGTTTTCTAAAGAGGCACCCATAAATCAATGACACCTGACCAATTGCCTTTAAAAAAAACTTTCGGAGGCAGTCGGAGTGCATTCAGAGAAACAAGGGTAAATATAATACGATATGCCAATTCAAATTCTGAGCATTTCATTAATTTAACTTCTCCTATTTTTAATGCCGTAATTAAAATATTATAAATTTTGACAAGGTAAAGAGAATATGGAACTAGATGTTTTGTCAAATTAGGCTTCATTACTGTTTCGTGATCGTCGTTTATCTTCAAAAAAGAGAAAATGTTGTTAATACTGAAATTCTAATTTCTATGTACGTATGGCTCATCCTACTTTATTTCAAGAATATATGACTCTTCTCTAAGCAGACGACAGTTGTTTTTTTATAACTTGCATGTAAATATGTATATATCTCTGTCTGCGTGTTTATATATATATATGTGTGTGTGCATATATATGTGTATGTGTGTGCATGTGTATACATATATATATATATCTGTGTGTATACATATATACATGCATTGCGTGTACATATAAGTGTGTGTAAATGTTTGCATATGTATATGTGTGTATGTATATATATATGTGATTGTGTGTATATATATATATATATATATATGTGAGTGCGTATATATATCTGTGCCTGTGTGAATATATGTTCTGATATAAATGTGTGTATATATATATATATATATATATATATATATATATATATATATAATGATCTGACACCACAGAAAAGGAATACGGATTTAAACAAACATAATTTCATGTTCATTTGTTTTTTAAATATCCGGTCCTAGGCTGTCTTTCGGCCAACGCTTCGTCAGGAACCAGTCGTTGACAACTTTGATTATAATAGATTGACTAGGAATAAATGGAGAGATTACTGGAACACGCTTAAAATTACGAATATTGTAAATCTGTAAAATTAAGAAAGAAAAAAATTACGATTAAAATACGTAAATAAAGAAAACTGATCCAGTGGAGCACAAAAAGGAAAAAATAAAGCTCACATATCTCCGAATAATGTAAGGATCTTATGGAATTTTTCTTCTGCTTGCACAGTACAGGCTGAAATAATTTTAAGCATAAAGTTTATAAAATTAATAAATGGGTTTCTAATCTGCCTGTATGCAAAATGGAAAATGAGCCAGTCGTAAAACGAGACGAGCATGACTCATTATTTTAAAGATGCTGTCCAATTGATGACTCGTGCACTGATTGCTACACACGAGTATGATCACATAAATTTAACCTAATATACCTAGGAACAAGTTGGCTTATTCTTGACTCTAACCTAAGACTATTCCGACCTATATATTCAGCCTCACACTGACATTTGAATTTATAAATAAGTAAACTTTTATTCAGATAGGGTAGACGGTCTTTAAAAAATGCAGGTAGAATCGAGAGAGTGCCAAAAATAACACGTAGTTTGGCTGAAAAAAAAGTGGCTGAAACAATAGCGGAAGCTCTGTCACTTAAAAATTTACTTTTTTGCCAAACCAAGGTAATTTGAGATAAATTGGACACAGACCAGGACCAAATTTAGGGGGCATATTAAAGCTATCTATTTTTCGTTGCATTGCACGGTTCACAATACTAGTTGGATAACCATTATTGATAAAATACAACGGATTCTGTTCAGTGCTTGCTGAAGTGTGCATGATGAACAAATTAATAAGGCCCTATGTATCAAAGATTTACTTAAATTAATTTTTCTATTCTGAGAGACAAAAGAATTCCAACTAGTCTAAAGATCTGAAAAGATATCTTTACGAAAAACACTGGTAATAAAAATACCATTCTTTCTTTCCACAAGAACATCAAGAAAAGAAATAGAGTTGTTCACCTCTTCCTACATTGTGAAAACCAAAGATGGATGTAAGGAATTTAATGATTCACAAAAAAGAGTTGCCTCTTCTATGTTATCAAACATAGAAAAAGTGTCGTCATCAACATAACGTTGAAAGAGGTGCGGTTTCTGATGCTTACCAAACATGATAAAGCCTCTCATGATCGACAACAAAAATGTTAGCTAAAAAGGGACCCAAGGGACTACCCATAGAAACCCCAGCCACTTGAGCGTACATAATATTTTCGAAGCTAAATTCTATTCCTTTATTTGCTAAGAGAAGGAATTCCAAAAATAAAGGCTCTGGAATAGAAGGAGGATCCAGACAACCTCTATAGAGAGCGTCAACACATATCTGTGCTGTTTATTGTAAAGGGGGACATTAGTGTACAGTTTTCCAATATCAAAAGAAACTAAAATCTTGTCATCAGAAGAAATGGGAGAGTTTCTCATGAATTTAGAAAAAGTGAAAGAGTCTGATACACAGTAAGTTGAGAAGTAGTCAGAAACCGGTTTAATCAATTCAGACAACCATTTGGCCAACTCATGTTGTATATATATATATATATATATATATATATATATATTACAATGGTTTATAAAAGCATTATATGACTACACAAAAAAATTCAGGTTTTAGAACAATATTGTTCTTCTTCGATTGATATTTTAAAAATAAATGATGAAAATCATTTATTTTAGAAAATATAAAATGAAGTCATAGTTATTTAGAAAATTAAGTAGGGGAGGTTAAAGGAAGTTTAACAATATGCTTGTAGGTGTGTCAATATTGGTTATTCAAAAGTGAAAATTAGGTTGAACTATAGATTGGAAAATTCGGGTCACGTGAAGAACATAGTTGCTTAATGTCAAAATATGACACTTGTTTATTTTGTCTGGGTAAGATACATACTAGGAACATGCATTATCTCAAATGAGTAGACAATAGTTTTCAACAGCAGGTTGGATTTTAGGTTAATTTAAATTAATTATTTACTACTTCATCTATTAAAGAAACTGGATTGTTGAGGATAAAATTAGAATTAAGTAATTATAGTATACTAAGGTATATTGGTATTAGGAAAACCAAATAAGGATTGTATGGGTCATTAATTTTAATAGAATAATTTTAAAGTAATATTAGAGCATAAGTTATAAATGAGCATTATATTTAACTAAATTTTTTCAAAATTTTTAAAATTTTAAAATTTTAAATTATATATATGTAGGAGGCCATGCATATGTATATGTATATGTGTTTGTATATATATATATATATATATATATATATATATATATATATATATGTAATAGAAACAATCTTTCATTTAAACATGTTTCGTTAAAAACGACCGACAAGGAAGATTTAATTAATTTTTTACTTAATTTTTCCAGTATTCTCACATGATTCCTTTTTGCTAGAGATAAGGAATGCAAAAATGTTCCATAATATTTGGCTTTCCAAGCGCTTTCAGCCTCTTCACATGCCATTTTCAAGGATGTTATTTTTCTGGTGTTGATATGTTCTCATATTTGACTGTAATGTCATTTTTCGTTTTAGTGGGGGTTTTTTTGCTTTTTGAAAAGGAGAGTTCTTTAAACCTGTCACGTGAGGCGCGGCGAGGGCGTGTATCGTGTGAGCGTTTGTCTATTTCTTTTTATTTAAAAAAAAACTTTTCCATTTCCACTGTTAAATAGTGTAAAGGTTAATGTCAGGGGAAAATTGTTTGATATATAGTGCCTCTCTTATAGCGAGGTGCTTTGATATTGTGATTTAAATAGTATTTTTGTATTTTCAACCAAAGTTTTTCTGAAGGGTTCTTGTAAGCTATGGGTTAATCATTTTTGCACTATTAATACTAAGTAGGTGGCATGTAAGGCGTCTACTCAGGGAAGTAGTAGTTTGGGCTAATATAGGTAATTATAATCTCTATTCTGACAGCAGAACTCTGCACCATGCCACACAAACCAGAGAAACCGGTCATGGCTGTCAGACAATCACCCCTGGCTTCTGACTGTTAATCAGGACTGGTGATTGTTTTGACTCCGATCAGCGATGATAGAATGCCACTAGTTTGGTTTTCTAGGCATTGGATGTAATCAGTTTGTTTTCTTCTATTGAGCTCGGTTAGAGGAGAGATCAGCTGCTAGGTTCGAGTTTTGGAGGTGCTGTCATATAATGCGATCACTGAAATTAACCATTTCTACACTGAATTTATTTCTAAACATTACCAATTTTAAGGTAACTTAAATTTAGATTAAATTTGTGAGTTATCTACACACGTTAATGTTTCTATCCCATATATATTCTTGTAGAATTAGACTCGGGCTATTGGTTGATATATTCTTAATCATTAATACCTGGTGGCAATGAAATTGTGCAAATCTAAATATATGTTTTAAATACAAGCATCCGAGCTTTTGATGTCCAAAATCATAATCAGAAATAAATTAATATTTTCTCTCCACATCTGCCGCGTCGATCTTAGCATTAAAGTAGAAATAATTTCCAAATCCATATGAGCTTTTATAATCTATGCCTGATTCTCACGATACAAACATTCGATCTTGTGTTGATGAAAACTCACAAAATAAATGGTTAATTTTGAACTACGCCGGCGTTACGTAGCCGCCGTGTGGCACATGCTGATTTTATAGCTTATACTCCTCTACGGTCAGTTAGCATTATTAAATAAATAACAATGAGTTTTACTTCCCTGAGTTGGTTTCGAAAGAGCTAAAGTGAAAGAAATGCTGATAAAGCTTTACAAACCGACAGAAAGCATTAATATTCGGATGTCAAACTTCATCCTGGACATGTTTATATCTGTTTTTGTCGATTAACAAACTCTTCTACAAGAAAATATATAAATGCATACAACACAGTCTATTGACACACAGAAGAATACACGGGTAAACGCTAATCAGTCAGTTAAGTGCCATACGTGATACACACATTAGCGATCATGTCTCTTTCGAGAAATGACTGACTATACAGAAGATTTTCCCATAGTAGGTTGTCATTACTTTTTGTGGTAGACTGGTTACCAACCAAGGCTACATGCAACCCATAACTGGAGGAAGAAGAAGTGGATTAATACCTTTCACAAGGCTATTTGTGCGTAAGTGAATGAAACGAATTCCACTGGAATTCGAATTCAGAGACCTGAGTTCGAATTCCAGTCGAACGCTAATACAAAACACATAAACAAGTCTATACAGATTCATTCGTTGTACTTGTAAGCGTGCATAATAATATAATTTAAAGACTTTGCAAAAGATAATAGAGATGGCTGAAGTGCTCAAGTGATAAAAAAATCTTTTTTAATGGCTGCAAGAAAACATATTCTGACACACACCTTTATACAGTCTCTTTTCAAAATCACCCCACGCATCTTTTACACATACATGCTGATGCACACACACACACACACACACACACACACACACACACACACACACACACACACACACACACACACACATCTGGACACAAACTCCAGAATAGGACCTTTTGGCATGAATTTTAATGGGGTCCTGAAAAGGTTTGGGGTTATGATGGGGAACATCATGGGAGTTAAGGTCAGGGGCGGTTGGGTTGTTTTGGGAGCAATGTCAGTCGGTGAGTGGCGCTCTGTGCCCATGGGGTCGGTGGTTTTGTGAAGTTAAAAAGTGTTATGAATGAGTGACATTTATTTGAGAAAATAGCCAAGATGGCGGGAGTGCGTGAAAAAGAGAAATAAAAAAAAATTGAAGGCGAACAAGAAAATTAGAAAGAATTACTTTTCAGAAAGAAGGAGAAGGAAGAGGAGGAAGAAAAAAAGAAGTTAGAAATTTGTGATTTATGCTTAGGAGGAAAATCTAAATAAGTTGTAAGTACATGGGTATAAAAGTTGTGAGAATGAAACAAACTAGAAATGTTGAAATAAATGTTGAGTAAGTAAAAAAGAAAAATGACTTCGAAATAAAAGAATAAGGTAAAAGAACAAGAGTGAATTAGTGTATCGTCTTTCAAATCAGAGTTGAAAATAGCTATAAGTTGTAACAAGACAAAAGCTGCTATCTTTTATTCGTATTTACACAAAATTTGCTTACGTCACAGGAAACGATTCCATTTAAACCGAACCAAGACGGAAACGAGAAAAAGCTGGACATTTAAAGATGTTCAAATACTTTGAAGTAGATGATCATAAAATGGATCAATCAATTAAAAAGTCAATTTTTAATTGCAGCCAGTTTCTTTTTAGCAAACTAGTTTCCTGCCAATAAAAATCGAAATTGGTCGAATACTTTGCAAGCATAATTCGAAAATCATAAAATTAGATTCAATTGGGTAACTACAAATTGTACATCACACACACACACACACACACACACACACACACATATATATATATATATATATATATATGAAAATCGAAGAATCTGTAAATGGCAGTACAACCAAATATCGACCAATTTAACAAAGATAACATGAATACCAATGGCTTAAATGAGATATTTAAATTGTCCCCCAATTTTTAAAACCCAAATATAATACCGAGGTAATATCAGTATACTAGGGATTCTCTTGGCGATTTGAATTCTTCCATAACAGTGTGCACAACTGAAAAGCTTTCTGGGAGTTGTTGAAAATCGTTTGCCTTGACCTAGTTATCAAAATCAGGTTTAACGACTAAACATTATAATATGGAGAACTAGCAGTATAGCCCGGCGTTGCTCGAGTGTAATGAAAGCTTTAAAACTAATTCATGGTCCTGGAGCTCAGACTCAGCTTAAAGAATATTTATATGAAGTTTGGTGAGAATCGGATAAAAATTGTGGATTTGTATAAAAGACATACAGACAGATAAACAGACACACACACAAACATTTTGCCTTTTTTATATATATTGTTGATTTTCTGCACTATTGTAAGAACTGCAATCTTGAAACTTCTGAATATCGTTTCTTATGTCTTTGTCTATGAGTGTATCAAATTTGATTAAAATCGGACCACTCCTTCTATAACCCAATTTTTTCGATTATCGATTTTCGATATTTATCTGGGGTACCTCGACACAAAACCTAGCTAAGAACACTCGCAGACGCTTATAGTATAACTGTGTAAATTTTCAAGAAAATCAGTTCAGCCGTTTCGGAGTCTATAGGTAACAGACACACACACACAGACAAAGTTCCATTTATAAATAAGTTTAGATTACTTTTTGTTTCACCGTAAACCTTTTAGCTTTCCGCGTGTATATATATATATATATATATATATATATATATATATATATATATACTGACAAGCTCGTTCAGAAATATTTAAACTATCATTTATATACAACTGATTTTTCAGACCAATGTTTACAAATAGCTTCGAGCTAATAAAACATCTAGGTATTAACAAGGACTATCTTTATTCGAAACGCGTGGACTAGCGCTACAGATTCACAAAGAACTCTACCAAATAACAGAAACCGCATCACCTGAAAAGTTTCACCACCACCACCACCAGCAGCAGCAGCAGCAGCAAGTAAAATAGATCTCTTAAGTGATACAGGTGGATAATGCAATGGATATAAGTTCGGGATGAGAAAGCAGATAGGAAAGTTCAAATTCTAATCGGATTTGTTATATTTACTTACGAGCAAATACTATTAAATCATCTTTTGTTCCTATGGGTTAAATAATAGGACTTATATCCGAAAAAAGAGAATTATGGGTATTCGCAAAAACTGTTAATGGAATATTATTCACTCGCAAAATAAAAGTTTTATTTTGGCTTTAAATAAACCACAATGTGTTGATAAACCGTAAATGAATCGACGCCATACAATAGACGCTTCTTCGTATAAGTGTAAACGTTTCATCAAAGAGGCTAAGACTTTGCTCGCTGATGGTGAATCATCTCATAGTTTGGTTCTCTTGATAACCGGTGTTTCCGTAAGCATGTATTGAACAAGTCCTTATTTCGCCTCTCTTTAATCAATTACCATTATCTTTTATCGATAAAACTTTTTCAAATCATTAGTATCTTTGCCTAACTTTTCACTTAGAGCTGAAACCCTACTGTAGGATATGCATATAACCTCGTCTATGGTATCAGCTATCATCTAACAACTTGGTCCCGACAAAGCATGTGGACCTGGGGGTATCCCTGCAATGGCCCTTAAGAAATGTGCCCTTGAACTGGCCTCTTTTCTCTCCAAGCTCTGAAATAAATCTTGCTTCTTCTTTTTTATTTGCTTTCCAGATTATTGGAAATTTTCTTATTTAGTTTCCGTTTTTAAAACTCTTATCAACTGTCTGATTCTTCGAACGATCATCCTGTTAGTCTTCTATGCTTCTTTGGCAAAATCCTAGAGGCTCTAATCAACTCCGAATTGCTTAAGCATCTCACTCCTCAAGTTCTTCTTTAAGACAAACACTATGTCTTTCTCTGTGTCAACCAATCTTTCTTATCAAATCGCGAAATGAAAGTTGCTTTAAAAAGCCACGCAGATCTTTTTGCACTAACGCAAGCGTCCTCCGATGTTATATTCTTGAACCAATTCTTCGGTACCTTTGCTGTTGACCGAACTATTAACTTCTGTCTTAGTATTAGTAGGTTCAATAAAATCAAATTTGCAGGTGACCTTGAAAATCTTCAGTTTGTTGTTAACTGAGACAAGAAGTGGCTTCGTAATTTTAACGATTCTAAAACGAAACTGCTCTTTATTAATCATCTTAAAGAACCTTTTTTTAAACATATTTTTAACAAAGCTGGTGCTAACCTCCATAAGAAAAAATCACTTCGCCTTCTTCGCTGAAGTTGGCTGATTATTTTGAATAACTTGTTAAATCTGCTACTAAGAAAGTCTGCTAGGCAGTGTTTCTATCAAGATTTTTTCTTGCACAGACAACCAATCGAACATTGCGGCCAGTCTAAAATTTTTCTGGCACATTTATATGTCTACCAATCGAATATTGTTGCAAGGATTTCTAGATATAAAATAGAATTACCAGATAATATAATAAGAATCTGGTACTTCAGTTTTATATCTAGAAATCCTTGATAAAATTCAAATAATCTGCAAGGTTGACCGCCCTAACCTGGCATCTTGGTTTCAATCAGTTTTCCGCCGCCGTAGCGTAGCTTTCATTTGTCTCTTCTATAAATATTTTCCTGGTAATCTTTCTGAAGAGTCTCCTTGTTTGTACCCTATCTCCACGAATTTAAGCGCATTACTAGATTGGCAGATATGTTTCATCATTTCACTGTTGAAATCGCTAGTCGTAACCTGTAGTTCTATGCTAATAGTTTCTTCTCCCGCACTTGTAAAATTATTTTCTGATTTCCTGCTTTCCTGTCTTCGAACGGAAAAAAGAAAAAGGAAGAACTCTTTGAATAAAGATAAGGTGGATTTGAGGAACAATTCCGAAGAGAATACCGGAGATTTAAAGAGACTGATGTCCATGAACGTCCGATATGAAGTTATAAATAATTTAATACTCACATGCGGTCGCAATGTTTACTTCGTTTGAAAGATTCCTCTATACATATGTATTTACGTATATAAGGGGTTTTAACATAGTGAATGATAGAATAGAAATTTGTTTACTACAGTCAATTTCTGATTGGCAAATACTCGAATTTATTAATGCGCAAATCTGGTAAACATTGAAGGCATTCCTTTATTGATCATCTATGCTTTATTGTCTTCTAATAAATTGGTTGGTTACTTGTTTTTGTTTAGCGGTATATCATGCTCAATTGGTTATTTAATGCCGAAATCTAAATATTTTGTACGAAATTCTATTTTTCCTTTGAAGATAATAATAGTTTTAGTGATACCTGTCTTATTAATTAAATCCATAGCTAGGAAGAAGATGTGGATTCATGCCTTTTCTAAGGGAATTTGCACGTAAGTAAATATAACGAACCCGACCGGAATTGGAACGCGTGCTCAACGTTGTTTAACTTCAGTAATCGTACGGGAACCAATGTTTCAAAGTGATATGGCAGTAACCCCCAATAAAATTGATAGACTTCAATTAATAGTTATCAAAATAAAAATGATACGTAATCATTTAAGCTTCTTTGTAATATTAATAGAAGATCAGACTACAAAAAAAATTAAAGGATGGAAGAGAATCTTAACCTGAATCTGGCGACGTAATGCTAAAGATCTCCAACTACTACTTTGTAATGTTTCTCCAACAAGTTGAAGATTTGAACTAATTGCTTTCATTACGCTACATTAAAATTTTACAAAAATAACTTTAAAACAAAACCCGGAAGAATATTACGAGCCTTTTTTTATTTGCTTTTCTTTCTTAATGCATTTCGTCCTGTCGGGTGTCAAGGGACATCCGAAAGGATCGTTCGGTTAAAGTCGTTGACAATTTTCCCCGAGTTGAGACACAATAAAAGCAAATCAGATCATCAAGAGTGGAATGGGAAGTTGAAGAATAAAAGAAAGCTTTTTTTCTTTTCTATTTCCGTCTCTCATTCATCCTTGTTCACGCCTTTTCAAGCTTACAACATTTTTTTTTACTTTTTTGCTTTTCCGACATCTTTTCTTTCTTGCTTCTTTTTTCCTTTTCTTTGCTTCTTCTTCTTTTTGCTTGACTCTCTCCCATTTTCGACATCTTCCCCATTTTATGCCATTCTGATGATCCAGACTCGATGAGCCAATAACTTTTTCGCCAGTGAAAGAAAATCAAATCCATGGAGCTTCTCTGCTGTGACTCAATTTACAATCAAACCTAAACAACCGGAAAAATAATAAAATCTTTCAGATATAAAACGGGTGTTTTATTTTATTAATCGCACGTGTTTGCGTATGTGTTGTGTTTATAACTATATGATGATGCACATGTGTGACTGTGGGTGTCCAGATGTTCGGGCATGTACATATACGGCTTTGCATGTGTGAATGTAAGGGTGTGCGTGGGTCACATTGTACGAAAAGAAAAATCCTAGTTGCGAAGAAATGTGACTCCTTTCTGAAAGTGAATGTTAGAATGGCTTCGATCCAGTCTAAAGAACGAGACTGATTTTTTGCAGGAAAATAGGTTAAAATATTTAGCGTCATCGAATCAAGGATCACAACAATTCTGCGGTGCACGTGCGTACGGCGGGAATCGATGCAAGACTCAGACAAGAAAAAAAAGGCAGCAACAAAAATGAAAATTCAGTGATGAAAAAAGTCTGTCATAGGAAAAAAAGAAAAGCAATAAAGAAAGAAAGAATTTGAGAAAACGAAACAGAGATAAGTTAAATCGAAAGAAAAAGAATTGGAAAAATAAGCTTGAGCAACCATAGCAAAAGAAAAAAATGAATTAGGCGATGCCAGTTTTGGTACAAGACCATTTCCACGGAGAACTCTAACAAGAAAGGATTTATGCTAACAGTATCTGTTTTAGAAAACATTTCTTTGATGTTTACCGCCAAACTACCTTAGCTACTTGTAAATCAAATAGCAGACCTGGTTAAATATCCTGTATCACCTAGGCGTATAGATTCATCCACCCTTGGACCTCATACCCGTTTATATTAACAACATTCTAGAGAATAAGTCACCAGTCGGATTAACCGTAGTTGTTGAAATCTGTAGTGTTTTTGCTTTACAGGACACATATGTTACCATTTTTGTACGTCTTCAGGTGCTTGGGTTTGAATTTAGAGTTGTCGTTTTCCTAGACTGGCTACCAACCATAGCTAGTTGGTCCTTCTATTTAACTTATATCTTGGACGGAGATGAAATGGATATCTTTCTCAATAGTGTTTGTGCGAAAGTGAGAATAAAAAAATTGAATTCGGCTCATCGATTTTCTGTTCGAAGCCGCTAACCCTAACTCTGCAAAGGTAATGGTATGAATAATATAATACGATAATAATCATTAAATAATCGGTCGTATTCTATCACTTGTGGCTCTGACAATTTTACGATTCAAATGTTACTGAATAAATAAAATGCAGATTATACTTTCCTGTCCATCCTTTTACCTGTTTCACTTTTGTTCAAAGGCAAGAACACAAGGCGTGAAGGCTTTTTGGACCATTTGATAATCATTGAGTTTGTAGATTCTATATGTTTCCTCACCACAGCGTGAATATAAGCTACTATTATTTCAGTTATTGAGCATTGAGAAATAAACCTGCAAACATAAAGTACTTTATCAAGAAAATCGAAATAAAGCCTCGTGTCTCATCACTTTAGAAGTCTGCGTTATTTGCTACTGTAAATATTCTACGAAAGGTATTCTCTGTCTGAGATCGTATGACTCGATAGAGAACACTCATAACCAGATCTCTGGTTAAAAACAAAAATAGTGCAAAAGATTATTATTATTATTATTATTATAATTATTATTATTTCACTGTTTATATTCAATCTCTTTATTTAATTACATCTCTGATTGTACTAAGGTTGCTATTAGGTAGAGTGAATAAAATGAGAAACATATTATAAAACTCATACGAAATACAGAATAAAAAATAAAAAATAAATCCTTTTCCTCATCATTTCCTTTCGCAAGAAAATGGATTCATAAAAATGGAGAGTCCTTCAAATTATTAAAAATGGATTCAGTTTATTAATTTGTTTCACAAAATAAGTGTCCGTCTGTTTCATGTGTGTATATCTACGTTTGTATGTAATGTGTAATATACTGTAGTTAGTGATTTAAACACATCATAATTTGTAACTGTCTTGTATATAGCTATTTGCGAATATATACTGAATGCAGGCGTATTTAATTCGCTATATATAAGTATGCAACAGAGTTGTCAAAATGTTGTTTTCACGCATTAATTGGAAACCCTCTAAAGGCATATTTTCATTTTTCTAACAGGAAAGACACGAGTAACTTGCATTGACTTTGTTAAAAATGAAAATAATATAAAAGGAACTACAAACAAATCTATTGTCTATACGAATTTGAAATGACGGGAATAAATTATCCGAACAGAAAGTCAATAATAAAAAGACATTAATAAAATAAGGGACAAAAAAGATATCAGTCTTTAACATCTAGAAATCTCTTTTTGAGTGAAAAAGATGTTATGAATATAAATAAACGTTGATGAGTTTCTAGTCATTCAATGTAGTTTAAAAAATAAATATTTGAACTTTATGGTGTATTGTAGGAAGACATTGTCCATTTGCAAACTTTTAATTGTTCTTAACTTTTTCAACAAAAATATCGGTTTAACTAAGTTCGTCGGGATTTTTACAAAACATAAAAGACCAATATTAAGAATTGTATTAAAATTCGAGACAAAAATTTCGTAGATCTTTTCTGTTAAAATAGGAGTCAAATTTAGTATAGCGTTATTTCGGTGTGTTTAGTCGTAAGCAACAATAAAACAGGCTGAAAGAACTCTTCTTAATTCTGATGATACTATTTCGATGAACATATTTAGAAAACAGAAAGCAAATTCTCATATCAAAGTTAGTAAATAAAGTTCTGATTTAATTCAATCGCTAATTACCTGGTCTCTTCAATAATGTCAGCAAATAAGAACAAATAAGCGGTTGCTTGTCTCAGAGAATGCTGGCCAGCTATGTTGGCTAGTTAATCCCTATTGAGTTCTTTTAATACCCATAGGGTCAATATGCGGTTTATGCTACATCGCGGATCTCAGTAACAGATTCTGGAAAAGAGTGCATTATTTGCGTAATCAGAAGTTGAAAATAGCTTGTAAGCTCCCGATGACTTGTGATACGTGCTATTATGTATGTCCATGTTTTCTACGCATGTCGAATAAAAAATCAATAAATCTATTATAAACATACATACAAATAATACGCAAATACGCGACATGTGTATTTTTTCGATAACTTTTGCTGATATTGTTACAACGTTTCGACAGATCCATCCTACAACTTTCTTCAGGTGCATAATCTGCAGAAACAAAGAAAAATGTCTTCTTTCTAGAACAAGGTAGCAATTGATCTCTGGAATATCAGTATCAACAAAAATGTGCAGTTTCTGAAAACATTCTTTTATTTTTCTTTTAAAATTTATGCCTAAAACTTACAGATTCGATTAATCACGGAAATTATGCATTTTTATATACTTATATCTACCCCAGAGAACAGGTGTCTTTTTAGTTTTCAAATTGTGAGTAGCTGTTCTGAAACATTTATTTGAAACTTAAAATGTCGCTTATCTATTCCGTTGTGTGACCACCATTATGTATGTATGTATGTATGTATGTATGTATGTATGTATGTATGTATTAGTAACATCTTGAAGAGCAACTAAATCAATCAGTCAAGTCCCTTTTCTTAAACACTATTTCATTTAATTATTACTATTTTGTAAATGAAGCACAAACAAGCGTCTAGCTAACCAATTTAGTTTCTTTCATCTATTTTTCTTTTTGAATTCTTGTGTTTGTGCAAATCATATTGTCTATATTTCTAATGTGTTTGATTTGACAGTACAATCTTTAAGAATATTTATTGTAGGTATCGTAGATTTTACACTTGTTCCATCGGTTAAATCCAAAAAAAAAAAATGAACTGAACTGCTCTGTAATATGAATTCCTTTCTTTGGAAGTGATTGCAAGCCAATTTCCCCACAGATAAAATGAAAGCTTGAGGTAACGGAGATGTGGTTCTACAGATGGATTCTGTGAATACGAGCAATATGTAAATTTTAAAGAGAAGTGGAAAACAACAAGAACATTTGTACTTAGGAGCAGAAAGTGACGATTGAAAGTTTTGGGGTATATAATGAGGAACGATGACTTGGAGAATTTGATACTCACAGAAAACACAGAAGTCAAGAGGTGCAGAGGAAAACATCGATTAACTTACGGAACGAGCTTGTGTTAGTGAATGACAGAACGGAGAGCTGTGGAGAGTATCGATACAAACATTCCTTAGAGCTACAAAAGATAATAAGTTGTGGAGAGCCATGATTGTAAATGTCCTGAAGTAACCTGACACATAAAAGAGGAAGAATCAATTGAACGGCACTATTTCCTTTTGTGTGCCGCAAATGACAGTTTAGTTTTTGAAGTCAGTACATCCAATCACTTACTTCATAAGGACGCGTTCAAAATACCATTACGCAACAGAGAAACTTTAGCATACAGACATGTTTTTTTTATGTTTTGTTTTTGACATTCAGATAGGAAAGCAAAACCATTCTCAGATAAGTAAAAATATACAAGTATTGGGAAATATCGAACACTCTTTCTTGTCTCCGAGTGAATCTATCTTCATCATCAGATCTGTTACTTGCTAGTCGTAAGCCTTTCAAAGTCTTTGACTAAGCCATTCCTTACTGCACGCATTCTATAACTTCTGCCCGCCATTGGGTTTGGTAAGATTTGAACCACTGATTGCTTATAGCTGTATAGTTCGTTTTGTAAAGGTTAGAATTTACAAATTTTGCTGTCTAAATCTTGGAATATATTACAACTAGAGAGAAAGAACAGAAATAATAACTTTTCCAAACAAAACATATACTTACAGGATAGTAACAGCAATAGCACTACATAAAAATACGAAATCCACTAACAGAACAGGAAAAATATCCCATAAACAGACCAACAAAGACACAAAATTACTGTAATTCAAATTTTTAAAAAAAGTTTGTTAATTTAATGAAATGTAGAAAAAATCAATGCTCATTAGCAAAGAATAAAGTCTACCTCAAGCACTTGGATTAATTTTAGGTCCTTCAGAAAGTTATCTGAAAATGCAAAGCATACACAAAAAATCCCACATACACTCGCGCACAAACGCGCTGTTATACAAATATATATATATATATATATATATATATATATTACATTGCCACACATGAAATGACGTCTTTTTTGGCTGCTTGTTGATCAAGTCATTTAACTAAGTCTAGTTAGTATATATATATATATATATATATATATATATATATGTATATATATATATATTAACTATATATCTATACACTAATATATATATATATATATATATATATATATTGATTTATTCCTGTCTCATTATTTTTACAGATAATTTTTCTTTGAATATATTGCTAACCTTAAGCCTCATTAAAATGATTACGATGAAACTATGTCGAATAATCTTACTGTATGGATACAAACTGAGAAAAATAACCATTTTTGCATAAAATCAATACATGCGATCAAAAATGAATGCTCTTTGACAACAGTAAATGAGCAGGCCAAAAGTTAGATGCAAGGGAATCACCAAAACAATTCCCAAATACCTTTACTGCACACGAAAAATTTGATCTTTCAAAGGTCTTTCAAAGGGGTTATTCATCATTCATTCTTGTCTCAAGGGAATGCAATAAACACACTGAACTTGTAAATAGGATACCCAAATTTTGCCACGCCCTTCTCAATCAACTTTTCAAAAGCTACATAACCTGAATTATGAAATTTTGTCTCATCCTCACCCGATATTTCTCTGGCTGATTATCACTTATTTAAGTATTTTCAACTTTTCGTAAGCAATAAACGACTCTCCAATCAGGAAGAGATAATTGAAGCATTTTAACAGTTTATCAAATCAAAGGATGAGAATTTCTTTTAAAGATAAGATCAAGAATTTAGAGGTACTTTGGAGAATAGTCATTCATCTGTATGGTGCTTTCTTCAAATGAATAAATAAGTTATTTAACATTCCAAAAGCATTTTATTAATCTTCTATAAAGGACGTCATTTCATGTGTGATAACCTAATATGTATGCATATATATGTATATAAAAACCAGAAAGATATTCCGAAAGTACTACTCGTCTTAACTGCAACAGATAAAGGGATTAAGTGGAACATTGATGGATAGTGTAAGCTTTCAGCTACAAAAATATTTTAAAACATATTCACCACCATCGAATATGCATTTTTATAATCAATGATCATGAACTTGCATGTCGCGCTCATAAACATTGATTGTCACACAAAACAGTGTTGCAATGCATTACCCATCGACTAACTGTGCTCACATTCATAGTTTGGTCTACGTAAACGGTCAACAAGCATCGATGAATATAATCGGGTTCAATTTCTTCCATATGGAAACACACAGTGGCACCTCAATTTCGTACACAATTCCATGTCAAATGAACTTTAGCCAGACTGAACACTGTAAAAGGGCAAAAAGAATTATGGGTTATTGACAGGGAGGTTCAACCTCTACAGTCATACTACAGATACTTATGACTAATATCGTGGACCCCCAAAAATACGTCACTGCTTTCGAAGCAACCGTTACACACACACACACACACACACACACACACACACACACACACACACACATATATATATATATATATATATATAATGTATATATTTGAACAAGAACTTGATACAAGAGAGCATAAAAAGCGATTTAAACAGAATGCATTTTTTTAATCTCAGTTTCTCAACTGACAGGTTATGTGTTGTTTTCAATACCAGACAGTATTTCGAATATGTAGACAGGTCCATTTCCCTTCAATACCAGACAGTATTTCAAATATGTAGACAGGTCCATTTCCCTTCAATACCAGACAGTATTTCAAATATGTAGACAGGTCCATTTCCCTTCAATACCAGACAGTATTTCAAATATGTAGACAGGTCCATTTCCCTTCAATACCAGACAGTATTTCAAATATGTAGACAGGTCCATTTCCCTTCAATACCAGACAGTATTTCAAATATGTAGACAGGTCCATTTCCCTTCACCCATTTGCTAATGTATTTGTGTTCGGTGAATTCAATGCTGATCATGTCAAGTGGCTGGAAAACTCTGCCACTGTTCTTACTGGAGTCCAAACGGTAAACTTCTCAGTCACTCAGTCTCTTATGAAGTAGTTTATTCCCCCACACGTTTCTCCAATGACCAAAAGAAACACGCTTCTCTTCTAGATCTCTTCCTTCCGTCTATTTTTGACTCTTGCCATGTTATGCAGCTCTGCCCTGTAGGCAACTCTGATCATGCTGTGGTGACTGTTTCTGAATGGAGGAGAAGTTTCTATTCTACCTCCATTCAGAAACAGTCACCTATCAGTAGAATATCTTACTACTAAAAACGAGCAGAGTGATAGTCGTGCCTTGATTTCTTTGCGATATCCCTTGGAACAAAGTTTTCAGTTTCCGTGTTTGAGACTGCGCCTTTGAAGTCTTCTCTTGGTTGAAAGGTGGCATTAATGCTTTCATCCTAGATAGGTAAGTCCGACTTAAACCTCGTTCATATCTTTGGTTGCTCGGCTGTCATAGCCCACAGAAATCGCTTCTTTCGGCTATACTGGAGTGACAAGTCAGATCATAATAGACGTCTTTTTGTCTCTACTCATAATGAATTTTTAAGTGTGTCCTAAATTATGTTAAGCTGTTGTTTGCTGATAGAATGAAGCAGCGTATAGCATTTCGAAAATTTGGTTCTAAAGATTACTGGCGGCTCTGCAACAGTGTGTTGAACAACAGAAAACCCTCGATCCCTCTTCTATTCAATCAATTCGAAGTCTTCACAAGGTCGAGGGCTTTGCTCGCAAATTCTTGTCCAATACCACTCTGGACTCGTTTGGAGTACTTACACCCAATTTCTCATCTAGAACTTAGTAATATAACCCCATCTTTGATCTCTAACAATTTCTAAGCTTGACTCCCATAAGGCAAGAAAAAGTGATGAAATTCCATTCATCGTGCTAAAAGAATGTGCCTCTGAGGTGGTTCCAGTTCTCTTTAAACTCTATAATTATTGCCTTGCTGCTTTCTGCTTTCCTGCTTGTTGGAAGTCCTCTTTTGTAGTTCTTGTTTTGAAGAACTCTGGGGAACACCCTGATCCCTCTAATTATCGTCCTGTTAGCATCTTACCTCTTTTTAACAAGTTATTCGAGACTATTATTAGTGATGAAATAGTTAGGCATCTTACATCTCACCATCATCTCTCTGACAAACAATATGGCCTCTGCTTCGTCAGGTCTACTGCTGATATATTAACGACCATCACTGAATATATATACCAGACTTTTGATAAGAACGGCGAAGCTCGGGGTGTTGCTGTTTATACCTCAAAAGCAGTTCACAGAGTTTGGCATGCTAGCTTTCTCTGCAAGTTCCAGAGCTACCGTATTACTGATTGTTCCTATCAAATCGTGAAATGTAGGTTGTTTTGACCGAGCAAACTTCAAGAACCTTTCATATGAATTCAGGCGTCCCTCAAAGCTTTATTCTTGGTCTTACGCTCCGAATTTCATCAATGATCTTCCTGATGTTATCAGTTCTCAAGTAGGTATCTATGTAGATGACACCACCTTTTAATTCCGTCGAAATCTGCCAAGGTTGACAAAGTTAACTTGGCTGCTGCCCTTCAAAAGTATCTAGAATCTGTGATTGAATAGGGTAGGAAATGGTTAGTAAATTTTAATACCTCCAAGACAAAGGTAATCTCCTTAAACTATCATCAAGAAACTTTCTTACCTTTTTTTTAATCATCTCACCCCAAGCAAGGGGGTTACATAGGGGAAAGTGATGAGAGAGAGGGGTTAGTTATAGGAAATGTCAGGAGGAGGGTAAAGACGGATGAGGATACCGAGGATGGAGGTGGAGCAGATGGGAAAAGAGTTTGTGAGAATGGATGGGAGTTAGTGTGATAGGAGATGTCTATTGACCTTAAATTTAAATTCCTGAAGATTTTAGCTATCGTGGAAGCAAGTATATGGAAGGGAATTCTACAGGAGGGAAGTGCGAGAGAAGAAGCTGATAGAGTAGAAATTGCAGTTAAATTTTATCGGTTTCACTGTAAAAGGGTGGGACCTAGTTGCTAATCTAGCAGTTTGTGTAAATTCATACCTAGTGGGCATCAGTAATCTAAGTTCATCGGAGTAGAAACCGTGAAAGTATTGATAAAAGAAGCACGGGGAAGCCACGTCACGACAGTGATAGAGTGACTGCAGCCGAGCTGCCAAGTCGGTGTCACTCACATTACAGATTCTCCGTTGAATTTTGTCAAGAACCCCGAGGTGAATAGGGGCACCCGACCAGATGTGGCAGAAGTATTCAATACACGGGCTGATGGTAGATTTATATATGTGCATGATGGACTCATATGGGAAAAACTTCCTGGCCTTGCACAGAGAACCGACTTTCATAGCAGCGGATTTAGCAATGGATTTGATATAGACATTCCACTTGAAGTCCGCTGAGAGTGTGAGGCCAAGGAGGTGTAGTGTCTTACTCTAATGCAGGCTAGCCTGTTCCATACTAATGGGAGGTAGGAGCGATTGTCTATGATGGTTAATAGATAGCAGCTTCGTTTTGGAAGCATTAAAATTTACGAGCTTTTTCTTACCCCAGTCCACCACAGATTGGAGGTCTTTCCCAAGCTCGGCTTCAAATTATCTCCAGTTTCGAGATAGCATTTGTTGCTAAGGTGATGTGTTATCCCCTTCGGGGATTCCATGTCGAAATGTGCATTCAACATCTTTGAAAAAAATTAATTTAATTTATATTTGCTCTGGAATTTTTATTACATTTTTTAATATTAAAATTTAATATTTAATATTAATTAGGATCGGGTTTTGAAATTTACCTTCCTGCTTTTTCCGCTTGAATTAAAGTATTTAAATAATATATATATATATATATATATATATATATATATATATATATATATATATATAATTTAAATTCTTAAATTTATCTTTGCCACATCTGCAGCGCATAATTATAATTAACGTTTACTTTTATATGTATCCTCTGCGCCTACATATATAATTTCATCAATAATATCATTACTTCATTCCCATTACGCCTTTTAGAGGAGGAAATTCATTACACAATTTTTCGTCTTTTAATTCAATCGGTTAATATTGTTCTGATATATAGAAATCGATATATCATTATAATTTATATATATCGGCTCCCTTTTTTAACTTAAAACTAAAGATCAAACTATTCCAAACATTGGCTTTCTCTTTGTCATTAAATTATATCATCATCCAAAGTTTACCTTGACTTTCGCAATTAACTATAAGAATATTTTTGGGCATTCTTAAAATTACAAAAAAAGACACCCTATCGATATTTTTATTTCTGTTTATAAATACATAAAATCCTTATATTTATTTGCCATAAACTCTATCTGAGGACGAAACACATTGGTAAAGGTAAAGTTTACTTTTGTTGTCATATATATATATATATATATATATATATATACACACACATACATACATATATATATGTGTGTGTGTGTGTGTGTGTATGTGTGTGTGTGTGTGTGTGTGAATTGATATACAAAATTTACATACATACCCTTTTTCCCCACTCACATTCCGCGAGTCGTGCCTTCACTTATTCACATATTTCCATTCATTTTATTTTCATATTTACACTCAAATTTGTTCACTAGCATTTGATATTGCAAATATACACGAAAACATATTTTCAGAAAAAATATCGTTAGATTTAAAACAAACGTGCATACTTTTATTAAGCGTATAATTTTGTTAGTTGAAAAGCTAAAAAGAAATTCCTTTCAATTAAGTTTCAAATAAATACTAAATAGACGCCATAAATGCTGGCATTCTGTTATTGAAAGAAAATTTGCCAATATAACCAACTGATCTTTTTGAGAACTATTTTATTATGTTGTTTTCGACATTCATTTTTTAATTCAATATATATTTTTAATGTTTTTTATTTCCTTTCATTGAGTTTATTTTGATATATGCCAATCTAGCTTGTCATTCCGCCATCTTGTTTGTAATTTCATTTTTTTCTATTCATCTAACTTCTCAAATATTGATTTGTATCAACTGGAGTCTTTTGAACGGTCCTTCTAATATTAGAAATATTTCTCGTGTCTTTTTCCCTGTTGTCTTAAATAAGGCATTGCGTTCAAGTTAATGGACGGTAGCGTAATTCACTGTTGCGCATGCGTATGTCTTACAAACTATTTTGTCATAGAATATTCCAGTAAATAAGTTATTGTTTTATTACAGTGTAATTATATCTAACTGCTCATTTCTTTAAAACTAAGACAACCAATTTCGGATCATTTCCATGTCCGTAAATGTATGTATTACAAGACGAATATTTTTCTGTATCTCGTGTATCAGAAAGGGATAAGTCAAAGTGTTTAATAGAAGATGTGTTTGTACCATACTTCATTCAAGTGAAACAAAAAATGAAAAGACGTGGTTGAGAGAGAAAAACAGTTGTCAGCAACAACAAATTTATTAGATTACCATTTTGAGTGTGGATTTTTAACGTAGGTGGTTAAGATTCTCTAAATATTGGCATGAAGTAATAAATAGTCTGGTAAGCAATAAATATATGTCGTTACAGAATTATAAGTAATGCACCTGGTTCTTTGAAACTGTTGCGAATTATTCTTCGGCATCTGCAGTCAAGGATGAAATCAAAGATAAAAAAAGAATTTCAAATGCTGATTTTTAAAACAAAATCATCAACTAATCAAGAATAACATTATTTAAACCACAAAGTTAGAACTTTCTTCTCACCAAACAATCTATTTTTATCAAAAGAAACAATCGAGTTTCACGTCTCATCAAAGAAATCAATTTAGTTTCCAGTTCTATCAAAACAATCAATATAGTTTAACGTTCCATCAAAGAAATAAATCTAGTTTCACGTTCCATCAAAGCAATTAATATAGTTTCACATTCAATCAAAGGAATCAATTTAGTTTCACATTCCATTAAAGCAATTAATATAGTTTCACGTTCCATCAATTAAATTAATCTAATGTCACGCCCAATCAAGAGAAATCTATTTAGTTTTACGTTCCATCAAAACAAATTAATCTAGTTTCACGTTTCATCAAAAAAATTAATCTAATTTCACACAAAGAAATCAACTTAGTTTCACGTTCCATAAAAGTAATTAATATAGCAAACCGATCTAGTTTCACGTCCCGTCAAACCAATTAAACTAGTTTCATGTTTCATCAAAAGAAACAATCTTGAAAAATGTCCCGATCATCAATTAAATATACTCGTACATCTTCTGGTTAAAGAAATCATTCAAGTTCATCTATCAAAGCCATAATAGTAACATGTCTAACTTCAAGGGATAATATTCTTGCATTTTGTTTAGAAAACAATAATTCTACCCGCTTACTTCAATACAATTATTCTGCCCAACACCTATTAATGCAACCATACAAACTCCAATCAAATTAAAGCAATCACCATGCCGCTCCCGCTATCGAAACAGGAATTTTCCCTCCCTCCCTTCAGAGTAATCATTCTACCCGGCTCCGATCAAAGCAGTCATTCAATACTCCTTCTTCCCAAAGCATTACTCCTATCCACTCAGTTCAGAGGTGTACACTCAACCTAGTGTAATAGTTAGCATGTTTGTCTCGCTAGAACCTATTACAACTGAGTAGTGAGTTCGATCCTCACTGGGCACTTTCGGCCTTGTTCCACATCTAAGCGGCGATTAGAAAATTAGCACTCAGTTCAAAAGCGAACTTGTCCCCAAAAGCTTGTTATGCCACGGACCGTGATTTAACACTTCAATATAAGCAACTACCTTTATCTATGATGAATTCCCCCAATCTCTCTATCTTTCTCTCTGTCGCACTCCTTTTTCTGTTTCACTATGTCCCTTCCCTTATCTTTTTCTGTTTTATTCTACATTCCTTTCTCTTCAACACAGCCTTTTTTGTCCATGAGTTCCTTTAATCTATTTGTTTTCAGTTTTGTTTAATTTCTTTGTTGAAATTGTGTAGTTTTGGAGTTTAATTCGGACACACATAGCAAATGGTTTATGTACCGTGTCCCTTCAAAATATTTGGTGATCATGGCTTTCCGAAAACATTCACGCAAATACTATTTGAGTTTTATTTTAAGATAACTACATATCATTTAAAACATATGTTAAGAATTATTAAAATATTGTTTTAGAAAAAAAAAATTATAACAAAATTATAAAAAAACAGCACACGGTAAACTAAAGCTGAATTTCACGGAAAAAGCAAATATATTGTAATTAAAGAAGCATGTATGAAATGAAAACAAATTCGTTAAGATAAGATTACAAAATGAAGATTTTAATGTCAAAAGATCATTTGTAGTTCAGGGACAATTTGTCTTCCACAAATCGTTAGATCGCGAAACATGACCTAACTTCTCACTACAAACAACTGCCGTCATCTAAGATGAACCCTCTTCTCTATGTGTGGCACTCTCTTTTTATCTTCTTATGAGCCTCCCTCTTTTTCTGTTTTCTCTCTCTCAAACTTCCTATTCCCTTCTCCCTATCTGTCATACCAAGCGTGACACACACCGTGCATAGGTACAAGTGTATTAATATATAAATGAGAGAGTATCAATGATGGTTATTTTTAAACCTGTGCGCCCAGATTCGTAGTTTCAAACTGTTAGGATTTTTTTTTTCTTTTACGATGGTCTTAAAATACTTTCACGTAGTCAAATAGGGTTTTCTGCTGTTATGAAAACTTGATATGTTTTTAGAATATAGAATATTTACATATTCGGACTATTGTCCTCATCTTTGTTGCCATTTGCACGACGTTTCGGCCGTTGTACGCTCTGGTCTTCAAGTGCTAGGAATTTCGAACCGAACCCTTTATTACAATCACTGGTGAATATCATCCTCGTTCATTGCGTAAAGAATCGATTGGACGTCATGAGTTATCTCCCTCTAACCCTACAAGTTACTTGTTCACCACTGCTGTAGCCTGCTATTGAACTCAAAACTCTTTGGTTCAAGTCACAGGAAATAACCAACTATATCCACTGCCATGTGTCCTTAAGGACAAGAACAACTGAATTTTTGGGATTTATAAACCTAATGTCCACTAACTCTTTTTTACCAGAGTTCATATTGCAATTTTTGATGTTAATGGTTTTCTCTATTATTTTTTATGTTAATGGTTAAAGTCGTAAAAATGGCATCAAAGATGAAGACAATAGTCCGAATAATGTAAATACTGTAAATACTACCTCATCTCAGAAAATATAGACAAATAGAATCTGATATTTGATTGTCGAAAGCATATTGAATAATAAAGTTATGCAAGTAATTTTATTGTTTTTTTAAATTGAAACTCAACGAAGATTACAAGGTAAGCTTGTATTACATAGTTTGAAGGATGAATGCTTCTTACTGTCTTTCGTTTTAAGGTATATTCTGAGTTTCCGAAGATACAGCATTGTATCATTTTGCGACCACTTCTTTACAGTAATCATTCAATGTACTTTTAATTGGTGGGATTATTCCAGCCTTGATTGTCAAGGGATTTCTCCCAACGCTGACATTATATAAAGCAGTATAAAAGCAAAAAATATCCACTCTCTTCTTTCTCTCTTTACGGACCGGATGCTGTTGTGACATGACGCGTCTCATTTCTACTCTCAAGTCTAATAAAGACTCCAGCGGATCACAAGTTGCATATAATATATTTTCTAAACTAGCGTAGAGATTATACAAGATAAAATAATTTAGCAGAGAGATTATATAATCAATAAATAGAAAACCCAGTGAGTCAAAGAGACCATCCAGACAAACGTACCACAAAAAGAATATCCAGTCAATCGTAAGTCAAAGAGAATATGCAAGCAGTCGTCGCTCAAAGAGACTATACCAGCAATCCTCGATCAACGATAATATTCAATCATTTGTTCCTAAAATAGAACGTTCAATCAATCGACGTTAAAGTAAACTATCCAATCATTTTTCACTCAAAGGGACTATGCAATCAATCGTCATTTAAAAAGACAATCCAGTTAATCGTCAAACATTTGCTCAAAGAAACCACCCAATCAATCGTCACTCAAAGAGACTATCAAATTAATCGTCGTTCAAAGATACTTTCTAATAAATTGTTCTTCAAAGAGACCATCTAATCAATCGTCGCTCAAGAAGACCATCTAATAAATTGACGTTCAAAGAGATTATCCAAGAAATCGTCGCTCAAAGATGCTATCCAAGCAATCGTTGCTCAAAGAGATGATACAAGCAGACGTCACTGAAAGAGACTATCGAATTAATCGTCACTTAAAGAGACAATACACTCAATCGTCAAAGAAAAAGACTACTCAATCATTCATCGCTCAAAGCGACCATCCAGTCAATCTTCATTTAAGACTATCTAATCGTCGCGTAAAGAAACTATCCAATCAATCGTCACTCAAAGAGACCGTCTAAATCAATCGTTGCTACAAAGGACCATACAATCAATCATTGCTCAAAGATATTCTCCTAGCGAACGTCGCTTAAAAAGATTATCAAATCAATCATCGCTCAAAAAGAGTATTCAATTAATCGTCACATTCAATTTCATCATTCAGCAAGAAAAAAAATTAGACTATCTAATCTGGTTTAAATAAGCACGAAAACATCGACTATATTCTTTCATGCCCAAAGACTCATGCAAAAAGAAAATATCCATTCAAGGTGAACCCTTCATTTCTCAAAAGTAAACATGATTTTTTTTTTTAATCAGTAATAATTGAAAATAGTCATCCGTTCAATCTAAATTGTCATCATTCAAAAAGAAAAGATCCATTCATAGTCAAACATTTATGTTCAAATAATAAAGATTAACTTTTAAGATCTAATTAGTCATCATTTAAATATAGATGCTATTCATTCAGGTCTTAACAACCATTATTCTAACATAAAGTATCAGCAATCAGGTCCAATTATCACTCAATGCAATACGATTCAAACAATTATCCATCATGTATAGTGACCATACAATCCTATCCATTTATTTATTATATTATGATATCTTAGTTATGTTATTTATTTATCTACAGTATTTAATATACGTATTCTATAATTTTTTGTATATGTTTGCTTATCTTTAGTCAGTATACAATGAACAATTTTAGTTTATTTATATATCTAAGCGTAAACATTTATTTATCTGTTGTTTTTACGAATGTGGTCGTAATTTTCGAAATTAGAGGAAAGCATTTTTCCATTATTAGTTATATTCAAACAAAATTTCTTTTATAACATTTAGTATGAATTTTAAATCTTTACATTTTCTTAATTTTTTTATTTGCAAAGTAATGCAATTTCAATTTTATTGTAAACGCGTTCCCAGTTATACCGTTATTTTGTTTCATTTTTACTGCTCGTCAATTTGTTCTATTTTTTATCGTTCAAATTTTTAAATTCACACATTTAATTTCGTGTTGTTTATTCCAACATCCAATGTAAAAGTATATAAATAATATATATATATATATATATATATATATATATATATATATATATAGTCATCCGAATACAGATCTGTTTCGCTGCATCACAGCTCATCAGTACAGTTAGACATCCGATTGCTTTTAACCCAGGATTGAAATTTGAAATATATATATATATATATATATACATTTTATTGTTTCTTTTTTTAATTTTGGGAATGTATTTTATTTACTTACTGTACAAAACATTTTATATTTTGTCCTTTCTATAGCAGTGGTTATATTATATTTTTATTTAAAAAAATCAGTTAGAACTTTCAAAAGCTTTTCGTTTATCTTGAGTTTTTCTTAACGGGCATTAGCGGATTACTGCAAAACTATTGGCTTAGAAGGCTTCTTCCGACTTATACTAAGTTGAAGCTTAATTAAACAAAATTTTTTTTCTTTCTTTTTTTTAATTGGAGTAGAGAGACCCTTCTATCTCCCGGTTTACAATCCTCCCTCTTCTTTTGGACAGAAGTAGAGGCGCACGCCTTGTTTCCTGTTTACGAAGGTGTTCCCGGTTTCTTTTCTCTCTTCTGATCCTAGTCCTAGTGCTGTCGCAAGCTTTTTGCAATGTTTGTGGATGGTAGCAATATCTCTTCATTCTGAGGGTACCGGGTTGGCAGTTTCCTTGTTGCTGCTTCCGATTGGTAGTTAGGAGCCCGAACTCGTGCGCAGCGTCATGATAGGCTGCTCTGATCAACAGTTGAATAATATCGGGGTTATATGTAGTGCCATGTCGCGCATGGATGGATGTCCCTGCATGAATCTCCGGTGGGCAATTCTGAGATCACATTATGCTGCAGTCTGCGCTAGTTTCTCTCCCACACATGCTGATTCTACTCTAGGCCTCTCTTTCAATAAAACATGAATACACGATATTATAAAAGCAAATCTAAACCAGCTAATCTAAAAACACCCAAACCCATCAACATCTCCTTCGTTAACATACGAGGTATGAGCACCAACTTTTACAGTGTCGAATCCTTTCTCCAAGTCAGTTCACCTGACATCCTATCCCTCTGCAAAACTAACCTTTGTCCTTCTATACTCTCTTCTAAATTCTATGTCCCTGGTTACCTTCCCCTCTTCAGGAAGGACTCCAATGTCCACATGCTTGGGCTTGGTGTTTACGTCAGTGAACACCTCCCTCTAGATAGAATGATCTTTCTTGAATCAATAGACCATTCTTATGCGTGTTTCCGTCTCTCCCTACTAAGCTCAGTTAGCTATCTCTTCTTCCTCTACCGCTCTCCCTCATCTCTCTACTGTTCCGTTCTTGACAGCATCTCCAATAATATTGACAAGGCCATTTCCTCTTATCTGTCTGCCCATACATTTGTGTTTGGCGATTTTAATGCGCACACGCTAAGTGGCTGAAAAACTCAGTCACAGATGTTGCTGGTGTCCACACCATGGATTTTTCAATCACTCTGTCCCTTACGCAAGTGGTGGAGTTCCCCACGCGTTTCTCTAATAACCCTAATATTCACGACTCACTACTAGATCTCTGTTTTACTTCCATCCCTGACTCTTGCAATCTCAAGTAACTCTGCCCCCTCGGAAATTCTGACCATGCAGTGGTTTTCGTTAACATCTCCTTCCACTCCCACTCCATCCAAGAACCTCAGACTAACAAAATATCTTACTGCTACCAAAGAGCCGATTGGGACTCATTCCGTGATTTCCTGTGTGACATCCCTTGGAACAAAGTCATTAGTCTTCTCGATGATGACTGTGCGGCTGTGGTCTCTTCTTAGGTTAAGGTTGGCATCGAAGCTTTCATCTCAGTAAGGAAGTTGATACTTAAATCCCACTCATCCCCTTGGTTCTCCTCAGCTTGCTTGGCGCAATGTGGCTTCCCTGTGCCTCTATCTACAAATACTTGCACAGCTTCTGCTCCGATGAACTTAGCTCACTGGTGCCCCCTATATATAAGTTTACTCGAGCCACTAGATTAGCGACTAGGTCCCACCATTTTACTTTGAAACCGACAAAATGTAAATGCAACTTCTACTCTAGTAGCTTCTTTTCTCGCACTTCCCGCCTGTGGAATTCCCTTCTGTTTATTTGCTTCCTCGATAGCGACGATCTCCAAGAATTTCAATGTAAAGTCAATAGTCATCTACTATCTCACTAACCTTCATCCTCTCTCTCTCTCATGCTCCTTTTCCGTTCACTCCACTCTCATCACTATTCTCATCCTTCTCTTACCCACTTCCTGACACCCCCTATAACCTGTCACTCTTTCTCATAACTTTCCTCCTATGTAACCCTCTGCAATACAGTGGCAGTAAAATGTCTTGCTTGTGGCGATATGATTATAAAAAAAAAATAATCATTTCTCAAAAATAAACTATTCGGGTCAAATCGTTCGTCTTAAAGATCACGTAATCAAGTCTAAAGAATTTGTATAGAGACATCGATATATGTTGTATTCATTTCCAATCAACCATGAAAGGAAATAAAGAGAATATACATTCAGTGCCAGTAATTAATAACTCAAATATATTGAGTAACTAATCAAATATTACAAATTGTCACTCAACTCCAAATAAATGTTACTGAAATAGACTGAACTAATTCCAAGCAGATCCCGTCACCGAAACACAGGATCTCTTCTACCAGACCCAGTCACTTGTTTTTCATATTCTGAACCAATCCAATTATTACCCATCAATCTGCATTCTAAATAGAGATTATCCATTCCATTTCAAGCACACAGCAATGAAATATATTACCTACCCGATCAGGACCAATAAATCAGTCATTCACTACATAATGATAATGGTAATATTAACAATTTCTTTATTCGTCATTGGCCGAACAGCCAGTGTTACTTTCAGTTTAAATACATAAAATCATTCCATTAAACGTTCAGGAAAACGGATTTCTCAAGGCCACTATTTTTGCTTTTTTTCAGTATTGATGGGGAAGAGCTTCCTAAACTTTTCTTTGTGTGTAACGACAACATCTTGATTAAATAATTATTATCTTCTTGAGTTACTATCCATTTAACTGCTGAAAATCTTCAAGAGATGTGGTTCTTATTATTTGATATAGTTCTTTGTGATGCTGTAGCTCCAGTTCACAAGGTTCGAGGGATTCATTGGCTTGAATCTAATTTTTAATCATTGATCTTGTATAGAGCTGGATTTGTAGATATTGTTGAATAGATTTGGTGCCATGCATATAGATATATGAAACTCTGACTAGGCTAAGAACATGACTTGAGGAATGTCTTGTTTTTGTCTTAGGCAAAACTGCCATCAGCGCATCCTCAACTCTACAGACTCTACAATAAATTATCACTCAATCATTTAGATTGTCACATCAAGTTCATCACTCAATCATATAGCCTATGCAATCATATTCTGTCAAGCATTTAAAATCTTCGACTTGTTCAGTTTTTATATTTTCGTTAATTTCTAATGTATCAAAATTTGTTGAAGTGAATGGCTCTCTTCAACATTTGTTTACTTATTCGTTAAAATTACCCACGCCACTTTCTTAGAATTCAAATAACTTTTTTTATCAATAGGTTTCGAAATCAGGACTCTAATCTCTGCTTTTCTGCAAATGCTGCAATTATCATTTGATTTTTGCAAGTAAATAACTCAAGTAGCCATGTTTCTATTCATTTTGAAGTTGCTTTCTGGTATCAGCTGCTGTTATGTATCTGAAATGTAATCTTGTTTCTCTGACCAATAAAACTATAAACACTATGAAAATACCAACCACGAAACACAGAAACCGTTTCAGGTCAGTTTGTCATGAAAGATTTTTATAAAATTATAGCAAGCAACGTTGAACCAATGGTGCTTACTATAATTTCTGTCAGATGAAATTAAAGTGAAAATAAATAAATAAAAACATAAAACGAAACATGACGCCGATTAAATGTTGTGTCTTCGGAGAAATAAAGATGAAAAAAGTGAGGCCAGATTTATTTAATTAATTTTTTACTATAATTTGGACTCAGACTGTCGCCAATGTTTTATCTAAAGTAATTAGACAAAGCGTTCAGACATAAACGCTACTTGCATACGCGCAGATACGCATACGGACACACACGGACACACACACACACACACACACACACACATATATATATAAAAATTATGCTCTCATTACGATTGAACTCTCTATAAAGGAAAATTTTAAATACAGTTATACTTCTGCGATTTACGCATTACTCTTCAGTATTGAATTAAATTCTCTCAGTAACTGGCGTGTTTATACACCGCATATATATCAGTCAGTTAAGTGCCATACGTGATACACGCTTGGGCGATCATGTCTCGAAAGAGATATGACTGATTGGGCAGAACATTATCCCGCAGTAGGTTACCATTACTTCTGTAGCAGACTGGTTGCCAGCCAAGGCTATAGAACCCAATGTTTCCTGCTATTTATCCCATAACTGGAGGGAAGAAACAGATTCATACTTTTCTCAAGGGTATTTGAGCGTAAGTGAATGCAAGGAATTCAACTGGAATTCGAACTCGGCTCCCCGATTTCTCGTTCCGAGTCGATATCCATTGCACCACAATGCACATTAAAATTTTCTCTGCTGTCAGCCAAGCGCCGATAGCTTAGTGAGTAGGCATTCCGACTGACACCAAATCGGTTGAGTTTCGATCCCGTCTTTCAATCATCTTTCATTGAATATGGCCGTCAAGCATTTTTTTCGGGTTTTTCCAGCGTTCTAATACTTTTCCGCTTTGTCGGGGACAAGTAATATGACAATTGCCTATCATTTTTATCGTGCCAAGCGCGTTCGGCTACTTTTATAGCTATTTTCAATGGTGTTTATGCCTCTGCTGTTGTTATTTTTTCCTCATATTTTAACTGTTACTTAGTAATTTGTTTTGTTTTTTTAAAGGAGCGTTCATTCGAAGCTCTCACTTGCCGCGCACGACTGGGAATCGGGCGAGCATCTTTCTATTTTGAAATATTTTCAATATCTTGTTTCCTCTGTTAAGTAATGATCATAGGAAAGAAATGTTGGATACATAGTGACTCTAATAGCGAGATGTTTTTTATATTGTGATTTATATAGAATTCTTGTGTTTTCGAGCAGAATTTTCATATTGTGTTCATGCAAATTATGTGATAATAAAAGTTTTCTTTAGAGCACTTTAATTCGATAAGTGGCATCTAAGGCGTCTACTCAATGACCGGCTATATAGCCCGCCTTGCTCGTATCTATTTAGTGGTTAGGGTAAGGGTCATATGCTTATTCAACATGCTTCACTATGATATTGCCATAACGCGTAAGTTAAAAAATTCAAAGTAATTATTGGTTTTTGATTTATTTGTAAAACGGAATTCATGCTTGGTAAATTTTGCCAATAAACGGGAATGATGTATGTACAATTGGAAGAAGGGGGCGGGCGTTACTAGAGTCTGTCATGTGATGCGATGATGTTGTGACGCTGAATAAATGGATGCATTGTCCCTGCAAAGTCAAAGGGGTTGGTACCTTGTAGAAAACGTGAAATTGTTATGGCATATGATAAGGTAGAAGTTACAAAAACGACTCGATTTTTGTTGGAATACAACTACGCGTTTCGGAGAAATAAACGACAGCAAAAAGCATCATTTTACCTTAATTTTTACATACCTTGTGTTTCCATTGAAGTTTTTGTTCACATATCAAGGTATTAGACCATGATCTACCAGTGACTTTGGTTGAGTTTGAGTGAAGCGTTTTGGAGAAATGTACAAAAATGCACAAAAGACCACCTGAAATTATGTTTGTCGCTGATTCGAACCTTGTACATTGATTCGAAAAAATTTTGCGTACATCAAAGTTTCAGACCTTCATCTACAAGTTACTTGATTTTGGTTGAATTAGCATGAGGTACCTTGGAGGAGAAGAGTTCGTAATTTTTAAGCGTCTCGGTAATTTCTGTCGTAACCTGTAGATGAATTCGAAATAGAAATGATAGACAAGGGACCCAATTTTGGTTGAAATCGGACCAAGGGTTTCGGAGGAGTAGGGTTCGTTAGAATGGACACACACACACACACACATACGCACAGACACACACACACACACACACGCACAGATATTCATTTATATATATATAGACAGAGATAGATGTAGTTGGAAAAATTATTGTTAACTAATATTTGATTTATGTGTTTTAGTTTGCTAAAAAGTAATTTTTGGGAAGAGGAATTTTAGTGCGCTCTATCTAAGAAGTTTGTTCTCACTGCTATTTTCCCGGGCATTGGCTGTCATTATTTAGAATACAAGGGCTTTTTATATGGGTAAGTAGTAAATTCTTTGTTTTTAGTTTTATCTTAACATCAAGAAATATATAAAGATGAACTGAGATAAGTAAGTGAAGTGATTTCGATACGTAGTTAAGAAAAAATAGATTTGAATAAACTGGAATAGATTATAATTTTTTAAAATCCCAGTTAAGAACAAGATTTTTTTCTTAAAGGAGCTTTAATTTTAAATATTTGTATCTATCTTTTTAAATGCTATATCTTTTAAAGACGTAGGCGATCTTGGCTCTCTGCAGATTCTGTTTATTTATTATCCGTGAATTGTCATGAGAATGAAAAACCATATTCAACTAAAGATTTCTGTTGCACAATACAAAATTCTGCAAGACATTTTCAGTTTGAAAAGAGTAGACAAGTCAACAAAATCAATGAATGATAATGGAGTTGCAAATTTAAAGTAATTCTTCTTCTAGGCTGGCTACCACCCAAGGCTGATTATCCATACCCATAGCTGGTGTTTAGAGATGAGATGAATTTATGCTTTTCTCAAAGACGTCAGAAAGAACGTGAGCACAACAAACTCGACTGAAATTGGAACTGTTTGTAGATTCCACTTTCTGTGCTGATAGCCGTTATGTTACTTCCGCACATATTTCAGTATTTTAAATAAGAACAAGGCTGGTTAAGGCACCCGATTCAAAAGTAAATTGTAGCTTTGTTTCCTTTCACATCGTCGGAAAATACTGTTTTATTTCTGAAAAGTAAAATAAAAGACAAAACAAAACATTCGATTTGTCCGAGCACAACGGCCGAAAATTTATGGTGATCGCAACAAATACAAAGACAATAGCCAGAATGTAAATAATGGTGACTATTATTTACTCTTCACTCCAGAAATCTAGCAACAACCATCAGATTGTGAATATATTGTTTTGAATTATTTTCGGTTTCTGTGGTACTTTTACCTTTAATGATTTAATGATTTAAAAAGCAAAGCTCATTCTTCCATGTGTCAATATAGTTAATTGTATGAATAAAAATTACTCGTGCAGAAAATATAACCAATGCAATTGCAAAATTATTTAGATATTGCTGTCATTTTTGCTGTTATTTATATATGTCGATTTTGTGCTTCCACTCTCTCAGCTTTGATTATGCAAGTCGGTCTCCACAATAAAATTCGCATTAACAATCTGATGTTGAGAAAATTATCAGGAGCCACTTTATATATTTATATGACCAATATATCCGGTAAATTTCAACTTATAATGGCTACCTTTATTAACAACTGGGGTGTAAAGTTTTATTACACGAACAAATGTGTAACATAAAAATTTATTTATAAATAAATCCCAAAGATAAGATAACATATATTAATACAATATTCCATATATATGAATTATCGATTATTTTATTAACTTGACGATCTATTGCCTTCATCAATCTTTCAGCCATTGATTTTGTTAACTTTTGTACTCTTTTCGAACAGAACATTTGTTGTAGCATTTTGTATTGTGTAACAAAAATATTTTCTTGAATATTGCTTTTCATTCTCATCTGCATCTCTGTATCATCAAATCGGTATTACATTAATATCTGGGGTGTCTGTGAAACACCGAATTATGTTATTGTCTGGGTAACTTTTGTGGGTAAGCAGAGCAAAAGTCACCTTTACATATGTGAACAGGCATTGTCTTGAATAGATATACTATTCAGCTAAACGTTTTTGTACCACTTAAAAGACTTACAGTAATTCTCTGTGTTTATTTTGACACTATCATCAATTTTAAAGGTATCTGTAAATTGACTGTCAACAAAATATTACTTCACCTTCTCTGTGGTCATGTAAATAATTTTGGTTGATCGTTTAAGGATGAGCCCAGATTCTTGCACAGTCTTCAATGTAGATCTACATTAATCGCTAAAAGTTACACTTGTGAAATCAGTTTTCATGTACGTCTTCGTCATATTGATACTTGATTTTTTTTACATTTGCTTAAAGGTGATAGTTTGTTTGCTTTCATGTCTTCTGCAAATGTTCCTGATTTGTGCTGCTCATTTGAAGGAACGACTTGACGGAACTTATACAAACATGCTGAGAAATATAAAAAACATCAGCGGGAGATCGCACTCAACACTCACCACCATCTACGAAAATATCACACTTTTATCTCTTAAGCTTAAGCGGAAAAGACTGCAATTTGCTGGCTATTGTTTTCGAGCGCAGAATAAGGTGACCCCATTCTTGCTCTTTTGACATCCTTCTGGAAGTGTTGTATAAAGGAAACTGACTTATCTACACACAATTACTTGATGCTAAGAGCTGGAGAGGAAAGATCTGGATACAGTAATGCTTGACCGTGTTGAGTGGGTTGGGATTGTGGATTTCCGACCAACCATCGGTTGATCGATGGATGCTAATGATGAATCTTAATATTTTTCTCTCTTTTATATTCGAAAGTAATTTTTTGTTGGCGATTCCAACTTTCTTGTTTATTACACTTTTAGTTTTTCTCTAACATGACATTTTTATGACATTTTATGACATTTTTTATGACATTTTATGACATTTTTTATGACATTTATGACATTTTATGACATTTCTATGACATTTTATGACATTTTATGACATTTTTTATGACATTTTATGACATTTTATGACATTTTTTATGACATTTTTATGATATTTTATGACATTTTTTATGACATTTTATGACATTTTATGACATTTTTTATGACATTTTAGTCTGTGTTTTTCTTGCAATTTTGTTTGCAATTTCTTTTTTGTTTTTCTTTGATCTCTGTTCAACTTTTTCTAAATTTCCGGCATTATCTTGTTTCTCTTTCGGGATTGCATATTTCTACGTGACACATGCCAATATTTGAATATCTGAAGTTTAAAAAAATGCTAATAACTATGCCATGGCATATATTTATATACAATATGATATAAATTTATTTACAACATTCGAGTTGCATAATAAAAAATCACACCACCAAAGTAATTATTGTAAATATTTCCAAGAAAATCATATTAAAAAATGAAATTCACATGGCATATTTATTGTATAAATAAAAGTAAATTCTAAAGTTTAAGCAACATTGGCTGATTAACAATAGCTTTATTTTGAAAACAATTATCATGATCATTGACTCTGGTCAGACCTGGAGAGGTATGAGCTCCGCCAGATACATATTGTGCATAAACGAACACCTACCGAAACTTGTAGTGAAAGCTGGACGGTTGCTTAACTGCACGACCACCCTAAGACCACACATTGTCATGGGATTGATGATAACCTTTATAAAATTTAACATATTGTAATTACTAAATGAGATGGTCAATATCATTCTACTCCCATTTACACAAAAATCATTACAAGGTCGACATTGTGTGAGAGGGAAATTAATTTTGAATGCAAGTAAATCAGGTTTAGAGTTGTTTTGTCATGAATTCGATTAAATTTAGAAAAAAATTTAGATTTACTCACGCCTATCGTTAAAAAAATAAAGAATTGAATTACAAATTGTGGTAGTAAACGAAATAATTCTTTGGAGTATTTTCTAAAGTTTAGAACGACACTAAAAGTAATGCGACACTAATCTCGGAAACCAGCTTTTTAACCATTACTTCATGAGGAAGCTTTTATAAAAAAAATTCACAAAAGGAATTTTAAATAGCACTTTCAAAATGATTAAAACCCCCCAAAAATGGAATATGAAGATAAAATTACTTTACATAAAAAATTTTGTTTGACAAATAAACAGATGGCTAAGCTATATTTTCAGCATCATTTTTTTTTTTGTAAATAACTTCATTTTTATTATATACGCAAAGGAAAATTGACAAAATGAAATAAAAATTGTTTCTTCAACTGCGTTTATGTAGAGATTTTTAAAGATTTCGTCTCAGTTAATCTTACAAATATTTTGTAAATATATTTCACCAATATTCTGTGTTGTCCAACAAAAAATACTTTTCATGATTAAAATTTTCATGTTGATCTACAATTCTAAATTCGTGTTATTTTTTTTATTTTTACATTTGAATATTTTCTTTATAAATATATAACTAATTGCTATTGTTATTTCTATCGTTGGTTTTGTAATTATTACAACTTAGAAACTTTAACAGATATCATCATTTTCATGTTTGAAAGTTTAGCACATTCTTTTCTTATTTGGCATTCTAGTTTTTGTTTTTTGTTTTTTTTTTACACTATTTACATTGTTCAAACTGTTGTCCTCATCATTATTGTCATATTCACGACGTTTCGGCCGTTGTACGCTCCGGCCTTCATCAGGTGATATACGTTGGAATTTCGAACCGAACAGCGGTAGATTGTTCTTTTCTTGATATTTTAGTTTCAGATAATTTCCTTTATTAACACAACTTTGAAAGTTTTTATTCTCCTCTGCTGTGACCAGGTATTGAACACTCAACTCTTTGGGTCAGTCACTGGATTACTTTAACAAACGCTTTTATCCACTGGAGACTGAATTTTGGAAACTTGTAAGTCAAATCATAACTATTTTACCAGAACCCATATTCCTATTTTTGTTGCTTTTCTCTAGCAGTCTATATTACTGGTTCTTCTTTTACATTTATGTTTGGTCGGATTACGAGATTTTATGGCCTAGCTTATGCGCTGATTTCCTATTTTCCAGTGATGTTTTCTGGCTGTTATTTTAATCTTATCCCACAGGCCGCAGTGATCTCGCTTTTTCCTCCATATATGATCAGCCATGCTTTATTTTTCTATTTTTCCTCGTGTTATAGCTTTATGATGTTCCTGCAGTCTAATCTTAAGGCGACAGCCAGTTTCTCTTTTATATGTCTTACCACAGCTGCGTGGGCTAGCGTACAGACAGCTCTTAATTATATTCTCTTCTATACGTGGTCTTAGAGAAACTGAAATATTCAGAAAAGCATGGCACGTGGAACAAAACAATCGACCTCAATGGACTCAATAAAGGGTTCGGTTTGACATTCCAGCGTATATCACCTAATGAAGGCCGGAGTGTACAATGGCCGAAACGAAGGATCTATGATAATAAAAATGAGGACAGTATTGTAAATGGTGTAAATATAGACAGATCTTGTTTCTTTTATTTTAATTTTCACTCAACTGCATGTCAACACAAGGAAAATGTATTTGGTTGGAAAAGCTTAACAATATATATATATATATACTCTTCAGCAATGAATTTAGTTCTTTCAGTGACTGGCGTGTGTATACACCGCTTATATATAACACGCTAAAATGTTTCTTCCCTGGTTCCATACGTCTATGGCTTGGGGGTTAGTGACTTCGACTGAAACCCAAATCGGTCAAGTTTCGATCCCGGCCAAAAGCAAGTGGATGTCTAGCCACGCTGATGAGCTGTGATGCAGGCTTTTATGTGGCTGACGTATATCTGTACATAAGTAATTTCTTAATTTTCCCTGTTGTCTTTTGGAATTAATGGTGTCGGGTCTAACTTTCATTTCGGTATTTGTTTGCTGAGTTTTTATCCCGGAGACCATTTCTCTTTTTTGCTCTAAGATATTCTACTTGTTTTTATTTACAATGGATTAAGCAAATTTTTCTTTTGAAGATGCGAGATGGAAATTGTATCACAAAAAATTATATCGTTCTTTCATACATTGTCAAGTGTGTTTTCCGCAATTACTTTATCAATATATAATTCATTACGTACATATGGGATTGTATAAAAGCAAATATTAATAAATAACAGCCGTAAAAAGTAAATTTACAACCAAAGAATGATCAGTAAGCCTATTTTAAAAATGTAATAGTAACAAATAATGAAAGGATTATATCAAGTAATCATTATATAGTTTTGTTTTATTGAAAATTTAAGTGTGTTTTATTCGAAATCTTTTTCCAACATTTTAGTTAAAATATTCTCAGACTTAACGCATGATTGAAACGTTGTCTCACCGAAAGAGGAAAACATATGGATGAAAAATAATATAAATTAGAAGCAATAAAGTACTTTGTGTCTTGTATGATTTCTTTATAAAATGTCTTTTGATTATTGTTGTGACATAAGCTCAGTTAGATTTATTACCGAATATCTCACCGATTCCAACAATCGATCAGCAAAGGAACCAGCAAAGAAATCTCATTATTTTGATTATTACTTTATTTATTTTTTGCTATTGATTTCTTAAAAGATATTCCTTCTAACAGTATAGTTTCTTTCAATTTTAAAAATTGACTTAAATGACGTGTCAGCGAGGTATATTTTATTTTTGCAAGATTTTTAAAACAGAAATTTGGTTACTGTTTACGTACTGTTTACGTAATGTGTCGATCAATAAAAAATGGTGGGAAATTTAAATTTTTTTTCAGATCAGAAAAAAATTAGATTAAAATCAATATAATTTCGGTTTAAAATACACCAGTGTATTTTCCTTCCTGGAATTCAAATTTAATCTCTTGGCTTTCAATTAAAGCTAATTTTAAAACTTGAAAATAACTTATTTATTTTTAAAATTTAAATATCGAAAATGGATGAAGGTACCTCTCTCTCTCTATATATATATATATATATATATATAGAGAGAGAGAGAGAGAGAGAGAGACAAAGAATGAGAGAGAGGGGGACTTTAGAATATTTGGAGAGTATCTTTTAGGAAACGTTTGGTTTGGTTGGTATTTAATTATCTACTGAGTATATATTTTTGCATTAAATTATAATGCCACTGATTATTCTTTTTTGGTTATATTCAGTTAATGAAAGAAAGGTAATTAATTATTCCCCAATCGTGATTATTAGAAATATTTAATAATAACAAAAAAGAGACCAAAACAAAACAAAAAAAAACAAGTGAAAACAATTTGATTTATACATATATTCTATATATATATATATATATATATATATATATATATATATATATATATATGCATTTCTTTATCTCTTGATAAAATAACACAAAATTACCATTAACTGTTCGAATTACACAAAACATTTTTTATATATCCAATTATTTTGTTACATCAGAATAAAATACAGATAGAATTATCGTTTATCGAAAAAAAAAATCATTCTCTCACACATTGTCTTGTCAGTTGTTCTTAACAAACGTCTGTACATGATTATATAATACAATTTTCTTAATTTCTTTTACATACATGCGAATCGATGCAATTTTTTGGTTTGTATACAGTTTACTATTTGAATTTTCTGTTAATAATTTTTTTTTTTTACAGTTTGTCCCTCATGCATGAATATTGTTTCATATTTGGCTCGGCTCTTAAATGGTTTTCATATTAGGATGAACAAGTAATTCCATGCATAATGAAGCCTTTGTTTTTAATCCAGCGAATAGAGTCAATTGGTTTGTGTACAATACTGGGTTGCATTTTTCATTTAAAAAATGTACATTCGATGTTGCGTACATCAGTAGCTGAAAAAAAGCTTTCAAAGAATGACTCCCAAGGAAAATGTGAATCATCACTGTTTAAGTATTATAAGTTCTCTACATAAATATTCATATGAATAAGTGTTTTAGTTTATGTACAATGTGTTTATGTCTGTACATATATGCGTCCACAAATTTGATTGTATTCATGCGTGACTATCTGCATATCAGATGAAAATCGTTATGCAATGATAATCGATTAGCTGAAAAACAATAAGGTGGATCATCGTTCAGTCTGAGTAGGACATGACGGCAAAGATTCTCAAATAAAATACATCGGAAATATATTTAGAGTGTCATCCAAATAATAATAAGAAGAATACTTGATTTTACATGAGTGCAAAGTCGTACATTTCCTTTTGATAAAAAAAAATAATTGCTTCGTTTACGATTTTTCTCTTTAAATAATTTGGAAATAACTGTGGGTCAAATTCAGCGCGCAACATTTTTTACATAAACGAAAGAGAGAGAGAGAAAAAAGAAACGATAATATTAATAACAGAATGTCAATAGCCAATCGTTATAAATTAAATACAATTGTATTACGGGGGTTGATTGATAAATAATGTTTCTAATTGTATGAAATATATTTGGGACCAGACTGAATAAATTTTAATTGGAGTAGATAGACTAAACTATCGCCCGGTTCACACTCCACCCACGTCTATTGAACAGGTGAAGAGGCTCATCCCTTGTTCCTTGTTTAGGATGTGGTTTCCGGCTTTCTCTTTCCCAATCTTTTCACTCTTACGTAGCCTCCTGCACATCAGTGGTGTTACTGCCTTGCTCGTGGTGATATGATTAAAAACAAATATATGAAGCAAATCTACTTGTAAAAGTTACAAGTATATCTTTTATCTAGTAAGTGTTATACATTCTCAAACCTATTCCCTATTTTTATTTTTATGAAGTCTCTGGCTTCATTTTCATTGAATTGCGCATTGCAAATTTCAACTTCGGATGAAAAATCTTCACTTTTCGACACTTCCTTCAATTTTATGAATATCTAGAAAACTGATGGTGCCAAACCAAAACATGGATAATGTGCAAAAAACTATATTTTTCACTGCATGCACCTTTTTGTTCTTGACTGCAATGCAGCCTGGTGTGTTGTAGAACGCGACGTAGAACAGTTCACAATTAAGGGTTTAATGAGTGTCAACAAGGCTTAATTTTTTTCACATTATTTTGTATTTCATAAATCCTACTAATGGTTGTTGCTGGACACGTACTCAAATATAGCAGCTATGACTAATGAACGTTATTACTGAATGCCGTTACATATCAAACTGACATTAAACATGTTTAAACAGAGCTGTAAATACGATCGAATACGTATTTAAACATGTCTCCATCTCCACTATTAGCGACGCAACTTACTTATGAATCAACCCTTGTAATACAATCAGCCCAATGTTCTATTTGGCTGCTGTGGGTGTATCAAATCAACACTTTCATTTAATTTTTTTTTTTTTTGTAATTAAATGAATATTTTTTGGAATGAGTTTTTAAATAGTAAAGTGAAAAGTTCGAAAACTTTTTCTCTTTGACTACTTTGGAAAACATTCGACAAAAATCAATCCGTCTGATTCTGCTTTGACTGACTATTCAACCAGAAACCATTTTTCTTTTCGAAGTAAATCCTTTAAGGGTTCGTTTTTTCTCCTATATTTTTGTTACTATCCGTTTTAATTGGTGCTGTATGCACAATTTACACAAGATTCAAGAAAGAAAACGTCCATACATTTGACATTTTATTCTCATTGTCTTTTCATATATATTTTCCTCTAAAAATTAATGATCAATTTAATGCATGTTGTAAATGTTCTCTGGCTGAAGTTGACTTAATTTGTCAACAGGAATCAAAGTAATCACTTCATTTACCGTTATCCCTGGTGACATTTCCACCAAAAAATTAAAAAAAAATATATTTATAACGACACGCGTAAACAAACTTCATGAAATTTAACTAAAATCGTTTCATTTCCTTTTAATAATATAAAAGTGGCATTGAAATGTGTTAAATCCGTAAAATTAATAATAATAATAATAATAATTATAATAATAATAATAATAATAATAATAAATATATCGACGAAATTTCCAATGATAATGCAAAAATTATCTATCAGGTTATTTTGTCTTTACAGATCTCATGCACATGTTAAAATTCATATTGTTTGAAATTCAGTTTTTACTGCATCGTTTTTTGTATCTAGAAATGTCTTCTCATACTTGGCATTAATTTCATTTGTTATTTCACCTTTTCGTGAATTCAACCATTTCTTTCTTTTTTTTTTTTTTTTTTTTTTGTTACGCAGAATTAGTTCGTTTCGATTTCGTTAGGTTTCTATTCCTTCTGTTTGCAATGCTCACTTTATACTGTTTATAAAGCAAATAAAAATATCCATGTTTCTTTATGGAAACGTTTCAAGTTTGTTGTTCAGTACAGTTTAGAATTTGAGATGTCAACAAATAAAGAAAGACAATAATGTACAAACGAGAATAAATATAATTAAATAGATTCAAAATACATTAAGTTTTTCTTTTCTTTTTTTGATTCTCAAACATTTCGTTTTTTTTTTTTGTTTTTTTTTTTTTTGGAGCCAGGAAGTCTATTCAGAGACACACTCATACACACGCATCGCATATGTATAAAGTTTTTTCTTGTTATGCTTTTCCTCTTGCAAATTATTAAATATTATGTATGTATGCATGTGTGTGTGTGTGTGTGTGTGTGTGTGTGTATCTTTGTTTTGTATTGTCTTTTATGTCTGATGCTTATGAAAATATGAAATTCAAATATGAAATTCAAATGTCTCTCAGATGGATTGAAAGGCTTTTTCTTTCTTTTTTTCTTTTTTGGCTAAGTGTCATTTTGAATTTGGGCCAACATTTTTACTGTGATACAGCCCAAAAGATGTACAACAACAAAACCACAAATACCTCTGTATCAATACTGCACAAATATCGTGTATCAATACTGCCTCTTGTCTCGGACGAACGGCCTTATATAATAAGAACTTAGGTAAAAATCATCAGAATGGAATGTAGAAGTTTGTGATGATGCTTTAATAAATACAATTATTTTAGTTTGCCTCTTACTCGTACAATTTATGATAAATCTTGTTTTTAAGAGTGAAATTGCAATACATTATAATTATTATAAAATTTTGGCTATTAATTTTCACAATATCTAGTAAGTTTATTCTGAAAATTAAAAACTGTGTGATTTTATTAATCAAAATGATCGTCATTATAACGATAAAAATTTAACTTTGCATTCAAAACAGAAAATTTAAATTAGATGGAATTTAACGGCATTACATTTCTGTTTGAAAATGCTTGTGCATTTCTCAAGTAAATTATTTTTCAGTACCTTTGTCGCTTTATGTAAACATTTTCCATCAAACTAAATCGTTGTTCTTTTTATTACGTAAATTAATTTTAAGTAAAGCGTATGTCGGTACGGTTGATTGTAATTTTCAATTTTTATTAATAATTAAATGCGTTATTAACTGAAACTTGTTTTGCCCATTTCATTGTGTTTTTTATTCATGTTGAAAATGTAATATTTAAATAGAAAATGTGTGTTCGTCGTCCTCGTTAACTGTTAAATCATAGATGAAATCTTATGTAATAGACTTGTGGCTGATGAATTGAGAACTAGAGGGGAGAGCAAGGAGCGATGACAAGCCAAAGGGTTTTGAGATAGGAGCGCAGTGGGTCGGGAGAAGAAAACTGCAGCCGCCTGCGTCGAGAGAGATGACTGGGCGGCGGCTGCTAGCATGCCACTGGTGCCCGCCGAGCCGGGACCCAGATTCTGGTGAACGAGGTGACCATGATGCGAATGAGAATGGTGATGGTGCGCGTGCGGTCTACCAGATCCCGCCCCACTAGTTCCACCACCAGGCGCACCTCCACCACTCCCCGGCGACGGCATCAGGCCGCCAGTGTCATCAACAACGCCACCAACGTTACCGTTCGCGCTCATTCCGACGCCACTATTGCTCCCAACAAACGCCGAAGACGAAGAGGGTAACGGTGCCCCTTCGTGTAACTTGCGCATGTGCTTTTTCAGATCGAAGTTCCGACAGAAACCCTTTCCGCAAATCTGGCACGTGAAGGGCTTCTTCTCGTTGTGCGTGTGCATATGAAAGGTCAGGTTGTAGATCTGGTGAAAGGCCTTGTTGCACACGTTACACTTATACTGCTTCTCGCTGCTGTGTGTCAGTTTGTGATTCTTGTAGTTGCCCTTCTGATGGAATCCCTTACCGCAGAATTCACAGACGAACGGTTTATAACCTTGGTGAATGCGCATGTGTGTGTTGAGAGTTGAGCTTCTGTTGAACGCCTTGCCGCAGGTATTACACTTGTGCGGTTTCTCCGATGTGTGGATGATCTTATGGCGGCACAGGGTACTAGCCTGTCGAAAGCCCTTCCCACACACCTTGCATATGAATGGTCGGGCCCCCGTGTGCACCGGCATGTGTCGGGTTAGATTGTAATGTGCGTTAAAAATCTTCCCACACTCGGGACAGGTGAAAGTCTTTTGAGTTTTCAGACCGCTCTTCTTGGCCGTCGGTGGGCGTCCAACCACAATAGGGGAGCTACTGCCGTTGCTACTTGCTGAAGTGAGATCCGTAGGTGACACCATTTCGCTATCTGACGTACTAACGACCAACGGGATTTTAGTTGACCGGAGGTCGTCTGCTGATCCTGAAAGATTAACGCTAATTCCACTTGTATTGTTTCCTCCGTTGCTAATACTAATACTGCCATCCATCTGCTTCGAGCTGTTGGAAGCAGAAGTCAATGCAAGCGCCATGCTGGGCGGTTCGCTGTAGCCATTGCCGGAGTCTAGCAAGGATTTTCGCAGACCCATAGTGCACTGATTGACGCCGGATAGATTCTGTGTATGTTTCCATATACTACTGCCTCCGCTACTCCCACTGCTGCCATTTGCCCCGCTGATATTGCAACCAGCATTAGCGCTAAACCCGTTGCTAGCATTTGAGTCCTTTACAAGATAACCACTAGTCGGTGCATCGATTGCTACCCCCTTATCAAAAGGAGACTGATATTTTGGTTGAGTTTGGTGCAATCCTTGAAAGCTAGAACTCTTCAGCATATTCAAAGCTTCTAGATTGCGATCTTTTCGCATCGAATTGGAATTGAATGCTAAAAATGGGTATTGACGCAATAGTTGTGTTTGGTAGTCGCTTGCATTGGCGTTTCGTGGTAAAGGAAACGCCGGATGCAAGTAGGGGGCGTAGAGAACTGGTTCCCGGAATTCGGAAGAATTTCCAATCAGACTAAGACCCGCCCGCCTTTGTAAATCAGCATTGAATAAAATACTAGCGTACGGTGTTGCAGGCATAGGGGGGTTGAACACGGACGTAGGCATCCAGAAGGAATTTAAATTTTTCGAATGAGCCTTACTGTAACCGTTACTACTAGTGTTGTTGTCATTGTTGCTGCTGACGTGAGTATCTCTGGGATTGCTGTAATTTGTTGGTCCCATTGTTGTGGGTGATGATGAAGCTGGTGAAGACGACGATGATGATGACAACGAAGAGAGAGACGATGTCGATGAAAAGGACGGCGCACGTGTATCAGATTTTTCTGTCTTCTTTGAAGGGGGTAGTTCCATGATTTTCTCGATCGAGAACGTTAATTCTGTTTTGGGATTGTCGTTATTGCGAGGAGGTGAGTTCTGATTACCCTCTTTCTTGATGAGGAGAGACGATGAACGCGAAATGTTCACGTCCATTTTGCGTGTGCTGCCGCTTTCTTCAAACATGGTGGAAATCTTATTTGTTATGCAGTTCACTTCTATTCTTCTTCTTTGTTTTGTTTTCAACGGTATTTCAAATAAATAAATATATCATCTGTTGTTCTTAGTGAGAAACTGTTCAATGATTATTTTTGTTGTGTTCTTTTTTTATTCTTCAGCAATTAACAATGACTTTACTCCAGAGGGAAATGATGACCTGAGAAAAAGAAAAAAAAAACTATTTTTAGTTTATTTAATCAAACAGGCAGTTACACAGTTAATAAGAATAATTTATATGGTTAATAAGAATAATTTATATGGTTAATAATAAAATGTAACATTATGCGCGCAAATAAATCTCGTAGTCTATTTATGAAAATTATTTAGTTTTATGTAAGGAAGATTTTGTTCAAGATAGTTTCCTTTAAAGTGAATATTTAGTGATGAATGTAGATTGAACATTATACATTGAAAATTTTAGATCCAAATTTAGCTGGTAATTGTGTTAGGCTACGGATTTGTTTATTCGAAACTCGTATCAATGAAAATGAGTTCATTTCTTGATTAAATTTTAAGTTTAGTTTTAAAAAACCTGTTTTTATCTCTCTGTTGCAATTATTTCCTCAACGTTTTCACACTTCATGCACACACATACACACACACACACACGTATGAGTGAGTGTGTGAGGAGGAAGATAGAAAGAGAGACAGAGAAAGAGCGATGTGGATTTTAATCGTTTTATGTGAGCAAAGGTAAAGTATTGGAAAAGAGGCAACTGAAAAGGAAACTTATAGTTAGCATAAGGAAGAGACAGCTGAGGTCTCTGAGACACGTAAGGAAGAAGGAATGCTTGGAGAATCTAACACTCACAAGAGGGAAAGATGAGAAGAGAGACATACTTGATGGGATTGAACAGGTGGACAGAGAAGAGGAGTTTGGGACAAATAATAAAAGAAAAATATTGACAAGGGATAAGGACAAGGTTCATGATCTTCTACGTCCTGAAAAGACACGGAACACAAAGAAGATAATCTTCCTATTGTAAACAGATAACAAAGAGCAGATGAAAAATGAGAAATGTACTCCAATTAACTTTTCTCGCATCTCTTGACTAACTAGCGTCAATCTCGACAACCGAAGTGGCGGTAATAAATTTTAAGACTTCACCAAATCTTTTACAAGTCAAGCCATACCTAATTTCACTTGCAATCTATGCGACAGAAAGTAGGGGCCGTTCAGTGGACTTAGTCACAGCACCTTCATATCAATGCAGCAAAGTTTGATTTAAAGTTTAGGTTGTACTTTTGGCTGATATATCACAGGGAATGTCGTTGACGGCAAGAAAATCAACAATAAAATCATGGAAGTCGTCGTAAACGGACGCGAGTTGGTTTCCTATATATATATATATATATATATATATTATAAAGAATATGTTACGCTAAAAATGCCTAATCAGAATATTTCTGAAAAAATATTTTCAGGTTAAACAGTCTTTTAGTCTCAATATAATATAACAGAGCATCAATGATTCCTGCAAAGATTCCTAGACCTCGAAAAACACTCATCAGGAGACAAAAATATTTTGATATACTTTCTCATTCCTTTCTTCAAAAAATATAATGTTAAAAAATAAATCAAAACTACTTTGTCGTCTGATGAGTTGAAAAAAAAACTGAACTAATAATTTTATTTAACACACACACACACAGGCTGTCCATAAAGTTCGTATGCACTCCCAAAAATTTAAATACAAATAAAGTTATAAATGATTTTAAAGTGCACACTAACTTTATGGACACACACACACTCTCTCTACATATATATATATATATATATATATATATATATATACACACACACACACAGATGTTTGTGTGTTTCGTCCTTTAGAACTTGCATCACAAGAAAACTTACTTTTCACACATTTCTCCGACAATCGATATTAATACATTAAAATTTATATCGTTATTAATATATATATATATATATATATATATATATATATATATATATATATATTTGAAAAAAATATACTCCAAATTATACAAGGGTCTTTTCTATTTCCAAATAATAAAAAAAAACACACTTACATGACATGAAGTATAGTTAGAATAGCCAAACCATACGACGGTGGCAATATATGCAGATTGTGCCAAGAGAAAAATATCGGAAATTATCTCCAGATGTAATCATACCTATAAATACATACTATGAATCATACAAATATGGATGAAAATATTGTAGGATCCTTGAATAACTCCTCCCTAATTTGAAAAATTTTCAGTTGTTTGAAAATTCCAGTCGCGAGAACATCTCTAGTTGTGCATTTGAAAAACGTAAAAATTAGTTATCGTAAATTGCCTCGAAATACCGAAAGGTTGAAATCTAGGTTGGGAAAATAACTCATTTCCAAATGAAAAATATTCAACAGTTCTACAATATAAATATATGGAACACTTTAATACAACTGTGTACTGGTCTAATTTAATTATGACCAAAAACTAACTAACTATATATATATATATATATATATATATATATAGATAGATAGATAGATAGATAGATAGATAGAGAGACAGAGAGACAGAGAGTGTGTGTGTAGCTATCAATACGACATAGCGACTTTAAGTTTCACGCTTTAATGCGCTCTTCAGACCAAGTCTTTATCGCTGACACGTGCGCGCACACACGCATATATATATGCGTGTGTGTGGGGGGGATGTATACTTAAAATTTACATTCAAAATCAATGGTGTTCAAATATATGTAAAGGTCAAGCATATATGGCGCAGTTTTATTCAGCTCAACATATTAAAGCTACATAATCTTGTTCCCACTGCATAATTGTATATTCATATCTTTGAAAAATATTGAATAGTTGTAGTTTAATTATGTAAGAAAGTTCGAGAATCTTCGAAAACCAACGCGTATCTATGGTGAAGTGTGTAGAGTGATTATTGACGGTTACCTCGCCACCTAATTGGTGTCCAGAGGTCAATGTGTTTTCAATCTAGCGATGCGCTGGCAACACTGCCCAGCAGGGGAGACAAGAACGGTGCATTGCAGACCAACGCCACATACGCTTGGCCAGTCGCCAGTTGAGTTTTGTTCACCAACAATTTTATAACTAGCTTCTTAATCTAATCATTAAAACCTATAAACACATCAACTCGAGGATATAACCCTGTGTGTGTATGTGTTTGAATATAAAAAGAGAGTTTCGTGGTCAGGCGTATCAGTACCTCTACGGTGTATGTATATACCATTGTTAAAATATGTAAGTAGTGTTAAGTTAATTATCGTTGAACAAAGCTGAGTTCGACACAAGGCAAGTGCACGCAAAAGAGTGGGAAAAAAGCTAAGATTAAATAGCCGTTACTCAGACACTCATGTATATCTACGTTATTTTACATGTAAAACTGATCTCGATCAGACAACAACAGTGAAGATTGAAAGACAATTGCAAGACAACAGTGAAGATTGAAATGTCGCTTCTTACTAGATACATTATACATATGACTGTATGCTAACTTGATTTGTACGAACGTTTGTGTACAATGAGGGTACTGAAAAGGTATATAGATTGAACTCAACATCTAAATGACCAAAGAAAGATTTCTTTTAAGGGCTGGGGACTTTTCGCTCTTCCTTCATTTCGTGTTGGGACTACGGAACTTAGCAAAACAACAACGTGTTTCTTGAAAAATATCGCACAGAAAGAACCAAAGTTGATGTTAGTGTCATGAAAATAACGAACGTTCCGTTCTCGTTGGCACCAGATATTTATTCTATTTTCCCGATAGTGGAAACGTTGCGTACGCTAAAGTAGGAATGGCGATTTGTTCTGTACAGTTTTACTCTAATCGACCACATTCGGATGCCGAACGATGTACCATGAAAGAGTCTCAATTTACAAAAGCAAAACAATCAAACTAAGAATAAGATGAGGCCTGGAGAGGACCGTTTCCCAAGCGAAAATATAGATGATTGGTTCCATATAAAAAACAGGCTTTTTTTATTCATTGGGATAAGAATAATAATGGTAAACGCAAAGGTTGCTGTTTTGTGTATATTCGCTTTCAATGTATGGGCGTTGATTATTCGAGAATATTCAGATGACAAAACGCACAATGTTTGGTTAAAATGCTATAAACATATGGATAATGTGGGCGAAGCTTCAATCTTTCTTCATTTATCGCTCACTATTTGTGTGTGTGCGTGTGTGTACAAGAATTGGAATCACGACCTGATGATCATGGATGCACAGATACAATATAGTTGAGTTGTCCTGTGCTTACAACGCACAAGCGACACCAGATTGTGTTGGTTAACACAGATCAAAGTCTATATATAAAACAGTTTAAAATCGAACAAAGTAAACTCGAAAAGCATTCTTGCAACCAATCATTGATTCACAGTGTTTGTTCATAATTTTATTATCTTCCGATGGTCAATTTGAATTGAATCAATACGGCCCATCGAAATTGACTAAACAAAATCAGATTTTTTATTATTTACATTTCAAATGATATCCTCATATTTATTGTTATCAACACATGTCGGCAGTTGCAATCTTCGGCCTTCTTCCAGTGAATGTCAATTTTGCTAACTTTTAACGAATTTCAAACGGAACACTTTCTTTAATTTTACGGGGGGGATTAATTATATCCAGGAATATCTTATGTTGCTTTTATTTAGTATTGCTTAGTTATTACTATCCCTCCGCTTCCACTGAGTCTAAATTTCTATTACCTGGTTCAAGGGATTGAACTTAAAATTACTGTCAGCAAATTCATGAACCCACTCTCTATTCAATTCAACAATTTTCCCGGTGTTTATTTATTTAGTTATTTTGTTTTATTAATCAAATATTGATTTTTTACGTTTTAGCTTTAACTTTAAGCCTTTTTAAAGGAAAAGGACTTTTTTCCTTTTTAAAGGAAAATGGATTATTCCGATTAAAACAAAATATGGAATATTAAGCCTTGGATCAGAAAAATCTAAGTTACTAAGTAGGTAATATCTGTAGGTAATTGAACCGAAATTATTTTAGTCTGTCTGAAACTCAAAATGCATTTCATTTGGAAAGAGCAAATTGTGTCCAGAACTGTGCCTTACTGGAAATTATGCGAAATGTAGTGCTTGTGAGATATCATTGTTGAAAAATTGACATTGAAGAGACTCAATGCTGTTCGAGTTTTCGTTCACCCACTTAACAAGGCACTCAGCCGCTTCTTGCAGATTTAAAATAAATTGAATTAACAGACATCAACCTTATACAGCGCATATACACACTTTTTTTTTTTTTTTTGCATGGTCCGTGGAGGCCACTCAAGTTTACAGGGATATTGAAGTCTAAATATGCGAATAAAAGTAAATTTCAAAACCGAATAAATAAAATAAAAGATCGATTTTCCAAAGATGAAGGCGTGATCAATATATCGATTGATAACTGGTGATACAGACGGCTGACAAAAATGACAAATAATTATAGGAATGAAAGTTATTGATCTCTTACAAAATAAATATATTCTTTGCTGAGATCTTAAAGAAATGATTATTTTTTATTTTATATCCACGATATTTTTACATTTATTTGTGTGTATGCCGGCATTTTTAAATTTTAAAAATAAGTATATCTCAAGTTTGCGATAAAAAATATGTTAAATCTAATATAAATCCAATATAAATCACAGAAACATTAAATTATACACACATGCATATTAGATGATATATTAACAAATGCCCACTATTTTAGACTGTGTATATGCATTTTATACGTGTCTGTATGTAGGAAATGTTAATTTCAAGAAATTCAAAGTAGTATTAAATATACAGATAAAATATAAAATCAAGCGATCGGTGGCCATATATTGAAATCAATCAGTCAATTATTAATACAAACAGTTTTCAATATCTGAATTATTTATATTTATAGATAATTTAATTTTGCTTACTTATATAAATGATGTAAAATTCTATGTACAATATATATATATATATATATATATATATATAGATAGATAGATAGATAGATAGATAGATAGATAGATAGATAAGAGACAAGAGGAAAAACTGTACTTAACCAACGCGTTTTGTTCTCTGAGGGACTTTATCAAGGTAATGTCTTTATCAATGTAATGACCTCAGAGTACGAAACGCGTCGGCTAAGTACAGTATTTCCTTTTGCCTTTTTTTAATTTTTTTTTTTACTCTCTTTTACATATACATTTCATCTGAAAATGGTTGCCCACACACACACACACACACACACACACACACACACACACACACACACACACACACACATAATGTATTTGGGTAGCAATCCCTCTTTTATACAAGTTACATTAAATATGATTGACAAGATACCGCGATTAAGCTTTTTGCTAAATTTTTCTTATGTTCATTTAAGTAATTTCTTTTCTGGACATAAAGTGTATCAAAACTGGCCAAATATTTCGCATATTCGAGCGCTTTCAACTATTCTTTTAGCCATTATCGTGGGTGAATTTTATTACCAACAAAATGTATGAATTTTTATGTATATATCTAGAAGTAATAGGAGTATTTTATTTTCCAAACACGTTTAGCACACTGTGGCCGTTTTCACTCATACGAACACAAGAAAAAGTAAATAAAAAATTTTATCGCAGTACCTTTTCAGTCGTCTTTAATAAAACTTGTATATACGCATGAATATAAATGAGCTCTACCTTAATACGAGTACTTGCAACAAAACATTCACTTAAATAACCTGTTGCCTGTCATTTGAAATATCCAATATTTTCAGTAGTTTATGATTATAGACACAGAAAATAAACTTTCTATATAGCTATACTTAATTGTGTGTAAAGTGTTTCTGTATTCGTCTCCAAATACAAAATTGTGTAAAAGATTATTAAATCACTTCAGACCGAACTTTATATAAATCAGATTCTGCGAGGGTAGAACAATTCTCGCTCCGATCACTTCCGGAAACTTAACCTGCTCACCAAATACCTGAATCATTTCTTTGTATTCCTTCCTAGTTGGGCTGAGAATTTATCAGTGCTTCATCGTTCCGGTGACAGAAATAAGTAAATCGATTAACTGTTGATGAAGTGTCAGATTTTAACGATATTTTTTTAAATAATGATGATTTGTGTGCATGCGCGTGTCTACGTTTGTACATGTAGTCGTTTCATGACAGATGTCTACATATATATATTTAATAACGAGGTTTCTTAACTAGTTAACTACCTTCTGATATCTGCTATAATAATGCCCATATATACAAGTGGCTATAACTACCCAGGAGTCAATATGAAGTGTTTGTTAATGCGCTCAGTGCTTGTCAACAAATACCAATGGCAAGTTGGAAAATTAGGATAATTAATCGATAAATATTGGAAAATTTATGACTTATCAATACTGAATATGTAAGAATGGACACGTACAAAACATGGATGTCACATTAATTTTATCGCGTTATTTAAGAAGTAATAGTGTTTTTTTTTTTCGACAGCGTTTCAATAATTCGATTTTTTATATATTTACTTTTCCAAATATAAAAGTATATAAAATATTTTGTGAAATACTTTAAAACTTGTCAACAGAAAAGCGGACGCATGCTCAAAATATAAAACTGAATAAAATTAATATATTACCTGTGATTAGGGTGGTTCGCATTTAGAGTTCATTTTCATTTTCATTTTTTTCTTTTAATTGGAATAACTGATTATAAAATTTTGATTTTTAAAATGGGACTACAAGAGATTTGTTCTATTTCGCAAGCCAATTCTGTGACTCCCCCCACCTCCCACGTCAATGCCGTTCGGAAACTTGTAAAATATTGAAAGCGCTTAAATGTTTAATTTTCTTTCTTGCAGTTTTATTTTTGAGAATTATAACGCAATATCACGGCAAAAGGTCTGAGATTCGCGTCTGAAACAGAATTAAATATAAAAATGAAGAACATTGTCTAAAACGTATGCTTCGTTCGATATGAACTTGAAATTGATACATACTTTTGAGAAATATTGTTCTTTATCGATATGTAGATTCTATGTTTGTGTAATGCATAGAAAAATATGCTGTGGTTGTGCGAGTCTGATAAATATAACACATACACACACAAAAATAGACACACACAGACACACAAATATATATGCGAATAAGTTTTGCTAAATTCAATTTAATTTTATTATTCTAATGTTTTTAATAAAAATATATTAATCGGAATCAAAATTAAACTGCGTTCTGTTTTTATTCAAGTACTTTCGATCGTCTCAGTCATTATTAAGAACTGGGTGTGGCCAGTGTGGTGAACAAAATTTTGGTGGCTACAAACTTGAAAAAAAAAACAGAACAAAATATGGACTTCGAACAGGTTAAACAATTCTTCATTCCAATGTAAAAAATCCTATTCGAAAACAGGAAAGTCACGGGCACGCACGCGCGCGCACACGCACACACACAAAAAAAACAGACCTTGTTGCTTGAATTTAATAAAACTTGTTTTGATGAATTGACTGAAACATTTCTGTCTCTTTCACTTTCGGCCTTGTGCCACATTCAAGCGTCGCTTAGAAAATCAACTCTGTATATAAACATTTCTCTTGCTATATATATATATATATATATATATATATATATATATATATATATAATGATAAAATAAAGAAAATATAGCAAACCTATCTCAATCTCTTTCAGTCTCTGACGAAGTTTTAATAAAAGTGAAACATGCTAGATAGAGAGATACGTTTCCAATTCGTTCTTTATTCAATCATCTTGTCGGATTCCGATCCACTTATTCGACTCTATATATTGTGAATTTAGGCAAAATTCCTTCTTTTATGAAAGTTTCGTTAAAAATGACGGGAAAATTGTGGATAAGTTTTATATATATATATATTTTTCAATGTGTTGACCGGGTTTGAAGAATAAAATAATTTCCTATAAATTTACATACATAAAACATCTATATATTCATTTAAAAGTAAAATAAAACACACCCTATGATAATGGTTAAAAGTATAGTCGAAAGCACTTAGTTAAATAAAACATTCGGACAATTTTTATATAATTCATGTATTGAAAAGAAACAAACTATAAGATCACATGAATAATTATATATAAAAAACTTAGCCACAAGTCATTTTTAATGTAACTTGCATATATATATATATATACACGCACGCACATAGTCTAAGAGAATTCTTTTAGCATTTACCGAATTCAAGTATAGGTTGATCTCCGTATACAGGTGTGATAAGGAGTTTTTTTTTTAATGGACTAACTCTTGATATGATGTTTGCACGAAACCTTCATCAATTTTATTTAATAAAATCTTTTCAATTTCATCGAAATCGATCATAAATAATACTAAATAAACTGAGGAGATTACAAATTATTGAATTTTTTCCATTTTAGTTTGTCTTTGAATTCTCCAAATTTTAACGATTACTCTTTCTGTCTTTAAAAAAAATATATATATATATTAAATGTATTTCCATTTAGAATCTACAATTGTAAGATCGTCGTAGTTTCTCTAAAAACCGTGAGAGAACAAACCAAGTAACAGAGCAAAAAAAAAAAAAAGAAAAGTCTCTTCTTAAATTGTACAGGAAATCATCGCTAATTAAAAACAATCTATTTTCACTGAAAAAAAAAAAAAGAAACGTCGACTTTAGCGCAAAAGAAAATCTAGTGGCAAAAATTAGTTGCCTTTCTGGCATAACAAAAATATTCACGAGAGTTAAACTTTTAGTTAATTTATTTTATATAAAACTCTTTAGAAACTTCATACCTGTTGTTTTTATTTTTTAAATTTAACTGTTTATCTAAAATAAGACTACTGATGAAAATTCTAATAAACCTTCTTTGTCTTCTAATTCATGATTTATTTAGTTTTTAATACTGGATACACCTTCAGTAAAAGAAGATATGTTCCGCCATGTATGTGAAAATCAGTTAATTGTAAGTGTTTGTATGTCAAAGTAGATGCTTTTAGCATCCTTAAAAAAAATTGAATGATTTATCTCAAATAGATGAACAATTATGGCGTTTCCAAAGTCGACAAACTTTTTTTTTTTTTTGTTTTTTTTTTGCGGCGTAAAAGTACCTTTTAATTCCAAACGCCTTCTTCAAAAAGATGATAATTTGGGTGCAATAGTTAGTCAGTTAAGTGCTATACGTGATGCACGATGCACGCTTGGGCGATCATGTCTCAAAAGAGACATGACTGACTGGGCAGAAGATTATCCCGCAATAGGTTGTCATTACTTTGTGCGATAAACTGGCTGTCAGCCAAGGCTATAGAACCCAATCTGTCCTGTTACTTAATCCATAACTGGAGGAAGAAACGGATTAATACCTTTTCCAAGGATATTTGTGTGTAAATGAATGCAAGGAATTCAACTGGAATTGGAACTTGGCTCACTGATTTCTTGTTCCGAGCCAATATCCACTGCACCACAACGCACATAAATAATAAATAATAATAATAATAATAATATGATGGTATTAATAGACTGTATAAAAGGAAAGGGAGTGTAAGTAAAGTCGTTTGCTTTGAAGATTGTATAGCTTTCGTTATCAATAGACTTGCTAACTACTAAAATAGGAAATGGATGATCCCGACAGTGAAAAGTTACAGGTAAAATCGACAATCTCACAAATGTGAGATCAGAAAAAAAACCACAAAGAAAAAAATCTCAAATGGGATAAAAACTGGACATTTCAAGGATTAAAGAAGTGTTGGAAAAATGATGGCAGACATGGCTGTGAAGAATGAATTTGTAGAAGGAAACAAAATTCCTCTTAATAGTAGCCAAAATACTCTAATATTATCTATATATTTATATCTTATAATTTTTTTTAATATTATTTATATATTTGTACCTTATAAAATACTTTAATATTATCTATATCAATATAGACAGGACATAACAAAATAGTAAATATGCACTTTGTGGAGACGGAATAAAAACTATCAATCAAATAACAAGCCGTTGCAAAAAAACAAAAAAAAAACATGACTGGGTAAAAAAGGTGATCCAATAGAAATCAGACACGACAACTATTAAGTAAAACAATTTTATTAACATAAACTAAAAAAAGTTCTAGAAATCTTAAAATTGTCTACAGAATTTTTTAAAAATTGGGTCTTTAAATTTCAATTGTAAAAAAAAAAAATTTAGATTTTATTAATCCAAATCATTTTGCCGTATTTATTTGTGATTTGCGTTATTAAAAAAAAATCACAGTAACATTACGGGAGAAATTAAATCCTGCATAAAAAGAAAAGTTGTAGGTTATAGGCTACACCTATAATTTCTGCAACACTTGAAACAGTTCTGAAGAAATCTAATGAGGCGAAATGAAAACTCCTCAACTACTCACTAGTTATGCCTTAAAATGCATTTATGTCACCAAACTTTGATTTAAAATGGGTTAATATTAATTTAATTTAATATTAATTTAATGATAATGATAATTTTAAAACGTTATGTTGAAATAAACCTTTTACAGTGTATCGGTTACTTTTTGTATCTTTTCTCTGAATTTATATATATATATATATATATATATATATATATATATATGGAGAGAGAGAGAGAGAGAGAGAGAGAGAGAGAAAGGACTAACAAAAAAAAAACGATGTTGGTGCGACCAACAGATAACTTGTCAAGCGACCTCACAATTTAGATAAAAAAGAAAATTCCGAACACGGAAGATAGATAAATAGATGGATAGATGGGAAGGGGTGTAATGCACTTAAAATTACGATTTTTTTTTTTTCTTAAATTTGAAGGAAAAGATCAAGTAAAATTGTTTTCTGACAATTATGAAAATTTATTCCCATATATTAGTAACTAAAATCTCAAATTTTCAGTAAAATACATGAAAATAGGACTTTGGTGTTTCTTTTTGTTCTTGTTCTTCTCAATAGAAAAGAACATTTTGTTTGTTTTAGATTTGTGTGAAAATGAAGCGCACGTCGTCATTTACGTTCTACATAAAAAAAAACTTTTAATAAATATTGAAGCTTATTCATAAAGCAGGAACCAGTTTGAAATTGTTATTTGATTGTTTTCGTCTTTCATTGAATGGGTGGAGATTAACGAATCTCAAGCCTACTATAATCTTAACATTGAGATGAATGTTCAATTGGAAATAAATCAATATTAATAAAAGAATGAACTTAAAAGTTCTAAGTACAATTAAGAAGTTATTTTAAAAAGAATTTTCATGTTTGATTCATTGGTAGCTAACTTTTCAGGATCACCCAGTTAAAACTATAGCGTCAGCTTTTCTCGAATTTGACAGTAGCAGGCGAAGGATCGTCGTTAGCTGCATTCAATTTCTCTGTAGGATGGATACAGCAGACGAATGAAAGCGGGAACGAATGAGAGAGGCTTTTCCCACAGCGTGTGTACGCTGAGGAATTAGATAGAACGGACAAGAGCCGGTCCCAATGCATTTTCAGAGTCACTACTTGCTATAAACCTTCAAAGTGATAAACAAAATCAGGTGAAATAAATGCGACAAAATATAGCCATGAAGCAGTAAGAAATGGCAAGCCCTTAAGGCAGAATAATGTTTATATTTTAAAATAAACGTGAAATGCTGTTTTAAAAAAAAACTTATACACTTAATAAAGGTAATGATATCGCTGTCATCTGATTAAACTGATTTGCCTTTGAACATATGCACACACACAAACGCACAATATATATATATATATATATATATATAAGTTTTTTAGTCTGATTTGGTAAGCAGATAAGGCCAAAAGAGTTTCAGCACCCCCAAGTGATCCCTACATTCAAAACAGTCATTATATATATATATATATATATATATATTGTGCGTGCGTGTATATACATATATATAGTGTGTATGCGTATATATATATATATATATATATATATATATATATATAACGAATAGATGCTACACTGAAACTATGAAGGTGTTCAGTTTTATCCAGAAAGAAAGTTAAGATATTATGCTATATATCGGCCAGAGGCGGGTGGATGTGTCTAGCCACACTGATGAGCTGTGATACAGCAAAACAAGCTTGTATGTGGATGACTAATATATATATATATATAATGGTTTATATAGAGAGACTTGTATACTAAAAGTTCCAGTATCCAATGTTAATTGTTTATAAGGTCGTAATTTCCTTTCGAAAAAGATGAAAATTTTAATATTTTAAGAACTCAGCTGAAACTTAAAGAAACTACAATTTAATGACAGAGTGCTATATGATGTGAATATCTACAGTCCTCAGGAAATTGAATTAATTATATATATTCAGGTGCAAATTGAAATCGGCAGTTAGAAAAATAGCAGGTTGATTGAATGAGCTATTATAATGTTCTCATTATTGAAATAAGAAATAATTAAAAGACAAAATTTAATGAATACCAAATAAGAATGCGCCAAATAAGTACGATTTGCAAGAATAATTTGTATTAGTCTTACTAATAATTATTAATTTTTTAAGAAATATAAATGTGTGGCTCTTATAATTCTATCAATAATAATTGCTACTTTCTGCTTCTATAACCATATATACTCACCTCTTTACACTCACACAAACATACACACACACACTACAGATATATATATATATATATATATATATATATATATATATATATATAAAGAGAGAGAGAGAGAGACATAGTCAGTCAGTGAGAGGTGGCCTGATTGCGTTCAAGCATGAAAGATTGTCGACACTCGGCGTTTACATCATTGTCCACACTTCATATACTTGCAAAGGATCTATTTCGGATGCTGGGAAACACTTTAATGTTATAAATGTACCAAAGCTTAAATCACTCTCTCTCTCTCTCTCTCTCTCTCTCTCTCTCTCTGTATTTTTTATTAGTAAAATCGTATTTTAAATAAAGATGCTTCAATATCAACTTTGAAATCTCAAGAAAGTTAAATGATACTTAATATTTTTAAACATATGATATAAAATCAACTTCTAAACATCATCATAAACTATTCTCTTTCTCTCTCTCTCATATATATATATATATATATATATATATATATATATATATATATATATATATAACTGAGTACTGGTCAAATTTAATCATAACGAAATCTAACTAATATATATATATATATATATATATATACACTCTAGAAATTTTTTTAGATAATCTACGGTTTACAATTTTTTACATCATTTTTTTAGATAATCTACGGTTTACAATTTTTCCTACTCTGTTAAATTAAATAGAAAAAAAAACATTGAGTTCTTTTGAGTTCATCTCTATAGGCATTTCAGTCAGTTAAGTGCCATACGTGATACACGCTTGGGCGATCATGTCTCGAAAGAGGCATAATTGACTGAGCAGAAGATTATCCCGCAGTAGGTTGCCAACCAAGGCTATAGAACCCAATTTGTCCTGTTATTTAACCCATAACTGGAGGGAAGAGTATTTGTGCGTAAGTGAATGCAATTCGAACTCGGCTCTCTGATTTCTCATTCCGAGCCGACATCCACTGCGCCACAACGCACATCCTATCGGAATTTACCTGACTTAAATACCAAACATTCTACGTTATATATATATATATATATATATATATATATATACGAAAAAGATTTATATGCAATCGTAATCAAATAGGCTCTTATATATCCGCCAATGACTTCACTTTGATTATCAAGAGTAAACTTCTCAATATTATTATTACGCGGCCTTGTTGATGTATTTTGAAAATTTAAAACACCTTAAAATTTAAAACCTAAAAGATGCTACATTCAAAATTTAACAAATGTGGTACTTGCTCATTAAAATATTGAAACTTAATTCCAAAAGACATCAAGTGCAATTTTTGTAAAGTTGAAAGGATAAACACGCAGCTGTAGACATTAAACGTGATCATTATTTCATTTTATGTAAGATTGTTATTCAAAACACGGTTTAAATTCTTTCAATGAATTATATTTTACCAGAGGTAGGCATCAAAGATCACTTAAATGGAACATTTGGAGACAGGAAAATATTATGACACTTTACATGATAATGGAGACTTCTTTTTTTTTCTTTTTTTCGTTATTGTTATTTTGCAGATGCATTTTGCTGTTATTTTCAGTTTGTCTGAATTCTCAAGTATTTTTGTTTTTTGCGAGATAATTTTCGTCGCTTTCGGCACGGATTAATAAAATGTGTGCAAGTTTCCGTAGCTTAAAAAAGAAGAGGTAAAGAAAATATAACATAATTACTTGAACAGAGTTTATTGAGTTTGAAATCGTATAGCTGGCTCCATTTATATGTAAAAATAAATTCAGATTATTTATTATGGGCGCCTTTTGTGCAAAGAAAGAAAAAATGAAATTATTAGAGGATTAAACTATATTCCGAATAAAGAAAATTATTCTTACAAAAATAACTCCACCACTAATTATAAAGATTATGGGCTGCTTTTATGAAAATATGTCACCATATCATGCTCATAGGCACGTACAACATATCATGCACACTTGGTTACGATGCATGTACCTAGTAGACACTTATGAGATTAGGTTTATTCAGTTTCGTATATTTGTATCTCTGTTGTCACTTGATTGACATGATGCTCTCTCAGTCAGTAATTATAACAACAACAACAACGACGACATCAGTAAAAACAATAATAATAATACGTTGACATTTATAATTGGGTAAACTGCTAAATATTAATAACAAAAACGTCTTTTAGAACAAATATTAGTAGAAACGTTAGTAATTGTTATTGTAAAGTAAATTAATATTGATTAAGAATAAAACAGATTATAAAAAGTTAATATTAGTTAAAAAGAAGATTATCCTTTGAGTTTATAATATTTGTGAGATATCTGATTAAATTCTTCCCTATTATGTTTTCTAAATTAAATGAATATCTGTTTGTGAGAAATTTTTTCCAAGTATTTAATTACGATTTTTTTTATAATGAAACTAATTCATTTTTCAAATGTGCCCATCACAACAAAGAGAACAAATAAGAATCGTATTTGTCTTGTCAAGTAAATATCGAGCAACTTAATCAAAATGGTAAAATGTAGTCATTGTTAAAATTAAGATTAAAAAAATCTTCGAAATTATATTAATTCCAAGTCCAAAGTAAAAAAAAGAAGAATTTTACTTGGATGTGACATTTTTGTTAGGTGGTCGCAATGAAATGTTCACTTCAAATAAATTTAATGTCTGTGGAATATTTGCAGCGTTTCGTTAATTCTAAAAGGAAAACAAAGAAATCAAATGTAAATGAAAGTGAATATGACAATTATAAAGTTTCTGTTAAGAAAATAGTTCCTTAATAAATTGCTGCATTTCATCAAAATAAATCCGATAATCCAAATATTACTGTAAGGATTAAGATAATCAGTCAGTTACCGGCTTCGGGCAGTCATGTCTCGAAAGAGACATGACTGACTGGGCAGAAGATTATCCCGAAGTAGGTTGCTATTGCTTTCTGCGGGAGACTGGTTGCCAGTCAAGGCTATAGAGCCCAATCTGTTCTATTATTTAACCCATAACTGGAGGGAAGAGAAGGATTAATACCTTTCCCAAGGGTATTCGTGCGTAAGTGAATATCAGGAATACGGATTATTAAAAAAATAAAATTAACAGGAGAAACTGAAGAAATATGCTTTAAAAATAAAAGCATAAGTTTGTTCGAATGTGATATTTTTATTTATAAAAAAAAGTTTCATGTATATTTCAGGAAAAAATTATGTTAAATCAAATTTCAACTCAAAAATACAAACATTTTATTTTGAATTTTAGGAAGTCATTTCTTTGCTGTGTTTAAGCATAGTACAGAAAAATATGACTATCTATCTATCTATCTATCTATCTATCTATCTATCTATCTATCTATCTATCTATCTATCTATCTATTTGTGCGTGTGTTAATGTGACAGATGAACTGTCCGCGGTACAACCTACTACGCAAGTTCACAAATGTTGATGTTTGCAGATTGGATCAGATTTTAAAAAACAGGTCGAGTCAAGTCGAGAATTTACAGTACCTCCTAATATATATATATATATATATATATATATATATATATATAGGTCGGGGAGGTATATCTATGTGTGTGTGTATGTTTGCGTCTGTGCGTCAGTGTGCGAGTTACTTCGATTCTCCGTAGGTCAGCCACGCTCGTATATTTGCGGTTTAATGGTAAAACTGCGTCAAGCTGACTAAATGATTCTATAAACCAATAAAGAATATATATATATATATATGCAAAGTGAGAAGATGAAATAAATAGTTTTATTATAATAAAAAAACGTGTCTACAAGATACTGACACAAGCGAAATATATTTAAAATTTTCAATCTTTAACTTATATATATATATATATATATATATATATATATATATATATATATCTTGCGTGTGTAATTGCGCTTGTGTAAAGGCTGGCTGAAGTAATATATTGAATCTTCAAATCTGGACAAATTATCAAACTTTAAAATTCTTCAGCAATTCCGTTTTAATTAACCTGATGAGTATTCAATAGCTCCTTGCTTATATATATATATATATATATATATATATATATATATATGTGTGTGTGTGTGTGTGTGTGTGTGTGTGTGTGTGTATTCAGAAATAGATAATTTTAAAAAGTAGAATTTTACAAATCATTTTTGGCTTTCATAATATGAATAAAGTAACGATTACAACGTAAAGAAAATAATAATAATCAAAAATATAGACACCTTTATTATATCAAATTTCATTAAACGAAACTTATTAGTTTTGACCATTTATGTTAAAAATGACGATACGGATGTAAACAATTAATTCCATAGCAAAACTTTGTATAAAAGTATATAGTTTGGATATATCAACAAATATTAATAATTGTTATATTACAATGATAATTACATGAAACGAAGTCATTGAGACGAAAATAATAACTGTAGTCATCACACTAATGACGATAAGAAACATAATAGAAAGTGTTTTATGATCAGAACAATGATACAATGAAATAATTTGCCAGTAAGTATATTTATCTTAAATACAAACAAAATGGTTAAATTAGGAATAATGTAAAAATAATATTTGCTGTAAATTTCTAAAACGTAATTTATAATGTAAATTTTATTGTTTTTAAGAAAAAATCTGAAGTACAATTTCCACTGATAAATAAACATATTGATTCATAATATTTATATCTCTAACGATTTTAAAGAATTTCGTACTGATTCTTAAAGCATGTACAATAATGATTTATTATTTTAATAAAAAAATTAATAGAAATAAGTAAAATAATCATCGAAATAAAAATGAATACGTTTATAATTTAGATATTAATGGAAATGAAGCAAATGTTATTGGTTATAAATGTTAAGTATGTGCACAATATGAAATTTAAACAAATAATGATCGAATAATAACAATAGTATTAATATAAAAAGATCAGTGATAGCAACTATTAGCCTATTAATGAGTATAACGTTTATAATAAGAAGAGAATAATGCTGACAGCCATAACTATTATTGACGCTCACAAGGCCTTAATAATAAAGTAGACAACGAGGTATCAATAAATATAGCTGCAGTTGCAACAATAATGATCCTAATAAATCGATAGGTGCGTGGGCAGGTGAAGCAGATTGGTTGTGGTCAGACTGGTTGCTCTGCGGATAAAAATCAGTCGACCAGCCTTCCTAGCGAAAAGTGTCCAGTCGGTGCTAAAAACGCCCTCAGTTAAGGAATGTCCGTCTTTCAGTTGTCTATTCGACGAGTTGTTATCACGTGACAATGTGGGATTATCAGAACTGTTTGAAAACATGCGAAGAAGAGCGAAATGTTTTTATTTTTGTTACATGGAAATGCGATAAACATATACTTCCCACTCCCGCACACACATATACGTCTCAGTATTTGCACGGAAATGTGTCTATCGTTGCACATTCATATGCATGTATACATGCTTGTATAAACAAAATGATGTATGTTTTATAAAGATATGTATGAATCTACTGAGATAGCTCATGAGATGTATGCTTATGAAGATCTCTCTCTCTCTCTCTCTCTCTCTCTATATATATATATATATATATATATATATATATATATATAGATATCAGCATGCGGTGTAGATATGGAAGAATCCAAAGGAGTATCCTGTACATACAGTGGTAAGATAACTCTCTAAGAGAGCACTAAATATATATGTATATAAATACATATAGAGCAAATATAAGAAAAATTATTTCACAGTAAATCGGAAGTATGGGCCTATTTTAGGCGAACCATCATCACCTTCCGTTTTTATTGTACAAACGATTTCACACGAAAGAAATTTACAAAGACTTAAAAAAAAAACGAATAAAAATAAAGGTCGCTCCCTTAAAAGAGAAAATTTAAGAAAAAATACATCATTACATCATTTTGGCGAATACACACACATATATTCATACATAAGCATATATATACACAAAATATAATCAAAGAGCACGCACAATAGAGATTATATATATATATATATATATATATATATAGAGAGAGAGAGAGAGAGAGAGAGTGAGAAAGAGAGCGGGATATATATATATATATATATATATATATATATATATATATATATATATATATATATAAATGCAAGGTATTGCTGGGAGTGGAAGACAATCAGAAGACTTTAGAAAAAACAGGAAACCCAACCTTAAAAAGGAAACAAGAAGTTCACCTCTACACCTGTTCAAGACCAGGGAAGATTGCGAACTGTACGATAGGCAAACCTATCTACGCCTCTCTCTTTTATATATATATATATCCCTCACTTACTCTCTATATATAAAAATATCCCTCTTTCACTCTCTCTCTCTCTCTCTCTCTATATATATATATATATATATATATATATATATATTCTCTCTATTATATATCTATATCTATGCATTGATACTATATATATATTAGTGAGAGATAGAGAAACGACAGAAAATGGATCTGGAGTATACAATATTTAAATAAAGTGTTCTAAATAAATGAACAAATATGACAGAATAAAAATTTTTAAATGAAATTAGATTAGGACTATTTCAGGGAGATAGACATGCAAACAGAGATAGATAACTGTTAATAAACTCATATAGGTAGGTAGGTTGGTAGGTAATAGATAGAAAGAAATAGGCTGGTGCACATTGTTATGAAAAGAATATCACAATTAGATACGTAAGAACAAATTGCCATAAATAAGAATCATAAGCAGATAATTATAAAGAAACGGAATAGATTGAGCGATCGACAGAGTGAGATTGTTAGCAGGTTGCGTAGATATCATAAATATGAGCAGAATGAGATTAATAAAGAAAGTAATGTGAACAATACAACATAACCTTATATCTGTGTGTGTACGTATGTGTACGCGGATGTGCCTGTTACACGTATGCATACAATCACACACACACACACACACACACACACACACACACATATATATATATATATATATATATATATATTGCGCTTAAATGGACACGAAAGGAAATGCTTGACTTATAAAAAGTATCGATTCTTTGATGTTGGTCATTGTTTTCTTATTCCTATCTGGTTGTAAAGATTTATTGCTCATCCTTCAAGGTTCTTGTCTAGGTTCAAAGTCCCTACGCTAGCATCAACCCAATACATCCCTACTCCATATCTATACATGCCAGATCATACAACATTAACACGGATTTATATTGTTATTGTAATGATTATTTCTTCAGATTCGCACATTGCGTTTCTTTTATTCTTTTTTTTTTACTTATCGGCCAGCAGAAAACAGAAAGACAAAAAGAAAATGAGATATAAACATTTCTTAACCCGGGCTGATTAAATAAACTAATCTAGTCAGTCGACAATAAATAAAATGTTTTTTTTTTTGTCTTTTGATTCTTTTATATATAAAATTATATGCTATTTTAGCTCACAATGTCGTGCGTGTGATATAATTAAAATTTAAGCTGTTTACATTAGAAATATTTTGATTTAATTATTAAAATATACTAAATAAAGACAAAAAATTATACTTGCTTATTTTGTAAAGTTCTATGAAGTAAAAAAATCAACCCAAATATAGACTCAAATTTTGCTGTTCTATCAAGTGAAATATCTTTATATATCAAAATCTGAGTTGTGCATCAATTTATTTTTAAGCATTTGAAGAGCAGTCATCAAAACGAAACTTCAAAAATTCAATATTTTTTAGATTTTTAAACTTCATAAGATTTACGAAATAAAATGTTAATTGAATTGGTGATGAATATTAGTATCATATCAATAAGGATTTACAATGCAAATCCTTAATGTCGCAACATAAAAATCTAACAAGAAAATCAGTGAAGTCTAAAAAAGGAAACATTTTGTCTTTCTTTTCTGAATTCCTTATTCCATCAATTTTTGATATGCAGCAAAAGAAGTTTCAAAATGTCACGAGAAATCTTAAATTATTAATGTTTTTCGTTGTTCAGTTTTAGACTAAAATCATTTATGATTTGCATTTTATTTCCTTAAACTGATTTGCAAAACGAAATAAGTGGAAGTGATGTGGTATAATGAATATATTAACATCCAACCTAATATAAACTGTGGCCAATGTTTCACTCAGTGTTTGATCAGACGTCACTTGTGTGATATTAGCGGAAATTATATTGTTAAAATATCAATGACAAAAATAATAAGAAAAATACGAATAATGTTAAATTTGATGATTATTCTAAGATACGAAATTCTATTACACTCTTGGAATTGCTGCGCCATTTTTTGCTTTTATGAAAGTTTACTTAAGCATCAATATAAACGTGTTTTCTTCAAATTTGTGCTTATACCTGGCATCATGATTGCATTAACCATTTTTTCTCACGCACTTGCAAAATATGCCCTAAAACTTAATAATAATAATGTTCTTCATTCCGTAATTAAAGAAAATAGTGATAATCTTAATACGCTGCCTCTGTGGCCTTCCTAGGGGAAGAGATTCTTAAGTGTTTGCTATCAACACGTAACAAGAGCCGCTCATTTTTAGGTCTTCTTTTCACTTTGCTTTACAACTAGACATTCAGTCAAATATTCATTCATTTATTCTGCTGTTCAGTGATTCGAGTTTTGTCTTCTTGTTAAAGAATGTAGAATAGTTTTATACGAGGCATACTGCAGGGCAAATATTCACCACTCCGCCGCCGACAAGTTACTTGTACCCCTCTACTGGCAAGGGGGATAGCACCTGTGGAAACGTTAAATTGAAATTGGAGGGAAGTGAATATGAAAATCTTGGTTTAAAAAGAGGTGGGCAGAGCATTAATTAGAAAAGTGAAGAAAACTAAGATGATAAAGAAATAATAGGAAGAATTTGAGGGAAGAAGTAAAGGTGTATGGTTTGGAAGGTATTGTACGTTTACTTTCAGTGACAGTAAATTTGAAGATATTCATTGACTCTTAATTTTGTCGGATTCTGGTATTTAAGAAAACAAAGGAAGGAAATGCCAAGAGATATGCTTTACCAGGAACTTGACAACATTAACAGATTTTTTTGCCCTAAGAGGATTGAATTATGACTGAATAAAATTTAATGCATTAATGATTTAAGAATTTGACTATTTTACGTGATTTTAGCAAAAGAAATATTGATAAAATATCAATTTTAACTGCTATCAACTTCGATTCAAATCAACGTAACTGATAAAGTATTTTAATTTTTCTAAATGTTAATGATACTAACATTATAATCTTTATCGTTAGTAATTTATTTTCATGCTAAAATTTATATGCTGGACCGGGAAAAGGGTGGAGAAATTAATAAGTATTGTTATTTTCATTTTGAAATAAAGAGGAACCATATTGGAGTGAGCAGCCAATGTTCGATGATTTCCCTGTTTTCATTGAGCCTTCAGTCTCTGCAAGTCAGAGATTTGCTAAAACTTGCCGAATGAAACATTCAATGAATTGAGAGGTGTATTCTTCATTTTTATGTCATGTTTTTCAAAAAGATGTCGATAGAAAGAAGAAATAGAGAAGAAATAATGAAGGAAGAATAAAACAAGAGAAAAGGCAAAAAATATAGAAAAATGGAAGGAAAAGGAAAGAATGAATAACTGATAGATAAAGAATGTGAAGGTAAATAGGAATCTGTGCAAGAAATATTTCATGAGAAAAAAAAGAAGTGTAAAGAAAAGTAAAACAAGGAAAATTTATAAGATATATATATATATATATATATATATATATATATATATATATATATATATATAAGGTAATTAGAATATTTCATTGGAAAAAGAAAAAGCCTTAAAAATTAGATATAAAAAACAAAACTCGTCAAGCAATCCCCCAAAAGTACAAAGATCAACTGTAGCGTTTGACATTCTAAGAGCAATGATAGCTGTCGGTTTCATTCAAATCCGTAATATTGACACAGTATTTCGCATACGTTATGTCACAAAAAAATTGTCAAATTATAAATATAACAAAGATCCATCTTCTACGTCTTTCCCTCAACACAGTTTCTGGTAACCATTTTGCTAACTCCTATTATTTTTCATTTGATTTTCTATGTTTAATTTAAAAAAAGTCAAACAAAAATATAAAAGTTCGGGATATTTTTGACTTGTGTTTCCTTTCCCAGATTCGTTTTTTCAAAAGAGCACGAAAATCATGTTTCAAAAAATAATTTGTCTTCACGACTTTTTGAAAATTCATTATTCTTCGAAACTGTCGTTTTTGCATTATTTTCCCATTCACTAATTTTTTGTTTCATTCAATTTTTTTATTTCCTATTCCGTTTTCAAATTTCTTTGTTTCTTGATTTTTCTTAACAATTTCGTCTTCTTCCAGTTCGTTAAACTCTTCCAACTCTCTCTCCCTATCTCTCTGTCTTAATCAACTAAATATTTATTCTCCAACACTTCGTAATCACTTCTTTATTCCTTTGTCTTTATTTTCTCCACTTTTTATCCTGATCTTTCGACTTTGCATGTGAAGTGGTGAGGGAGGTGACGTTAATTTTGTTATGTTTTTCAAGTGACAAGAGATTGTATACAGAGTGTGGGTTTTTATACTGGCGTTAGTGTTCATTAGGCGAATGGGTAGAGATATTTAGGATTCTATATTTTATACTGGGATTTACAATTCTTCTTAAACTTTACCTCTACTCCCACATTAACCCCTCGGTCACAAGCCTCAACCCATCTCAGTTCAGCTTTGTATCTCTAGATTTAACCGTCATAGGTTAGCTCTTTTTCCTTCCTCATTTCTTACCGTCATTCTTTTACTGTTTCCCCTTCCATTTTTTCTTTTACGGTGTTTGTTTTCTTTTCCGTATCTTTTTCTTCTTCATTTCTTCATTTTTCTTCGGCCTTCATTTCTTTCTTGTGTCATTTTCATTCATTTATTTATTCATTCATTTTTCATTTATTTTCTACTTTCTTTTCAGATATCATATTTCACTTTTTTTTTATTTCAAACGTCAAACGAAATCTGAATGGCAGATCCCCACCGCCAACATCCTCCCGACCAAACCCGACCGCCATCTTCCTTATTCTCACTTACTTTATATGCAGCAATTAGATAGCACAGTCATCTCGCCGGGGCTGGGACTGCTGGCGAACGAGCATTCTCCATATGTGAGCATTCTCATAGCTTTATTGGAGCGATACTTTGTCTCGGGCTTTCGAAGCTTCAAGAGATCACCTCACCTCAACCAGGAATGACGACGACGACGACGACGACGATAAAGAAGAAGAAGCTTTAAGGCTGTAATTCGTCAATACCTAAAACCTCGACCCTTCCGCCTTTTTTTATATTCACTCGTCTCGTTTCTATTCGTCATTATTTAGCTTATTACCGCCTCCTACATAGCGAAAGAGGCAAGATCACCATCTCTAAATCTGATCGGTGAGTAAAATGTAAGCGAATTTGCCTCTAGCATCGGTAGCAGGATGGCATCTTGAGAAGTGTTAAGTTTTCAATGCAAATAATTATGTGCTCAGTGTAATCTCCCTTCTACTTTATGTCCGTTCTTGCCGTTTACGTTATAGATATATGTGGATTTGCGTCGTGGTGCAGTAGATATCGGCTTGGAAATAGGAGAGCCGAGTTCGAATTCCAGTTGAATTCGTTGCATTCACTTAGGCGTACATACCCTTACGAAATGTATTAATTCGCTCAATTATGAGTTAAATAGCAGAATAAATTGAGTTCTATAGCCTTGTTTGGCAACCAGTTTAAGTAAAGGCAAACTACTCCAGGAAAATCTTCTGCCCAGTCAGTCATGTCTTTTTTCAGTTAAGTGCCAGACGTGATACATGTCTCAAAAGAGACATGTATCACGTCTGGCACTTAACTGAAACAGCTAGAAAAATAAATTGTCTTTGTATACGAAAACAGAGCAGATATGAATTCTTCAAAAAATCAGGCAAATGTGTGTTTAAAAGCATTATTTCGGTCTTTGTTTAACTGTAAGTCCTTCGTGGTCGAGCGGTCACGACACATCATATCAATTGACGATTTCCCCTAGGGGACGCAGGTTCAAATCCTACCGGAGGACGCATATTTGCTTAGATATAAATAAATATACGGTTTAATTATAAAAAAAGAGTATCTACTCAAATACGACTATCCATTGAAATAATGCTTAAACAAATAAATGTTGGAATTAATCCATTTAATAACGGATATCATAAAATTTTGTATATATATATATATATATATATATATATATATATATATATGTCAATTCTTGGTATCTCCTGACGGGTGGACAGAACGATTTTTAAAGGCTCCGTCTACGAAACTGAGATTTTGAAAATAATATCAGTTAGCTAAGTGACAAATTCTATATTTATATTAATCATGTGTGTGTGTACACACACACACACACACACACACACACACACACACACACATCTATCTATATATTTATCTATCTATATAAATTCAGATATTAATAAAATATATATGAATGTAAAAAGACTATATGAATAATCACAGAAGGAAATCGTCTTTATTAAAGGGTTCCGTCCTTTGATGAACTTTATCAAGATGTACGAATATTATTTTTTTTACCTGTAGACATCATTCTGTATGCAGAAGTAAAATATCGTTAGGTTTTCAAAATTGTTAAATTTAAGAAGGATAAAAAATATTTGTAAGGCTAACTGTGAAATTCAAGGTAAACTATGAAGGAGGCTAAGTGCCCAATAAACGGAAATTAGTAAATGTTATTGTCGTTGATTTTTTTCTTATTTGTTTACATATATATTTATTTGCTTTTATTTATATTGATGTAATTATTATTTAACATTTTATTTTAATTTAATAGACCAAGTATGCATTTATTTAAAAAAAATAAAGGTGTTGCCTTAGCTAGTTTCTTTTAATTAAAAAAATATGATTAAAATTAAAAAATGATTAAAATATGATTAAAATTTTAAAAAAATATGATCATATTCTCCTTGCAAAAGAAACATTTCATTTAGAAAGGAAAATATTTGAAAAATCGTGGTTGGAATTATTTTTGAAGATGATTACAACATTTGATAAATTATGTTTACGGTCCATTTGTTTTTCATAGCTACGTCTATTTTAAAAATTCTGAACGTTTCCCCAATATATTGTAAGGCGCAGTCGTGACTGTTTATTTTATATATACTTGTTTCAGAATTATTAATATGTGATATTTTGGGTTCTGATCATATTCATAATAGTTTGAGATGTGGCTGTAATTATTTTGATATTTTTAATATTAGATAAATTGTTCTAGTAGTAATTAGTTAATATTATATGCCTGTTTATATATAATTTGTTATTGTTGTTTTTATCTTTTACTATTTTTTTAGTATTTGTTTACTAGCCAGTGTTACCATGAGTCAGACTTTGTACCAAGGTTGACTGAGTCAAAAGACATCATAAATATTTGCCCATTCATCTGATTTGCATGCGGTTATATTTTAAGTGGAAATTTCTGAAAATTAGTGGATCTACTGCGTAGGTCAAACAAAAACAATATTAATGACTGGAATGATTATCGAATTGTTTCATTAGCTATATATAAATACTGTTGTGCACTTTTCTTATGTGTAATAACACTTTATACCTTATTTCCTGCTTACCACTGAAACCTATTAATTTAGTATAAAAATAAAATCTTCATCAAAAATATCTTGGTCCTCAGACAAAAAAAAAAAAAGTACTGCAAACTGACACTATTACACAAAATTATAAGTGTCTTTAACAGGATGAGATGGAAACTACTTCTGCAAGAATAACAAGCATTCTCCCATCCTGGATAACACAGATTTTTATAGATTTAAATGACACACACGCACACACACACACACACACACACACACACACACACACACACACACACACTGACGACCAGTTATTTAAATTTGAGAAAAACTTGTTGGCACTGATTAACAAAATTAAATTTAGAAATACCAATAACGAGCTACAAAATACAATATGGATGGATATATCGAAGTTCGATAAATCTGATAAAAATTATTATTCAATCGGACAAGACGAGCCAGCATTATCATATCAACGCGGTGACCTACTACAAAGCCATTCTCCGTGAAATTAGCAAAAACTACAAAAAGCGCTTAGTAACTGGGAAACCAATATAAACAGGTAAGTGAAAAAAATTAATAATGGCCTTAAAATTCATGACAGAGTCCCAATTTTGAATAAGCAACAGGCATTTTTCAAAATTAAAGACCTTAAACAGTCTAAAATATGGATTACTAAACCATTCCAAAAACTACATGGGTAGAATTGGCAAAAATCATTCTTGAAAGAACTCCCAAATTCACCAAGAATGCTTTAGGCATGTACCAATGGAAGAACACAGCCGAGACAATTGATTGATTCACAAAAATAAAAAAAGAAAATGGATTGTGCTTTCATCCAGTTTGATGTTTGTGACTTTTATCCGTCCATATCTGAAAAAAAATCAGAACCTCAGGTTTAAAATTGACTAAAAATTACTGCCCCATCAACGACCAAGACATTAATATCATTAAACAAGCCCACAAATCCATCTACGATGGACTGTGGATTAGAAAAATAACCTTGATTTCTTCATTTCTATGGGAGCGTATGATTCTGCAGAGGCCTGTGTTTTAGTCGGACTTTTTTTTTTGCTCCGGAAACTTATGCACATCTTCCATTTAAGTATCACCGGACTTTACCGAGACGACGTATTAATCATCCTCCGTAAAAAAAAAGTCCACAAAAAACGGACAGACTTGGAAAAGATCTAATCAATTTTTTCAAAGACCACGATAGCTACCATCACTAATGCTAAAGTCGTAAGATGTTACCGTCGACTTGAGCAATGGTCTTTACAATCCGTACACCAAAGACTCACATATTCCTAAATACATCAATAGGGAATCAAATCAGCCCCACTGAATTATCAACAATTTGCATAAATCAACCCAATTTCGTTCAAGTACCAACTTTAGCAATAAGGAAGTTTTTGACAATTCCAAAATTAAATACATTAATGCTTTAGAAAAAGTGAACTCAACAGTAGTTTAGAATACTCTGTTAAAAACAAAGTGGGCAGAAATAAGCAGAAACCACGTAAACGTAACATTATTTGCTTTAACTCACCCTTAAGCCGTAATGTCCAAAAAAAAAAAAAAAGCACTGGAAAATTCTTCCTAAATGTAATTCACAAACATTCACCCCCTCCCCCCCATACACACAAAAAAAAACAAAAATGTTAAAGTAAGTTATAGTTGTGTTAAGGACATTGATAAATAGATTTCACATCATAATAATATATCAAAAAAATATTTGAATCACCTGAATAATATCAGTTACCCTACGACTACTACTACTAATGACCTTTCTAAAAATAATTGCAATTGCTGAAAAAATAAAACCTGTCTATTGATTAGCCAGTATATGTCTGAAAGTATTGTTTATAGAGGTCGCATTCATTCGGATAATGATGATGATGATGATAAATTTTATTTTGGGTCAACCGCTAACATGTAGAAATTTCGCTTTCACAACCACATGTAGTTTTAAACAAAAGTAAATACAGCAAAAGCACTGCTTTATCCATATATTATTGTAAATTAAAAAAAACAATAACAAGAATCCAGTTATTACCTGTAATATCGTCGTTAAGACCAAATCTTACAATGGAAAGTGAGACAGATGTAACTTATGCCTTTTAGAAAAATTTGTCATCTTAAACCATATCAATAACCATAATCTATTTAATAAAAATAGTGAATAACCACATGCTGCTATAGAAAAATACTTAAATTTTTAGACACTGATTGATACATATTCTTCTATACGTTTGCTTCTTTCTTTCTCACTTTCTCTCTTCCTTTCTTTCTTTCCCCCGAAAATATTACTATTAATAATTATGAATTACACCCCGTTGATTTCATCTTACTGCATTTTAATATCTTTTAAAATTTAAAATTTAATTTTAAAATTTTAATTCTAAACTTTTAATTCAATTTAATCTTTGTCTATTTAAAATTTACCCTTGCTAAAAAAACAAAACAAAAAAAAAACAGTAACCTAACTTTATAAGATTCAACTCTCACAAATAAGATCACTTCAAATATACAAAAGCAGGATATATTTCTAATCCTGAATAGAAATATCAACTATATATATATATAAATTACTTTTTTAATCATTTAACCCGGAAGCAAGGCGATACAGCCACTAAGAGAGAAGGGAGAAGGTTACTGCAAATGAAATAAGAAAAGACAATAAAAGAAAAGATAAAGAACAAAGAAATAATAACGCTTGAGGTTGCATTTAAATCTTTGAAAATCATAGTTTACAAGAAAACAAGAAACTGGGAGAGTCTCACAAGTAAGAAGCGTACGGTAAAAGAAAATGTTAACAGATCTTATGGTTACAATTACAGACTTTATGGTTGAAACTTCAACAGTAAAATAATGAAACCTAACTGCTAATCTACCACGGCATTTAAATTCGTAAATTCGTAATTACTATGAAAATATTTATTTAAAAAGAGGCACATGCAACCTATTTTACGGTGGTGGGAAAGTGAATGAAACCGAGATGACAGGTCAGAACTGATAACATTGCACATTCTTTTTTTGATCCTGTCAAGAATCTGTAGAAGCACCAGATCAGCTACTGCCGCAATATTCGAAGCATGAACAAACCGTAGACTTATAAATATTTAAGATATATTCTGTCGAGAAAAAATGTCCATAATGACACAGTGAATATATAATTGTTCCACTTTATGTCAATGAAAAATGTGAGACCAAGAGATGGTCCAGAGAGTTTCTCTCTTGGAGGTTAGCATCAGCCATGCGAATGGAAAGCAAAAATATTCTCAAACTATTAAAGAAAACAGATTCGTTTTGGAGGTGTTAACATTAACACGTCATATTTTCCCCTAGTCAAAGTTCGCAGAAATTATACACTTAAGTTCTCGTTATCTTTAAATAATATGCGTATCTATGCTGACTGACTGATCTGTGTTATATTTTAAAGAAATTTCATAATACGAAGAAGAAAATCCGATATTGTATGCTAAATATGAAATAATAACAATATATATATATATAGTCATCCGCAGGCAGATCTGTTTTGCTGTATTATAGCTCATCAGTACGATTGCTTTTAACTCAGGATTGAAACCCGACCGAATTGGTGTCAGTCGGCGATTCTACCTCTGGGCGTTCGGTATATATATATATATATATATATATATATATATATATATATATATATATATATATATTTTAAACTATTGTTCTCATCTTGGTTGATATTTGGAGTAGATAGATTAAACTATCGCCCGGTTCACACTCCATCCACATCTATTGAACAGGTGAAGAGGCTCATCCCTTGTTCCTTGTTTAGGATGTGGTTTCCGGCTTTCTCTTTTCCAATCTTTTCACTCCTACATAGCCCCCTGCGCTTCAGTGGCCTTACCGACTTGCTCGGGGTGATATGATTAAAAAAGAATATATATATATATATATATATATATATATATATATATAGACACAGCGTTTCGACCAAGTACCCTCTTGTCATCATCAGGTGTCCATTGATAGGCTCATATGGAATATCTGTTGATTATTGTGATATATCTTATGATATCAATTATTATTCCACCGTGATGGATCGATACGTCATTACCAGATCCAATAATACTATATATGTATAAGATTCTATCAACCAAGACGAGATCAACAGTCCGAAATAATACCAAGATATATTGAAAATTAATCATCTCAGAAATAAATCCTAAAATTATGGTGTATATCAGTAAACATTTGCACATGCTGATTTTCTCAAGCCAAAGAAAATGTAATATCGTATAAAATGCGAATTTGCTAGTTTATAACCTCACTAAATCTCAATGCTTCCTAAATTATATTTATCACTTTGCTCAAAATTCCGATATCATAGTTTCTAGCAATTGAAATTTTGAGTTTATAAAATCGTTTTCCTTCTGCAACGAATGAAAAAAAAAAAAGAAAGTTTTTATGCCTAAATTCTTGGAAACTCATTATAATCATTATTTATTCCTTCCCAATGGGAAAATGTTCCGCACAATGTTGTGAACTTAAAAATAAAATGGTATTAATAATTGGTTGAATGAGGACAAAACTTGATGAAATTAAAAGAAATTCTTCATTCTAGTCAGCTTCTGTTCGATGAAGTGCTTTTTAATTTATTGATTAATTAATGTAATTAAAGCATGAATTGATAATCAACGAAATTATGCATAACATCATTAATCGTCAACAGGAAAAAAATGTAATTTAAATTCAAGTTTAAAAGATGAAGAAAAAGACGATGACACATGTACAGAGGTGTGTGCACACGCGTATACATGTACTAACATGCAGACATATACATAAATATAAGAGAGTGAGGAAAAGCTATCGACTTCCATAAATTCTGATAAACTGACCAAACATTCCTTTTTGGTCGAGCTAAGAACATTTCAGCACCGTATTGTAGAGCCATACATGCCAGGAGAAAAGGGATAATCAAAGAGAAATAGAAACAACTGTTGAAGTTACACAGGAATTTGTGTTATTCAGACTCACTAACCCAATGCCAGCAAACATAACTTGACATATTTTACTATTCAGCTCGACAAAGAACCTGTAATTGCAGAAATTCGAACTCAAATCGTCGTCTTCCGATTCAGTAACATAATAAAAGCATAATTCCAAAACAACTGGAATTATTTTTGTGTTTGCGTGTGTCGAATGCGTGATTTTTAGTTGAATTCAAGTTAATTTATTGTAATTAGGATTTAGATTTTCTTGTCAATAAATATTTCAACTGTAATTGTGGTGCAGTGGATATTGGTTCGGAATGAGAAATTGGAGAACTGAGTTCAAATTACAGTTAAATTCGTTGCACAAGTACCCTTGGGAAAAGTATTAATCCATCTCTCATCTCCTGGGTTGAATAGCAGAAAAGAATGGGTTGTATAGCCTTGGTTGACAACCAGTCTACTGCAGAAAAAAGGCAACATACTTCAAGAAAATGTTCTACCGAGTCAGTCATGTCTCTTTTGAGACATGATCGCCCAAGCGTCTATCAGGTATGGTAATTAACCATGTGGATATATATAGGTGTTAGATAGGCTTTATATGCTGTGTATGTTTTCTTTAAAATATTATGTGCATGTATGCGTATGTTGGCACACATGCGCCTCACGCCTAAGTGTACGAATGAATTTCCGTGTCTGCTTTCATATAAGCAAGAATGTGTGGAGATTTCTACTGAATCGCATTCAGAGTTTGTTATGAAAGAATTTCGTTGATATTTAAAGATATTTTAAAATTTCCCTGCTCAGATAAATAATCATGATATTATTAATAATTAATATTAAAATTTCATGCATGCTTTTGTTTCTTTTCAATTATTCATTGACATGAACTTTCCGATTTATTTGTTGGAAAGCCTACATATTTATTATTGCTAGTATTACATGAGTTTATTTTATATTTGAAAATAAATATATTTATGATATTTTTACCAAACAACCTATGCTTTCCCCACGCTCATAAAATGACTCACAAACAAAAGCATAATAATACATAGCAAATAACTGCAGACAACATGGATGTTCTCTTATCTGAAGAATGGCATCTTGAAAACCTTTTTCAATATATCTTGCCATCAATTAATTTTCTAAAAGATTAAAAAAAATAATTTGCTTTTACTGTGATAAGAAAAAAAAACTCAATTGCTAGCGAATTAATTTGAAAATGGCTCGATTAATAATTCAGTTTAGTGGCTGTAGTTTCATTTACGAAGAACCTGTTTTTAGATTTAAAACTGGAATCCCGAAGATAACCGACCCTTTTAATAATATGCGTAAGTACGGATATGCAACTAGTCTGAACGAATATATCTCAATCGTTTTTGTTATTGCTTTTCCCCCAGACAATATCGAATAACTTCTTGAAGCAGTCTGAGCTCAACGATAGTTATTCCCATTCATTGCATATAAAAGTATAATCTTCTCATGACAAAGTGTTAATTTTTCTGAAAATGCGCTTGCTGGAGTAGCGTGATGGTTAAAGTTTCTGGCAAGGGAACTCAAGGTTGCGACCAGCGTATTTGTTATATCTCGACTAAAAGGTAAATTTTGTGAATTTTGAGCAAATATGTTATATTTAGTACATTGCTTTTCATGGTAAAAACTTTAAATATCAGATCTAGTTAAAGTTATAAAGGGTACTTTCCATCACAAGAGATAGCCGTCAAGTACCATGTGATTTGACGTTTTGTATTTTCTAGCATTTAAGTGAGGATAAGAATTATTTAATGATGCCTGTGTTCTATGTAAGTTTCATATAGCAAATATTGATTACACATTTTGACTATTAAGGAATCTGCTATTATTATTTCATGCCAGTGAAAAATGACTAACGATGTGACCAAAATGATGATAGAGTTTTAACAGAAATATCCCAATAATTCTACTCTGCTTAGAATGTCTGCCTTTAGCGTCGCTTCCGAATCATACTCGTCTACTTGCAAACCCAGGGAAAATAGATAAGTTCTGCACTAGAAAGAATTTGAAAATATTACTCTGTAATAAGCTTCCCTTGTCTCGCTGTACCTTAAGCATGTCTTTCAAAACCACTCCATCAGGAAATGAAACATTGAGGAACATATTTTGTGCCTTAAATTCCAGAAATATTCAATAGCATTACACACACACACACACACACACACACACACATGTATATATACAGAGAGAAATAGAGAGAATTACATAGGAAAAGAACTAGATAGATAGATAGATAGATAGATAGATAGATAGATAGATAGATAGATAGATAGATAGATAGGAAAAGAATGAGACAGATAGATAGGAGAAGAATGGATATATATCATAACAAATTAGATATAGATAGCATTTAAAAATGTTAAAACAAATATCTCTAATATGAAAACTCATTAATTAACGTTTTCATGATATTTCAATTTTGTTAGTTACTTTGTTTTTCATCTGAAAACACATGCTCTTTACAGATTTCTTTTCGTGTTCTTCTTCACTACTAAATTTGAACATTTTCAATTTCGTTTATGCTCTTATTTCAAATGATATATTTCATTTTGAAATTTTACTGGCTGTACGACTATGCCAGATGATGATAACAAACACACTTGGCCCAGTTACGGGCAAACGATATCAAAAGAAATGGTGTGACCGATGATCTGTAAATAATCAATCATGTCCGAACGTTCTTCCTAATCGATAAACTCTCCATGAAAATATAGTCATTTGTTCGTCAAATATCAGACGGATAAAGATTTGACCTTATTAAACGATTGAACTGTGTCAGCAATATTGATTTGATTGGTAAATAGGCACCAACCAAAATACTTGGAAATATAGTAGGTCCTAATCTAGTACCGAGTGTGTAACATTTCTAATTAAAAAGCAAAAAATCTTCACCTGATTTTAAATGAATAAATTCTATTACCTATTCTCTCTGCTCGTCATTTAGAAATAAATCTTCGTCCTCATAAATCACACGACAAAATATGGACAATTTGAATCTATTAATGAGGAATACACGCTAATAAACGTTGCTATATATAAAGTTTAATTGATAAACAGGCATAGTCTCATACAGAAGTACAGAATATTTTCTATACTTACACAGCCACACATTCATGTACAATTAGGTATATTTCAATCTAAGCTGCAGTGAATGGCTTAATGAAACTGTGGCTTTGCGGTGGTGTTTGTCATTGCGAAGTATTCTCTAGAGTTTCAGTTAGTCATATACAGACCGTGATTGACGGAGACAAAGCCGACAGACAGCCAAGCAGAGGGACTAGCCAATCATTGTGCCGGCATTTTACCAGCTTCTAATGGTTCAAGTGATTGGAGAGGGTCGAATATGTACAACAATATTTCAAACAGAAAAAAAAAAGAAGGGAAAAGATCAAATGAAAGAAAAAAAGTCTATTGAGATAGAAAGAATGAGACAGACATTACGAATTCTGAACAGGTGGAAAATTTGTAAACGATAAAATTAAACATGTGCCACTCCCTTTCAAGACATAGACATTTATGACTCTCCACAGCTTTTTGTTTTTGGTATGAATTAATAATGAGAGGAATAGAGAGAAAGTGATAGTGATATTTTAGTTATATATGATAATTGCAATAACAGGGAGGAATGAATAAAATTTATATCAAGTGAATGAGAAGAAATAAAGGAAAAAGATGTGGAAAGTTTAAAAAAAGCGAAAAGGAATATGTGGAAAGTAAGAGAGAGAGAGAGAGAGAGAGAGAGAGAGAGAGAGAGAGAGAGAGAGAGGGTGATGAAAGGAATATTGCGTTGACCACTGGAAAGGGAGTAGAAAAGTGTGAGTAGGAAACAGAGAGAAAGACAGCGTGAAAAGAGTCAGGGGCAAACCAATAAATCGGCTTCCAAAGACGCACTCAACCGCACCCCCATGCGCCGCCCCCTCCCCCAACAAACGAAGGTGATTGGCCACGGAACCTTGTCAGATTTCCCGCCAATCTAATTTCTATTCGATCATTTCCTACTTCAATTAACGAGACAACATAAAGTATACAATTACGGGCGCACACTGGGGAACGGTCAAAGCAAACAACCGAAATCAAGCAAGTTCTCCGTCGTCTTCATCGCCATCATCATCATCATCATCTCTCTCCCTCAAACACATACATACAAGCACACACACATTTGTGAGAGAGAGTATGTACGAATGCCAATATTTGCAGATACGCATCTACGTTCATTCTCTCTATGTGCATATTTATATATGTATAGTTATATGTGTATAGATATATATGCAATATACATGCGTCTATATATGACTATATATATCAGCAATGACAGACATACATACGTAAAACACACAAGTACAACATACGCTCAATATACATATATATGTGACACACACTCAACAGAAATAAAATACTGATATTTTACGTTTGCATTTATATATCAGTTAGATATGAGCATTTATCTATAACACACACACACACACACACACACACACACACACACACGTGTGTGTGTGTGTGTGTTTATTTAGGCATCAAATTTTATTTTAGCTATGTCAGATTAAATAAATTGCAAACATTGTGTCTGCTTATTTTTAATAAAATCCGTTCATACTTCCGGATAATCTTTCGCATATTATAACTGAAAGATGTAGGAAATGAGCTGTAACGTTGACAGATATATTTTATTATTCATTTCTCGATGTTCCAAGTTCTTTCAATCTTCTTCCAAGATCATCTTCTGGGGTGTGGTAATGTTCTAAAATGTCTATAGAAAGAACAGTGTTTTTCATGCTTTAACACATGCATGACCATGACATTTCAACATAAAAAAAATTCCATTTTAGATAATTTTCACGCTAAGCAATTTGTCAACCGTTATATTTGAAGCAAGAAGAAAAAATTACAGTAGTTTTTAGCAATGCAGTTTGGCGTTTATTTTTTGTTACCACAACTCTAGTATGTTGTGCAGGAGGCATATGTGGAATTCAAAAGATAAAATGCAGACAACTTACCCATCGCACCCTGTGTGTATACACACACACATATATATAACACATACAACTAATATACATCACACACACATATATAACATACATATAACAGATGTATACATATCTATATATACTCACACACACACATATATATATATATATATATATAGAATGATACTTGACAAGATAGCGTCTTAAGTTGTCAATTCAAACATCATCATCTAACAACCCCGCCCAACTGAGACTGTTTTGTAAATATTTACATGTATATAATATTATATAGAAACGTGCTATTTGTTGCCTAGACTCCAGGGCGAATATTGGCTGTAACTGTAAGATATATTCTCCTAAATATTCGTGAGCATTCATATATATATATATATATATATATATATATATATATAAACACATACATTTGAGTGTTTTATATAAATATCTCCGTTAACTTGGCATTTAAATGTATTGTCTACATGTTTATTGATTATGTGCTTGTATGTACACGTCGCCCCTCTCTACGAAGAAGTATCGCAGGTTGCCAGCAGCCGTATGATACACGCGCCAATTATCTGTCACCACTTAGCCGAATATTACCGAAGCCCCAGTCGATCAAATCACTTCGGCTGATCATCTTCGGAAGGCTTTGAACATTTTGTGTCTTCCGATGGTAAAACTCAGTATCAGAAAATAGAAATAGGCCGGTAGGGTGAGAGATAACATTGAAATCAAGAGTGAAAGCCATGAGGTGATATAATTGAGGGAGGACGAAATTTATAAGGCGCTCACATTCTATTTCAGCAAAATGATTTAGAATTGTGTTGAATAAGACGAGGAGAAAACGAGTTGCGAATAGAAGAGGCAAGAAGAAATTTATAATCACTATAAATATATACAGTGATTAACATTGATTTGTTTTATTTACTCGGATATTTTCTCTCTTCAGTGTACATCTACTCATTGATTTCCAACTTGACGGAAAGCTTCAAATTAGGCATACGTTTGTAATGACAAATCAAAGTGTTAAACTTTTGAAAAAATAATCTCAATGGTGCATAACGAATTTTAAAAATGCAACGATTTTTTGTTGTTATCAAAGATTTATTTTGAAATTTAGTTTATTGAGAATTGAGTTCTGGAAAGTGAATTAACTAATCACAAAACTAGCTTATCACCCGTTTATCTGCAAATGAAGCTTTCTTGCCTGAGTAGATGCGACTTATAAACAGAGCATTTATGAACAAATTTTTCTCTATAGAAGTTTCATCACAAAAGTTCATAAAAAAGAAATCATGCTAACATTGCTTACATTGATGTAATAAGAATAATTTTGAAATAAAACAACTTATATAATATTTGTCTCAAGAGTATCTATATTTATATGAATGCTATTTTATATTTTTTATTGAAATGAAACATTTTGACTTAAAGAAAAAGGAGTCGTGGTATATGAAAAGAATGATGTTAAATGCAATAACCGTATAATGAACAAAAGAAAAAACTGTATTTGTTTTCCTCCAATTGTTTCAAAAACAGACTGATTTCGAACACGAAAAGCAGACGTTATACAAATCCCCCCCCAACACACACACACAACATAATCTACAGGAGGGAGCAGATAGCTTGAAGCTGGTAAGAGATTAAATATTTGTGCGCATCAGTGGGTGGAGGTGAGGCTACACCGGAAGTGTAACAAGTGGAACACACAGAGATAATGGAGGCGAAATAAAGTCAGAACCAACGATTAAGTCGTTGCAGTGCAGTGTTTGCTTATTTACACGACAATGTCGCTTGTCCTAAGCAATTTTATGGTTAATCATTACTTAGAAAGCTTCCAGTATTAATGGGTATGGCTCAAAGGTAAGGAGCAGAAAGAAAGGAACAACGTCCTTCATTAACACAGGTTTATTTAGAAGAGACTATTTTAAAAGCCAACAGCCTTTCCTTTAGTGAGCAGTCATGAATCTGTTAACATCAAAAGGATATAAAAATAGAATCACTTGTTGAAGACTGTTGCTTTAGTTTGACACAAGGCTACAAATGTAATCTAGTAGGAATCGAACACAATACGGTAGTAACTATGAGCCACAGTAAATATGAATATATTGAAGTTGTGTCTGCATGAATTTTATTTCTTATAACCACCATTTATCTGTCGATCCCAGTTTTAATTTCTGCAAGAAAACGAAAATCAGAGATCCCGTTCGAACCAATATAATGGTTCGTCAGCCATTTTTAAAGGTTTTCGTTAGCGTTTTCCCGCTCCTTTCAATTTGATTCCTTTAAGCAAACTTTTGCATCAAGTGTGGCTAATTTCAGAAACCTTGCTCTCCTTATTGAATAAGTCATTTTCTTGGGGTGGTTAATTTTTAAGTGCCCAACCTTCAGATATTTCCGCTACTACACTAGGCGAGAGAAATAAACAGATTTTGAGAGACTTTTAATAGTAACCATTAAGTTGAATAAATCTCAATATTCTTCTTGATGATGGTCGTTGCCGATTACACCAGTCGACATTTTTCGACCAAAATGTTGTTGGGCAATAGATTCATGCTTCTCGGCTATTTTTTCGCTATGAATATGAAAATTAAGTTCATTTAATCACTTTTTCTCATTACAGATAATTTCTATTTTGCTTAAAATAGGCCAAAATACCCACTTAACAGTGATATGCTAGGGCCAAGTAAAACCAAATTTAAACGTTTTCAGGTTAGAAAACTTATCATAAAAGAAAAAGTATACCAAGAACTTAAAGAATGCATTCATCAGCAGATAATGTCTGACTGTTAAATTTTATCCGCCATGAAGTAATAATTTTGATGAGTACAGAAGCACGTAACGGTATGCCAAAAAGCGAACAAATCGCTTTTCAGTTTTGTTGCACCAGGATGTCAAACTGCCTTGTATAGATTTTTGGTCAGACAAGATGCTGGTAGTGTTGAGGATGGGTAGGAAAAGTGCCTAGTTGGTTATGACTATATCGTGTTTGGCGGCTATTTTAAGCACTGTTGAAAAAACATTCTAATCTTGCTAGTATCAAATCCACTCGCCAAGCACCCTAACAACCCTAATTGTTCAATGTCCTTATGCATGTTAAAGAGAGACTGCATGACAATACCAGACCTCTGTAAATACAAGTGATATGATAAAATCTTATAACGCTTTCAGGCTTAAAGTAAAAACTACGAATAAAAACTAAAATCACTTTTCTTGAATGACTTCTGAAGAGCATCTTCTATAAAAAGTAGAGAAGAAGCAGAAATCACAAAGTTTTAACAAGCTAAGAACATTGAGGGCACAAGAATATTTTCCAATGAAATATCTCTCATAAGATCAAGCATTTTCGGGTCACTTTATCTAAACTGAAATTGCTTAAAATTCCTTTGGAACGTTATTTGGATACTTTTTCTTGAATGATAAATCATTTTAACATGAAACAAAATGTTTCAACTATGTGACTCGCATTTGTCTATATTTCTGAGATGAGGCAGCATTTATATTATTCGGACTATTGTCGTCATCTTTGTTGCCATTTGTACGACGTTGCAGCCGGAGCGTACAAAGGCCGAAACGTGGTAGAAATGGCTATTATGGGGAGGACAATAATCTGAATAATGTAAATAGTATATGTGACTCGCATATTCATGCCGTGGCATATCTCTGTGAATTAGGTATTAAGAAAAATAGAAATTATGTGTACCGAGAAAACGTAATGCGATGGGGAAAAATGGACTTGATTTTCAGATTCAGTGTGAAAAAATAGTCCGCAAACAGGTGCCCATTGCCCAACAACATCTGGGTCAAAAAAATTTTGATCGGTGTACTTCTGTAACTATACAATGTCAAAATATATAATTTCCTCAGGTGCCCATATTGTCTTAGGTGTTCATATCCTTAGGAACGGATCACCATGCAATTCAGGAGACATTTTTATTAGCCTTGTCTTCTGATTTGTATATTTCATTTACTCTATGACTAGCCCAATCTTCTTAGATAATTGAAGAATTTCCTGCCCGGTACAAGTTACCTTGTCACAATTCTTACTCTTGATTGACTGATATATTTATTTCTTAATGCTATTCTTGTCCAAGCAATTCTGCTATTATATATATATATATATATATATATATAATATATATATTATTTATTCATAAATTATAACATGGATATGTTACAATATTACTACAAAAGTAACCATTTTGTTTCAACACTTTTGTGTCTTGTCAAGTGATGTGATAGTTCTTAAATAGCATTTAAGAACCATCACATCACTTGACAAGACACAAAAGTGTTGAAACAAAATGGTTACTTTTGTAGTAATATTGTAACATATCCATGTTATAATTTATAAATAAATAATATTAACTCTACTTTTGCATTGAGCACTTTTTTAAAAATAGTGTTTCTTTGGACAAGGAACATTATTCCAACAATACTTATATATATATATATATATATATATATATATATATATATATATATTATCCTATGTTTTACGCACGACTTAGTCTCATGCATTTTTACCGATGTGTGTATGCACACATATATATACTTATTTACCTTCTTATATATATATATAAATATATATATTTCGCAGCATGAAGTTAGTTTTTTTTTTTCTCGTCGTTATTTTTCTTGATTTCTCTACAATTCTTCTATTTACGACAAAATTTCTTTTCTCTTTTTTCTTTTACTGATATTCCAATTTAGTTTACCAGATTTAAAAAATTCTCTTTATATTCATTTTTTCTTCTTGCTTCTCAGTCACATCCCTTTCTGTCTGTTTCGATATAAACTTTGCCATTTTTCTTTTCCTTCCACCATTTTTTTCATTGTTCTCTATTTTTTTTCTTTCTGTTCGAGACCATTTTTCTTTCTGTCGCCACCGTATCCCCATTTCTTTCTACCTAGTCGTCTCTCTTTCCTTCCCTATTCTTCACCAGAGATGATATTTCCAAAGATAGTTTGATTGATTTGTGCAGCCGCATCACAACGGAACCCCCCGAATGTATTCTTCCGCGCACAATGATTACCATTTGTGGCAAAGGACCGGACCCGATTTCCGTGTTTCTGGCTGCAATCTTAAAAGATGGATGACACGCGTCTAGTCACTTCCGCTTCTAACACATCTACACACAACAAATGCCATAAAATATCTTCTGCTCTACCCGCAAACTCAACATCTCGCCTCTATTGACTCTTATTCCTTCTCTCAACTTACCAAATTTCTTTCTTATTTTTGTATTGTCTTTAACTTTCCTATTTTTATGAATACATATGTGTTCTTCCCGTTTTCTTCATTCTTATACTTTCTTTCTTCGAAATTCGCTTTACTTCTCTCGATTTGTAATATCTTTAACATCTTTCTTTACTAGTACTTTTTAGCATTACCTTTATTCATGAAGAACACTTTTTTGTCGTCCACCATTGTCTTTGCATTTCATTCTTCATCTTTCTATCAATTTGAAATACATGTTTATGGATATTTATTCGAAATCTGTTTCATAGCACTTCCGATATTTCATTTATACTTCATTCTCCTTCTTTTTATAGATTTCTTTACGCGTTTTTGTACTTGCTCCTTTTTGTTGTTGATTTGTTTACCTTCCTCGATTTGTTTTACCGCCATTCCCTGTTTGTATAGAACAAGCTGATTTCCGGCGTGCACAAAATTTAAACTTGTTTGTATTTCTCTTCATAGCATGTCTTTCTCTTCTGTTAAAAAGTATGGGATATTTTTTCACAGACAGCAAATGTGGATGAGTTGTTTTTCTTTAGTATATGTGTTTTCTTTCATTTTTCTTACGATTGAGAAATTATGACTTTCTTTTTCGATACGGTTCATATGTGGGATCAGAAAGATTAAATCGAAAGAAAATAAATTATTGAGGTATAGAGTTAAGATTAATAAAGAATGAAAACCAGTAAAAGAATATGCTTTTTTTCAGAGTTATAATTCTAAGCGCGCGATCACACGAACTATCTATCTATTGCATACGCATTAACATTTAAGTACATATGGTGAAGCACCAAACTTTATCCGTAACATTCTCGTTGCTAATATAACTATAATAGCACCATACACATAAAAAAAAAAACTAAAATAATGGAAGCATTACTAGTAAATAAAAGCCAGCACATAATAATGGACTCGGCCAGAATGTGCTGATTGTGTTTGAAAAAAAAATCTTTATAGCTCTAGATACATAAATAAAACAATCTATATATTTAGTTAAAAGTAAAATAAAATTCATCCCTGATAATGGCTAAAAGTATAGCCGAAAGCATTTGGATAAATGAAACATTCGGAAATTCTTTCTATAATACATCTACTGAAAAGAAAAAAATTATAAGAATTCATGAAAAATAGATAAAAAAAACTTGCTCCTTGTCTGTTATTTTTAACGAAACATGCATAAAAAGGGGCTGCTGCGTAATTACACACACACACACACAATATATATATATATATATATATATATATATATATATATATATATATATATATTTTAAATCAGATACTTTAATCCAAGTGAAAAAAGCAGGAAGGTAAATTTCTGAAAGTTTCTGAAAGGATTTTTCGGTTGCTGAGGTGATGTGTTATCCCCCGTGGGGATTTTCACATCGAAATGGTCATTCAACATCATTGAATTAATCCTTTTTTAATTTATATATATATATATATATATATATATATATATTAATACTTCTAAATGCGTATAAACGCAAACAGTTTCTCAGTCAAATTTTATGTATAATGCTTTCTGGGAAATTAAAAACAAAACCCAAATCACACCAAAAAAATCGTGGAAAATACGGAATCTGCGACAACAATCAATCCAAAACTTGAAAACTGTTTGGAGGAAAAAAAGCTATTATTACATTCACAGACCAAAACAAACTACTAAATAAATAATTTGAACTCATCTCAAAATGCAGACATGAAAACAAATTTTTTACTACGTTATTTAAAATCGAAAACCGAAAGGAACAAACAAATAATAATTAATAACAAATATTTTAATCCAAGAAAATAACAAATTATCAAACCACTGCCGCTCTTACAATCATTAGAAAAGATAAGATAAAATAAAATAAAATAAAATAAAAAATAAATAAATAACAAATCCAAATAAATTAATTAAACATCGAAAACCGAAAAGAATAATATAAATACAGAAACAAGTGAAATAAATTTATACAAATAAATAAATAAATCACTTCCACCAAAATAACCCTTAGAAGGATTACCCATAATGCACCACTGACCCATATATTTAAAAAGCAGAGTAAAACTCAACATATGACTTGATAATTGCGCCTAACATGAAAGTCTGTCATCTGTGTGTGTTGACTTCAATGTTTACTTTTATATTTACATAGGCTCTATCTCTGAAAATGAGCACTTTATCCTATAAATATAGCACACCTTAAAACCATATATATATATATATATATATATGTATATACTACAATGAATATAAATATGTATTTTATGTAGATATACATAATCCTATAAATTCAAGTGCGTATATACTTGTAGATATAATGAAAACGGTTTGCTAATAATATCTTCCTTCGTGTGTGAGTGTATATTTTGATGTCATTTAATGTTATTTTTCAGAGGTCAAGTGCATCCCTAAATACAGATATATGTGATGATTATAAAGAGAAAAAAACCGCCAATTGTACAGAGAAGATATATTAGCCAATGCTATTATCAAGGGTAAATGTTTGCAACGAAAATGAATTTCATTTGTCAAATAAGTTGGAAAAGTAAGACGTTTAATGGTCAATGTTTTGCGTAGATCGACAAAGACAACAAATGTTGGTATGAATGTATTGCATTTTTTTACCTGCATACGAATCTCTATTTTCTTCTTCAAGAGTATTTCTTATCAGGAGAAATACAGAGTGCAATATTAATACCACCTATCTAATAGTAAGACATTAGCTAAATGAACATACCATTGCTACTAATTTCTTACCATTATGTGGGTGTTTTTTCTGGGAAATATATGTGGGAGGTAAATCTGTCCAATCAGTTTATGGAAAGGAGGCAATGATTTATACCTACGTATATTATACTGGCTGTTAACTGTCCTAAAAGAATATACGTGTTTATAATAAAAAGTAGTCACACAAGATAGTCATTTTTCGAATTTGCACAGAAATGCCATATGAGCATGAATTACAAAATGGAATAAGCCAAGGTTCTTAATTATGGCGCGTATATGGTTGTAAATTAGGTGTATATGTACGGTCTTAGTAATTTTTCATTGTAGAAGCAATGCAATAATATGTATTAAAAACATCTCAGCGATTGCTGGCAAAGTTTCCAACTATCTAATCAGCTGAGAAGCATGCCAATTCCAAAATAATTTTAATTTGGTACCTCAAAAAATGAGACGTTCGTAAATATGGAATCGCATACGTGTGATGAGCGAAGTTGCCGAATGTTGATGGGCAGTTATAGATATCGCGGAACGATTCATATATATATATATGTGTGTGTGTGTGTGTGTGCGTGCGTGTGTGTGTGTGAAACCGGTAAATAAATATTTTTAAGGACCATAGTTGAATTTTCAACATCTTTGTCATATATATATGTGCATACATGCACTCACACACACATATACAAACACATACACAAAAACAGTGTGCGATGGAGAAATTGTTTAAATTATGTAAAAATGAAAATAACATTGACATTTTATTTAACCAAAATTCTTACCCAAATTTTACAAAAATATCTTGAAATCTATTCAATAAAATCGATACTGAGTTTAACCACGGCCTCCAGACGACTTCGGAATATCCTGCAACTCTTTTGAACGGTTTTCGTGTTTAAGTTGATGAATGTTGCCTTCAGTTCATCTTTGGTGTTACAAAAAGTTTTGTTGATTTCTCGTTCAACACATGATAATCAAGGGGGTTGCAGTCTGGGGAGTCAGGCAGCCATATGTAAGTTGCGATATGGTAGCAGAAATTGTCTGACAGGTATAACTGGGTTCTCTTACTTGTGTGACATGGTGTAGAGTCCTGTTATCTGACATAACGTCTTCTAGCAACCGTCTTCTTAACCCCTGACAGAACTACCTCCTTGGCTATGGACTTGATAGTCTTCAATCATGGCCTTGATGTCATCAACAAATTTGGGAGTTCTTTTCTTATCAGAACGATCAGAGTGAGTTTTCCAAGCCGTAACACCTTTGTAATGCACCGAATCCTCTGCACTATTGATGCATAGTTATAGATATCAAGTACTAACCTTCAAATGGCACGTGACAAAATTTGGGCCTAACCGGATTATGAGTTTACAAATTACAGTTATTTAAGTGAAACTACTGTTGCAAATTTTCAACACAAAGGAAAAATCTGAATTTCGTGTGATGATAAAGCATTGTCTTCTGATGGAAAAAAATATTGTTCAAGCAAAGCAGTGGCTTCATAAGTGTTATTCGAACTCTGCTCCGTCGGAAACAATGGTTAAGAGGTGGTATGCTGACTTTAAACGCAGTGATACAGACACAAATGCTACTGAACACTCAGGTCGCCCCAAATCGGCAGTCGTCCCAGAAAACACCAAAAACATCCACAAAGTCATTTGGCCGATCCTAAATTGAAGTGGCGTGAGATAGCAGAGGAGTTAAACATATTAGAAGGCAGTGTATTCATCATTTTACATGAACATTTGTCAATGAGAAAGCTGTGTTCAAAACAAGTGCCGCGTTTGCTCACAGTTAATAAAAAAACAACAACGTGTCGACGATTCAGAGCGTTGTTTGCAACTCCTTCAAGGCAGCAAAATGGAATTCTTGCGTAAATATATGATAATGGATGAAATATGGATGCACCACTTCATTCCGGAGTCAAATCGGCAATCAGCTGAGTGGACAGCAGCAGGTGAAAGCTGTCCAAAGCAACCAAAGGCGCAAACATCAGCAGGCAAGGTTTTGGCCTCCGTATTTTGGGATGCGCAAGGTATTTTATTCATCAATTAACTTGTGAAAAAAAGAACCATCAATAGCGAATATTATATAGCATTATTAATGCGTTTTAAGGAAGAAATCGTCAAAGAATGGCCATAAATGAAGTAGAAAAACTTATCTTTTACCAAGACTACGCACTGTGTCACAAGTCGATTGCGACGATAGCAAAACTACATGAATTGCACTTTGAATTGTTTTCGCATCCATCCTATTCTCCAGATCTGGCACCAAGCAGCTACTTGCTGTTGGCAAACCTCAAAAGAATACTCCAAGGAAAGATATTTGGCTCCAATGAAGAAGTAATATCAGAAACTGAGGCGTATTTTGAGGCCAAAGACAAATCGTTCTACAGAAAAGGCATCGAAGTGTTAGAGAAGCGTTGGAATCAGTGTATCCCCTTAGAAAGAGACTATGATTATGTATAAAGTCGAATTTTGCCTGAAAGTTATTGTTTGATTAGTTAGGCCCGGGATTTATTGAGTGATGTGTTAAGGAATGTCAAAAAAGTTGATCAATGATTTATTTTGTAAGTGGGCGGAATGTGCTTTATTATCTAATGGGTAACGGTTCGGTATGTGAAATGGGAGAGACGTGTTCGAATTCCAGTCGCTACATTGACTTAGGCACAAATATTCATCTCTTCTTATTCTCTGTTATGAGATGAATAGCAAAACAGACAACCTTCTATGGACACTCTCTGTTAAAACATCTTCTGCCTTATCAGTCATAAATCAAAAGAGACAAGCTTATAGCACTTAACTATCTACGTATATATGAAGGTATCTCAAATAAATCCGTAGATTGACACAGTTGTAATCTTAAAATTTTAAGCTATATTAAAATTTCTCTGTATAATATTTGATCTATATGCTTTATAGAGGAGCCTTGAGTCAAATGCATTAACAAGGAAGGAGAAAATATTGAAAAATAAGTATTTTCTGCGTAAAATAAATGTTTTTTTATTCTAAGACTTATTGACGCAAAAGCTTCCGTTGCTTCAGACAGATTTGGTTTCAAGTTAACAATGCCTTAAATCAAAACAAACAGAATGATCGATACCTACGAGACACAAATATCGATTGTTTATTCCTTTTTTTTCCTCTAATTTTCACTATTGTACTTTAAGTTCATAGGATCCTATCCAATAACTGAATCGAGATTTGAACAGTGGTTCTTTTCTTAAAAGAGCTTTTGTAAAATTCTATTCTTAAAATATGAAAAGTCATAAAAGTATGCTTCGTCTGAATTGCCTTGATTGTTAACGTCTTTGATGTTAACGCAAATTAATTTTCAAAGAGTTATTTTCAGTTAAGAAGCCTCGCTGATAATCTCTGAAATGAGCCAAGGATTGTTTTCCTTGTGTGTTTGCAAAGAAATGAGAATTCATGATGAGAGATAAATTGTTGGCATATTGCCTTTATTCCTTGATGGCAACTGAAAAGCAATTAGATTTTTCAATTAATGCTATTTTTAAGTTGATTTCTATATACAGCATTTTAAAGCTTCTTTGTGCCCGTAAACCACAACAAAATTAAACGATATGCAGACTATCAAATACAAGCTTACATTTTATCGACAAATCCAATTATTTGTAATACTCTTCTTTAAACACACAAACACCTATACATTTCTTGCGTTTTATTCTTACATTCTATTTCTCTCCGTATATATATATATATATATATATATGTGTGTGTGTGTGTGTGTGTGTGTGTGTGTGTGTGTGTGTGTGTGTGTGTGTATAAATCAGTATACATTGTTGTTATAAAAGATAAAACTTAGTATATATTAATATATTAGTATATTAATTGTTCTAAAAGATAAAAGTGCTGAAATAATAAAACTAAGAAAATATCGTAAATAAAATAAAAGTATTCATTGCAATTTGATTCAAAAGCTACAAAATCCTGATTGACTGTGACTATCATTTCGAAAGGGATCATAGATTTCATCGTTGGGTTCAGTATTATGATGAAATAGAAAGTCATTCATTGGCTTAGTGATGCCACATTGCTTAAATGATGTAATCGCTACATCATTTATCATCCCCTCTCTGCCAGATAATTCTTCACTCCCATGCCCACATGACCAATAGTCGGTCTTTGCTTCAGTCCAGTTTTAGGTCTCATAAACTCCGACCTTTGCTCTTTATAAACTGGTAATAACACGATGTAAGACCAGCAAGATCTTCTAAACTACAGAGTGCGTTGAGTAAGTTTTTGCCAGTTTATAGTTTTAATTTCGAGTTGTTCTTTTATATTGTCGATAGCACTATAGGAGAGTTAGTTGGGAACTGCCTGTGAGAAAAAGAGCAACATGAAGCAATTCACTCTACCAGAAATTTGAAAACGGCATGCTGCACTGCTTGGCATTCGCACCGGAAGCTCCCATACAAACATTTCAGGATGTTTGGGTGTCAAACTAAGGACAGTGCAGAGCATTTGAGAAAAGTTGGATGATATATTCAATGAACATCATCATGTTTGCAGTGATCACTAGTGATGGCATTTATTTGCTGCCATTCATCTTACCACAAAGCCTCAGACTCAATATGGGGGCCAACATCAGTTGCCTTGAGGAGGCAGTGCTTGCCTAGATCAACAGAGTGGCTGCTGAAAGACACTATGTCTAGCAACAGGACTCTGCACCATGCCACACAAGCAGGAGAACTGTCATGGCTGTCAGAAAATTTCTGCTATCATATCACCCCTTACAACTGACTGCCTAATTCTCCAGACCGCATCCCATGATTATTATGTGTTAGGCGCAGTTGAGTGGGTGACCAACCAAACTCTTTGGAACACCAAACATCAACTGAAAGCAAGGATTATACCAGCATCTTCCAACTTAAACAAAAAGAACGTTCAGAAGAGTTGCAGGATATTCCGAAATAGTCTATAAAACGTAGTTGAAACCAATGGCGAATTTATTGAATGAATTTACTCTTTAGTATTTCAAGGTATTTTTGTGTCATTTTGGTAAATATATCTGTTAAAATATTTTTTATTTTTGCGTAATTCAGACGACAATTTATTCACCGGACCCTCTATTATCACATGGAATCCGTAAAGTATATTATTAAGATAAATATGTCTTTTTTAATCTAGCATTCCTTGCATTTTATTAATACATTTTGAGGTCAAAATGTACATCTTCTACGAAAAATACGGTGCATATATATACAATGTATTTTTCGATGAATTGTATGAATATAATATTTATATATAATTATGAATGAATAAGAACGAAGAAAATAATTACGACGTTGAGTTAATTAACAATGATGGTAATAATGGTAGTACTATCATTATTAACTACCTGATCAGACATTGTTCTTTCAATGTCGAAACAAAATGTACAATTTTGTAGTAGTTTTTAGTTTGCACATTTTCTAACGTAATAATAATAATAATAATATATATATACATATATATATATATATATATATATATATATATATATATATATATGGTTCTGTTGTTAATATTTCAGTCTCTCACGTGTTATGACGTCATAAAACCGCATCATTAATTTACGACCTGCGTCTACTATTCTGTGGTTGTTATCGTCGCATCGCATAGCAATCTTTTATGTCAGCATAACAGAATATCTTCTTTATATTACTGTCCATATAACCACCCTGAAGATGGCTCATGTGAGCCGAAAGATTAGTTTAAAGTCTAACGTAGCAAAATATTAAAAGGTTGCACAATTTTTGTCTTTATATTCACCAGAAATTAAAGCTAAACTACGATATTTAGAACGGCTCATGATTGTCTGTTATATTTAACAGTATACATTCATTGTCTGTTATATTTAACAGTATATGGTTATTTGTGCCTTATCAAGTGGTTGTGTTGATAACTTTAACTGAGCAGGTTCATGTCGACTTCGAAGTTTCGTGAAGATACCGTTATTATGTCTTTAGTCGATGGGGGGCTGTTTTTCTGTTAGTATATATATATATGTGTGTATGTGTGTGTGTGTGTGTGTGTGTGTGTGTGTGTGTGTGTGTGTGTGTGTGTTACACAAACAAAGAAATACACTTTTAAAGTAATCTTTAATTATCTAATGTTTTGATTAATATTCGTTCCGCAATAATTCCATTTCCAAAAGATAAATTGAAGATGTTACGTAGTGGCATTTTTATACCTAAACATAAAAATAAACAGATTTGTTAATGCAATGTTCTTTCAGGACGTAATGATCATGGCTCCCCAACAATTTCTTTCCTCTGTCAATAGCCATGATTTCTTGGGAGAGATATTAGAGTAGCCTCCTGTTATTTTCTCCACTGTTTTGAATTTCTAGACAGGGTGCCATGCAGGTCTACAAGAGCCAAATTTACACTTCTATTTAAGCCATCGTTTTCTTAATGGTAATAAAGCAAAAGTAAACGCAACAGACAGTGCTAGAAATTGAACTTGTAGTTTTCCATTCCCAACTTCCATAACCGTCCCACACACACTAAATAAATCGGCTGTCACCGGTTCAAAACACAATTGCGCAAATACCCTTAAGAGAGTTATAAATCAATCTGTTCTCCCTCTCACCACCAGCAGTGAATAGCAGGGAAGATTGTGCTCCCTAGCTATGGTCGGCAACCAGTCTTGTAGTTAAAACGGTGGCGTGTCCTGAGAAAAATAACAAAACCCAAGCACCTGAAGATGTACAAAGATTGTTAGAGATGAGATTCAGTTACTAAGTATGTAAAACAAAAACGCAAACGATTTCAAGAACTACTGATAATCCTATTTTTGAGCGATATTTACAGGGATTTTGAGACCAACAGGCACTAAATTCAAGGAAATTAACGATGATGACGTTCAAAAAAGAACGTACGCACACACACACGCGCGCGAAAAAACACGTGTGTGTATGTATGTGTGTGCTTGCGCGCTTGCTTCGTTCTGTGCAGATGTAAACAAAAGTAGCCATTTATTGTGAATTTCAAGTTTCAAATTAATAACCACGTTGAAATTACAAAAGTATTCAGTAGGTTGGTACCTGAAGTCGACCGTACTGTGAATAATTTTTCATAAGTGCTGTATACTCATCGATGGTTAAGATGGATGAGGAAAATAATCTTCGTGATTACTGGCGGAAACTGATCTCAAAGTTTAAGGTTTTAATAAGGCGGGCATAATGTAATCTTTTGGAGTGAAATATGAAGCGCGAAGTGGTGGGCCAATAGTTGTTTCAGATAGTATTAAGATGACAGCTAAGAAAAATACTGATTTTTTTTATAGTTAAAGAAGACATCACTTTCGGTTATAGAAACTAATAAATATATAAATTATATAGTTTTGATGAAATTTATGCTTGAGTATAACCCGACTGTAAACTTGTGGCTCAGTCTGAAGTTGATATTCGGATGACAATTTACCCTACAAAGATGATATTTGACTTCTATTCTAGATGTAGTGCAGTTTGCTTCACATGAAAAAAATACAACAGCTCATAAAAATTAATGAATCTTTGCAGGAGAAATAGTAGAACCGACGTGCTTTTAACCGACTTTGCCACAAAGGGCTTCGTCGATCTAGCAACACTAAATACTTTATGCTCAAATGCTTCTCGTTTTAGATTCTTTAACATATCTACTCAGTTTCGCATCCGAAACGTAAACAAAGCAATTTCTAAACAAGAAATGGATTTTTTGATTTATTATTCAGACAATTTTTTACCACTGTAAACTTTATTTATTATTAAATAAAAAAAAATATGCGCCCTGCTGATTTGAACTTGCGCCTCTCCCTTTGCAAGCATTCACTTAAATATAATTTATTCAGGCTTGCTTGATCCTCGAAGCACTCCATGACAGAATCGGTTAAAAGCACACCGGATCTAACGACGGTTTTTCCTGCCAAGGGGAAACGAAAGTTTGAATGCTGCCGGAGAGCGAATATTTTTCTTTAATAAGATTTCTCGAATATTCAGGACGGTAGATGAAATGATACTGTTTAGAATGAACGGAGCATCTACTGAAGTATAGGTATCTACTAAAAATAACGTCTAAAAGGAAAATTATCTGTCGGATTAATGAATAAAAATCCATTACTTTATATATATATATATATATATATATATATATATATATATATATATATAAACGCGAGTGTACTCCTACCGTAAAAATGACGGCAAAATATTTAAGAGTATTAATACCTGTTTATATACAAATAAATACACAACAGTCTTTGTAATATATATATATATATATTCTCCACTACTCGACAACATAATTATTGAAAAAAGGTAAAACAATAATTCACTGTTAAAGAGCAAATACGCGACAAGCAAATTCACTGCCTCCCTATTGTCTCTCTAATGAACCGAGCCGACGCTGCTACGCTATTGTCTTTCTAATGAACTGAGCCGACGCTGCCTCACTATGAGGATGCACTAAGAAAATCTGGCCATAAAAACATTTTTCAATATAATTCTCAACCAAACAGACAAATAAAAACGACAATAGAAAACGAAACATTATCTGGTTTAACCCACCATTTAATTTAGAGGTAAAGTCCAAAATAGGACAAATATTTTCTTAAATCAATAGATAGACACTTTCCAAAAAAATCAGAACTAAACAAAATTTTCAACAGAAACACAATCAAACTAAGCTATAGTTGCACTAGTAATTTAGATAGTTTCATAAAAAGACCAAATGCCAGAAACCTAAATAGCATCGTACAAAACAAAACCACCAACAAAGAACGCAATTGCAGGGACAAAAAAAAATGTCCACTTCAAGGACTCTGCAACACAAAAGAAATAATTTGCAAGGCAAAGGTACATGACCCAAATGGCCAAATTAAATATATATTTGGGTTCAACAAAAGACATCTTTAAGACCAGGTGGTTTAATCACAGGTCTACATTCAAAATACAAAAATTAAAAAAACCGTACAAAATTGGTTAGCCACGTGTGGAAATTATAATCAAAATATGAAAAAGACCCATACATACCCAGAAATAGGGACGAAAAAAGACGAATTGAGAAAAAAAAATGCGGAGGAAAGGAAAACGAGAAAAATAAAGAAAGAATAAAGAACAAAGAGAATGGGAAAGTGGGGGTCGAGAAAGTGAAAAAGTAAAATAGAAAGGAAAAAAGAAGGAAGGAAAAAGATGGGAGAAAAAGGACAGGAGAACGAGGAAAAGAAAAAGAGAAATGTAGAAAGAGGAAAAGAAAAAGAGAAATGTAGAAAGAGGAAAAGAAAAAGAGAAATGTAGAAAGAGGAAAAGAAAAAGAGAAATGTAGAAAGAGGAAAGGAAAAAGAGAAAAGGAGAAAAAGGAAAGGAAAAGAGAAAAGGAGAAAAAGGAAAGGAAAAAGAGAAAAGGAGAAAAAGGAAAAGGGGAAAATAGGAAGGGAAAAAGAGAAAAGAGAAAGGGAGAAAGAGAAAGAGAAAAGAGAAAGGGAGAAAGAGAAAGAGAAAAGAGAAAGGGAGAAAGAGAAAGAGAAAAGTAGAAAATAGAATGGATAATAGGCATTGAGAAAGTAAAAGGAAAAGGGAATATAGTAGGTGAAAGGAAAAAGCAGAAGAGTAAAAGAGAAAGGTAGAAAGAATAATGGTGAAAGTGGAAAAGTGGAAGAATGGAGAATGAAAAAGTGATAAAGATACAAGGAGGGAAGGAGAATGAGGGACGGGAAAAAAAGGAGAGCAAAAAATCGTCAGACGCTTAAAATCGGTCATTTCTGTTGAAGCACGGACAAATTATATCTCGCGCTCGATTTTTCGATGGAACTTTAAGTTACACGCATGCGTGTCAGGTTTTTAATAAAATTAAAAGAAAGTAAAAGATTACAGAGTACATAAGTTTGATTAAAGGCAAACGAAATTTCTTTGCGAAGAATTTTGCTTATTTTTTATATTTTAGATTATTTTCCTGGTTTGTGGTGAATATGTAAATATGGATTGTCCAATGGCAGAGTTACTTCGGCTTTCGTAAACCAATATCAAAAGATTTACCTTTTAATGCTTTGTCATTTTTATTGTTTTCCAAATGTCGCTGCATATAGATGCACTAAAATATGCAAAAATTTAAAAAAATTATTTACATATTTGTCTGTCTGTGTGTACATGTGTGAGTTTGAAATATGAAGTTGCTATATTTACATTAGAAATGCATGTCTTATATACATATTAATCAGAAAATGACAAACACTGATTTTTTAACTATATTTAGATCAAGTCGACATTTGACCTTCGTAATTCCTGCTTGATCTATGATTTTTTTCATATTTGCAACAAAATTAGTCCATATATATATATATTGTCATCCGCAGACAGATCTGTTTCGCTGTATCACAGCTCATCAGTACGGTTAGACTCCGATTGCTTTTTAACGCAGGATTGAAACCCGACCGAACTGGCGTCAGTCGGCGATTCTACCTCTGGGCTATGGGCGTGTGGTGGAAGAAGGCAGACCTTTTAGCGCGTATATTATCATTATACGCGCCCAATAGTCAGAGTGCTCTAATTCATTTTACTGAATGAGCGATGCGTATATGCCAGATGTGTGTGTGTGATAGAAAAATTGAATAAATGTTAAGCATACATATTGTTTACATTGTTAGGACTGTTGCGATAATCTTTATTGCTATATTCTCAACGTTTCAGCCGTTGTACCTCCTGACCTTCTTCAGGTGAATTAAACAGATTTTTTACTTTTTTTTTTTTTTTTTTTTTTTTTGCTAAGATCGTAATTATTAATTAATTTCAATATGTGTTTTGAAAAATTGGGAGAGAGGTTTTGCGAATTAATTTTTGTTGATTTTCCTAAAATGAAAATATTAATGAAATGTAAAATTTCATTAAAATATTATCTTTGATTTAGTAAGAGGAGACAGACAGAAAAAAAGAAAATACATGTACGCATAAAAAATGATCAGCAAAATATTTATCTACACGGTCGCTACACAAACTCGCAAATGCAAATACTCATAAAATAAATTCAATTGAAGATCTTTATGCAAAGCCTTTTCATCACCAACGCGTACGATGTAACAACTTATGGCGACAACGATACATGCCACGTATTCTCTTCACAATGGTTTGCATTGCAAACAAACATGCACTTTTGATAGAAAGCTTTGATAATCTGCAAGTTTACTATCTTCGTCGACAAGTCATTCATAACAAAAAGAGTAATTAAAGATTTGAAAAGCTCACTAAAAAGTAAAAAATAACGTTTATTACGAAATTGTAAGAAAATTAATCGTCATAGAAGTAACTGAGACGATCAAAATTTCGTAATAAAAAACATGCTTCAGTTATACAAAGTGTTGAATTTAGAGTTGTAATTACAAAAGTTTGAACATGTTTGAAACTTCTTTAATTTCAACTGTAGCAATTTAAGACTTTGTGGGTATATATATATATATATATATATATATATATATATATATATATATATATAAAATACTTATTTAAATTTAGTTTGTGATAGCCAATCAAAACATTTTGATTGGTCATCACTGACTACGTTATATATATATATATATATGTGTGTGTGTGTGCGTGAAAGTGAAATCGGCGTGCCATGTTCAAAAGCTAGTCGTTTGTGTTTCGTTCACTTCGCACTAATGTTCTTGGAAAAGAGCATAAAATCATCTTCCTCTGGCTATGGAGGAAAGAGCAGGGCACTCTTCTCTTCGGAAGAGGAATAAAAGTGAAATCCAGCGTTTCCAGGAGAGGTTCAGGTCTAAGCATCTGTAGTATCCTCTGAGGGTACATACCACATTATTATATCTTAGATTTTACACACCGTGGCAATAAAACGCGAGGAGAAAGTAACAAATTTAAAATACATATTTTCATAAACATGAGTGAAACAGGATGAAACCTAACAGAATTAGGGAAAAATTATCTTGATGCTTTCGCCGGTATTCTAGGGTTATGAGAAAAAAGTGGTTGGATTATTGACCATATCAAGTTAATTTTTTTCAAACGTTTCTATTTTAATACTGTGTATTTAATAAAACTACTTTGTACCGAACAAATAAAAATTCGCACTTTACAGTTGAATGCTAAGTAATAAGATTTGTTGTCTTCAAATGATTTAGCCTTTCAGTTAAAATGGAAGGATCAGTCAAATGTGTTTTGAGAAAGTTATATTCAAATCAACTGACCATATATTCTTTTATATTATAATTTAATCAACTTAAGTGATTTCAATCGATATATATATATATATATTCACACACACACACATATATATATATTCACACACACACATATATATATATATATATATATATATATATATGTTAATATCGTAATGTTTATTTAAATATGCGTCGACATGCAGTGATTCTTGTTGTTTACTGATTAATATGTCTGTAAATAATGATAAACAACAGAAAAAAAAAAACTCAATAAGATTCAAAATATAAAGAAGAAAATAAATATATAATATATATTTGTTAATTAATTAAATCAGAATATAGGTATCTTCTCTTTGCATTGAAAAGGTCTGTCGTAGCTAGAGGCAAGATTAAATTTTCACTTCTTACACAAATATGTAAAATTGAATGTTTAGGTTTTCAATATTTTAACACACACATACATACATACATACAT